>OU744451.1:3270344-3680344 GCA_916610825.1 Haliclystus octoradiatus
ATTACATGTATGGCAGTATTTGATCAATTACCATTTATTTTTTTAAAAATTTGGAATTCATTCTCTATTTTATACATTTTGGGAATGTTTTTGAATATTTAAAAGATAACTTGAGATAATAATTAGGTTTGTTTGGTAAATAGTCCAAATATTTTCGTTGTGATGTTTGTTTAGGGATAGCCTTTTCAATTTGTGTTCCTTCGTGCCATTCATTAAACGAAGTTATACTAATAAAAGAAGGCTTGCTTGCAATGGCTTTTTGCCAAGCGTTGATATAATAGCGACCATCTTGGCGATTGCGAGTGTTCTCGCTATTCCAAGCCCGGATGTTGACGTCAATATACCCTGGACCAATAGACGGTATAAAATAAGTGTTGGTTTCTGATGCAAAGTGTGACAATTTCAACCAATTATCCCAAGTAGAACCATACGTGAACTGATTGGTAGCAAAATATGTGTAGAACCCATCAAATCGACCCACAGTAATATAATCATGATGTTTTGTTTCGACAAATAATCCAATGAGAATTGCATCATGGGGTTTACCGCGAATCGTATAGGTTGCATCAGGCGATAGAACATCTCCCCAGTCTTCTGGAGTATTTAGATACGAATCATAAATATATAAAAATGGTAGTTTAGGTCCATTTGGTTCTGTTATTCTTGAAGCTCTATACAATGCAGGATGATGACCAAAGGCTTGTATAATCCATTTTATATCATCAACAACTGTCTTTGGATTTCTTGATTTGTATGGTTCGATATGAAGCGTAACCTTCAAACCAGCACTGTGTGCAGCATCAAATATTATAGGATATATAGCACTCCAATCTTTACCTTCATTATCACCTTGTCCTACAGGATAATACGATATTGCAATAACGCCAACACCCGATGATCTAATCTGCGCGATATGATCACTTAGAATGCCGGGATCTTTAGAACTGTATGGTCCCAATTCCGGATAATAATCACTTGCAACGTCATCTGGTGGCATATGCCGTCCTGTTTTACTCTTATCGTGCTCGCGTTTATTCCAATGTGGTAGGTACGCATGGTTCCAGTGCATATAATTTTTATCATAGTTAGGATTACCGTACCACGGGTAATAAAATATATGTACTTTATCACAAGAAAATGTATCAAATTTTTTTTTCTTGGCTTTTATATCCTGAAATGCATTTGTGTTGATAGGCTGAGTTGATATGTCATGATTAGGTTTATTGACAATTTGATGTTCAGATATATCATTGTTATTGTGAATTGATTTGTATATCTGTGGTTCGTCAGGCTCGACAGGTTGTTTTATAATAAAATCCTCCAACCGTTCAACTTTGATTTGTTTGGTAGTGAGATAATGAATAAATAGCCATCCACTTGCAAATAGTATTAAACCAAGAAGGATTTTTGGAAACAGTCTCATTATGAACTTAACAGGTATAAATTTCATTATAATTTATCAAAACTGTTGAAGTTCGTTTCTTCTTCTTTAAAAGTTCTTCTCCGTCGGCGTCGGAATAGCATTTCAAAAACAGCTAGGCCTAGCTATTATTTCCTTCTTTCCCCATACATATCTCCAGTTGATATTATTTATTAACTTCTATCAATCAATAGTCATTATAATCATACAATTTGTAATAAAGTAAAATAAACGTCCGATGTTTGCTGCCAAATAACCAAAGTCCAAACAAACAAAGCAAAAGTAAAGCGAAGGTTGACGAATTTTTTTGTATTGAGGTAGTCATCATGATAAAGCCTTCATCTCAAATCTCCATATTGAGGCTACACTATGGCTAGAAAATGAGTAAGAGAAATGGACAGCATTAGTAAAGATTGCAACGAATTAAAAAAAGAATATGATAATTGTTTTAATAAATGGTATACGGAAAAGTTTTTAAAAGGACAAGGAGATCATGATCCATGCACGGATTTATTTAAGAAATATCAAAGTTGTGTAATGGTTAGTAGGCCTTGTATCATCCTGCTCAATTCTCATACATAGTCACTATATATGATCTCATATCATCCTTTATTGATTTTCCAAATGCCATCATCAAAATGTACCATTTATTAGATTTCTTATACCTTTCTACTCAATTTATGTAGATCTTTACTACACAGTACTTTAATTTTGCCTGTTAGTGTAGTATAAAAATTGTGTAATGAATTTGCAGCGTCAACATATACCAGACTGCAGAGTTTGTAATTTGCTCGGCTAATTTATTTTTCAAATCATATTTTTGTGCGGCTGGAAGCACTGTTTTCGTTACTTTTCTCATGTTCTGCGGCTGGATTTAGTTGAAAACGTATAGAAATTTGTAAAATCGAGACACAATGTGCGGCCAGAAAGGGGCCAGATCAATATTGAAATTCTTGTTCTGCGGCTAAGATCTTAGCCGCAAACAGCAAACTCTGCAGTCTGGAACATATATTACATTAACTAACAGTCTACTGCTACTCCCACGGAGTCTCCCAGTCTGCAGAAAAGGGCAATATCTAAATATAAATATCATTGAATCCCGGGTGTGCCATTGCCATCGTCTGCAGACTTGTGCTACTCTAACACACATTAATAATGTGACATTATGACCATTCTGAATTATTGTACAATGCTGCTCAAAATTAATTTATTAACATGTTAACATGCTCCCTATCTATAGCCTAATCAATAGACGTTTGTTTCCGTTTGTGCTGAAGAAGATCGTATACATACTTTCCTTAATTGAGTACATTTCCCTGCTAGTTAATGTATTATCAGACTTGACTGCAGGCATTTTTCTTGAATTGGTACTAAACCTTCTTTATAATACAAAATATCATTCGCGCAACAAGGCAGTCAGGTTATCAGATGGTATAATTGTTGTTTCCAAAAATTAAGCCCTCTGACCTTGGGTTCAATCCCTGGCAGAAGCACTATTGGTTGGCGTCAGGAAGGACATCCTGCCAGTTAACATTCACGCATGCTCCAAAAAATACCAACAAAACTAACAAAAACAACCCCAGTGAAAAATGTTACTAGCTGTAGGCCTACTCGGTCTATAGCTAAATTATAAAGGCAAAGAAACACAAACTAGGGATGCACCGCAGGGATGTTAAAGTTACTTTTTAAAAGTATCTAGTTACAGTTACCGTTACTTGGGCAAGAAAGTAACTAGTTACTATCAGACGTTACTTTTCAGAAAAAGTAACGATTACAAGTTACAAGTTACTTTTAATTCGAAAGTAACTAGTTACAAATACTTTTCCCGTTACTTTTTCTAAATAAGTCCAAAAATATCCAACAGAAGCAATGAGACATATATGAAGTATTCAAATAATATTTCTGTATTTTAATTTGTTAATTAATCAAATGTTCTTGTTGACAATATAAATACGAAAACAGACACCCGACGACTATTTCACAGCGACGTCTTTTGCTTGTTTGAATGGTCTAGGCGATCCCCCTAATTTCCATAACAAAGAAAATCTCAAGTTACGCGCCATTAGTTCTATTTCAGGCTTGGTTGCTATGACAATTAATTGATCAAACAGACATATCAGACATGAAACGCTCGTTGAATCACTTGAATATCATAAACTCAGAAAAACAGATTCTATAACAGAATGTTACTCCCCTGAATATAATTTTCATGACTTCCAAATTTGTAACAGGATTTCCTGCAGTTGTTGGGAACTTTTTGTCTGTGTTTTTATTGTTCTTGGATGGTAACAATGAGAACAAAAGATTTTGACTAATTAAAACACAATAGCGATCGAGAAGCTGCTAACTTTCAGCACTCTTTTGTGAAAAAAGTAACGGAAGAAAGCGAAAATGTAGTGAAAAAGTAACGAGTAATCGTTACTTTATTTTTAATCCTAAATGTAACTAGTTACAAGTAGAAGTTACTTTTACAGAAAAGTAACTAGTTACAAGTAGAAGTTACTAAAAAGTAACGATTACAAGTAACGTCGTTACTTTTGTAATCGTTACTAACAATCACAAACAACATAAAATGGACCATGTTTCACGTTGCAAACTCAAAGCTGAAAAACTAATTCTATTTGTCAATCAACAAGTAGTCTGCATCTGCGTCATGCACCATATTTGAAGATTGAATGTGAACACCATTGGCAGGGTGTGACAAAATTTTTGATCTTCCAGGAACAATGTTGTTCGATTGTAAACCTTCTGTGATTGAATTTAGAATACTTCGTAGTTTTGAAGAATTGGTCTTAACATTTCAGAAATTTGACTTACTTTGAAGCAAGAATCATGGAGTTCAAAACATGAAATCATGGATTTCAAAACATTAAATCCAAAAATAATAAATTTTGAATAAGAAAATAATCATGATAAGATTGGAAACCTTCTGATTTTCTGCTGTCCTTCCGGAACCAGTTTCCCAGGATCCTGCATTTTGTGACAGCCTGGCCATCGATCAATTTTATACCTTGAAATTCCAACAACAGTAAAATCTGGCAATAACGGTTCCGACTTCAAAAGTATTATTTCAATAAGATTAAGTCAAAAAAATCCGATACTGAGTAATTTACGGTCAATCTTTGCTAAATATTCACCCCTAACAACGGATTCAGCCGAAAACCGGTAAAATAGTTTGTCTCCCTAGCATGCCATTATTGCCGGATTCAACTGTAGTAACAGCACCAATTACATTTTGCTTATTTGAACTTCTGTTTATAGAAAGCAATTAGAGAGAAGAATATTGATGTTGAAGAAGTGATGAAAAAGCATTTTGACCAGGACTATAAACCTTCCCAAGATTAACATCCGATGCTAAACAATCAAGATAAGAAAGCATCAATTCTCAAAACTGTTTGGCCTATCGATATTTGATGTGGTTAATGGAAAAAGTACTGGACCAAGTTTTGAATGAGTTGCAACAACTTATTAGTTTCCTGTGTAATGGCTGAAAAATATTTTGAATGAGTTGCAACAAATCATTACTTTTCAGAAAATATTCTCAATAATGAAATTGATCAATTTTTCTAGATTTTTTATTTATAATTATTCATTCATTTGTAATAATGTAATTGTATATGGTATGCAATACTGTAGTAATTGACTTCTGTATGATTGTAAGAAATTATCTAATGCGATAATGTTTCTTTTATTTCTTAACTAAACTAATTTTTGCATCAACATTGGTTAATTCAGTAATGCCAAGACGCCCGCTATCAACTCTTGCCTGCACAAGAACTCCGTAGAGCGTATATCATACTAATGATTAATCCCTATTTGCCCAAAATTTACTTTAATATGAGGCTTCTTTGTTGGCCTAGTTGAAATTTGAGAGTGCCTTGCTTATCCCTTTTGAAAAATTCACTTACGTAATAAACTGTTATGAGCATTTGTGAATTATTCATAAGTGCTAAGTAATTGAGACGATATTGCCTACCAAAGGCACTATTACCGCTCTGCTATTACTAGATGAGTGGGATAAATGAGAACAATAATTGTGAATGCTCTTTAAAGGAGCAAAATGAGAGGGAAGCGCTACGCACTTAGGATAATGTGCATGTTTATTGTTTATAACACAAAGTTCATTTTTGACATGAATTTATAACAGATTAGGCCTGCGTATAACAATAGTTTCAAGGCGAGACGGTTGAATTGCGCTAAGCATAAATTCAACTTGAGCTTGCAGCGGTCGCCGGTCAATTTAAAATTTCAATTTTGCCCCTTTAATGTCTCAGTCACGATGCAGTCTCAGCTGTCAGTGCTCTTTAATAATGTAGATCAATTTCTACAGATTTCAGGTCTTGATTGTCAAAGTGCTACAATGAGCCGCATGTGATCACAATGCATTTGACCATTCTATCCACTACCAGAAGATGCTACTCATTTGATGTTTTAGATGAAGTCAAGACTGAGTTGACCTTCAGGGAAATTGAACCACAGTTGATCAGGTATGATCAGATCTAAATTTCTGTTGCTCTGCCATGCGAGCTGATGCTCTTTCCGTGATTGTTTATGAACGGCATTGAACTCCATGTAAAGAGTGTTTAGACTCCTTACGATTGTTTCAGAACAATTCATAAACTTCATAAACATTCTTGAATAGTTCATGAACTGTTTATGAACAGTTCATGAAAGTTAAACAGCCTATTTTTAATAACTATATCATGAAATGATCAAGAAAAGCTAACACTGAGTTGACACTCTTGCCTACCCAAAAAGGATCTTCTGCCATTTTAAACTTGATTTATGATATCAACTTTCAGTTTCATCTATATTCAATGTCTTCCCATTCTTTTAAAATAATTTTCAAACGAAACGAATGCTTTTAATAATTTTGATTCATGATTTCATATTGGTGCAGGTTTTTCAGTTTGAATAACGAAAAAAAGCTGATAGAACTTCATCAATCCTAAGCTCAAAAAAATAGAATGCAAAATAGAGTCAATAAATCTGTAATATGTTTTAGTTCTACGTTATACAAATTGGTAGGCCTAAAGCAAATAGTTGTTAATTAACCTGTGCAGACCTGTTTTTGGGATTAGTTGGATGATTTGGGTCTGCATGCAGGCTAATAGACGCTAACAGGCTTGACTTTAATTATATACATACATGTACGAAACCTAAAATCAAATTGATAATTTAAATTATTAATTAGGCATTTAATCAGATAATAAATAAAGATTGATTAATGATTACGAAGCATCTATAGAGTCTTCATCAATAAGTTCTGGTAACTTTTTTTCATGTTTACGTTGCATCAATTTAGATGCTTTGTTATATACGGTTTCTTCGTCTGTATTTTGTGTAGATTTCCTTAAGAATAATTTTGATCGTGACTTTTTGATGTTGGTAATTAATTGTGGAGGAGGATCTGTTAATAATGAATTTTTTATTTCTTCAAGTGTTTGTTGTTGATTTTCTTCCAATTGCTCTGTAGGTGATGGTAATGCTTCAATACCAGATTTTGTTTCTAGATTCAGTTTTTTAATTTGTTTTTCTTCAAGTGGTGGAAATTCCTCATCAGTTCTTTTAGACTTTATCTCAAATTTATCAGTTTCAAATGCCTCTTGCATCGGTGGCGAAGCTGTTGATAATTCATTTGACTCTTGAGTTTGAATTTTATCTTTATGTATCGAAGAAATAATTTCATCTGTTTTTTGTTTCGAATTTTTGTCTACTGTTTGAACATCGACCATCTTTATCGGTTGTTCATTTTTGGGTGATTTTACACGATACTTTGGTGTGACTAATGTTTTAACAATTCTACATATTCTATTCGCATTTTTAATAATAGGACTAACTTTATCAGCCATCCATTCATGCGTTGTATCCTCATCAAATATACCAATAAATACCTTGTTGACTGAACGTTTAACGTCCCTTAAAATGTCCAATGTCACTTTACATTTTGTAACAAAATACGATAAGAAGTTACTTTCAATATCCCCAATTCTGACTTGTTGATACTTAGAACCCCACGATTGTATAAGTGTTTCAACTCGAATAGTATTGGATTGCGCTTCAGCTAATTTTTCATTTAAATAATATATTTTATTTCCAGGAAAACTACCAGATTGTAGATTTGGTTTGTGGCCATATACAGCATCGCTATCAATTAAAATTGGTGTTTGAAATCCCAATTCACGAGATACATATTGCATTGTACGTTCATCAAATTTACCAGTTTTAATTACATCAAGACATGCAATTAAAGATGGTAGACTATTTGGGAGTAATTCACAAAGACCACTACGATGATTAAATCTACTCCAGCCAGTCAAAGCAAATCCTTGTATTTTCATTGGTTTTAATGAAGGCAGCAGGTTGACCCATGCTAAATGATTATCAACTCTACTCTTAATATTAACGGCAAATGTATTTGGCCTTTCAGCGCCTTTGAAAGCTGACGCAAGCCAGACACCGACATTCTTGAATGCCTTTTTATAATTAACGATTGTTTCATTTGTCAATGTTAAAGTAGATCGATAGTTCCATAGCATTGGTTCAGCTAAAGTTGCAATTTTTTCAAGGTCTTCAATAGACCATTTTCTAAACATGTCTTCCCATATTATTATTCTTAGATTTAAACCACGGACATGTTCAAGTAGCGGTACCATGTAATCAAGGTATAATTGTGCGGCGTCACTTTTATTATGTAAATACCATACTTCGTCGCCACCGAGATGAAGCAATTTTAATCCAGGTGTATGGAAATCAATGATTTGTTGGATCATCGATTGAACAAACGTATAGCTTTCATCTTTAGTAGGTGATACTGCATCTGACCGATCATGTAATGCTCTTAAATGCGAAAATTCTTTATGTTTTAAAACAAATTCTAAATGTCCAAATGTTTGTATGAGTGGAATGATAAGGAACATTTCTTCTCTAGCAGTTTGAATAAATTTTTTTAATGCATCAGGTTTATATGCATTTTTTGACCTTAATTTCTCAAGCTCCCCTGTAAAAGGGAACATATCTTCATATTCTATTAAAAAGCCTGTTACCCCATTACGTTTTAAGATGGGGAACAAACTCATCAGATAATCTAAAGATGGAGGGGCACCTTTCATATCAAAATGTACGATACGATGTCCATTGAAACTATACGTTTCTGGTATTGGTATACGTCCTTGTTCATTTTCAGCTTTTTTAGTTTCAGATTTTTGCACTTCTAACTTCGTCTCCGTTTCTTCAAGCTGTAAACGAACATTTTGTAATTGTTTTTCAACAGCATCCAATTTTCCTGTGAGTAGAGAATTCTCTGCTTGAGCTTTGTCAATATCTTTTTCTAAAGACTTTCGTTGATTAAATTCAGTTTTTTTCTCTATATCTTCAACTTGCTTTGTTGCCTCCTTCAAAGTCTTCAACTTTGGTTTTGTTTTGAAAATATCATTCGTTAAATCTTGAATATGATAATGTCGTCTTCCAAATACAAACCAATACAAAAATATTAAGCAAACGAGAATAGCAATAATTCTCTTTGCTTTCATATCAACATTGGTATAAGACATAGTCGTTTTTGATCTTTTAAATCTAATAACTCAGATTGATAAATTGGCTAGCGACCTGGCGTCTGCTACATTTTACTCCCTTATTCAATTCTAGAATGCTTTGTTGAAAAACAACACGTTGGCTGCATTCAGCCTCTTCTCGGATGGTTGGCTTCTTTGCAGAGTGTTATAGTTGTCTTGGTTGCATGTCCGGATTAGTTCAAAGTCCAATATTTTACGGATAATTTCATATTCCGATGATCACGAAAGCTTTTAAACCATCACAACAAACTTACTACCTCGGTTTATCTTGTTCTAAGTGCATTCACATTAACCTACATTACACTGTGTGTGAAACAGTACATGCACGTAACTATTCTAATGTAAATGTCGGCGGAGTCCAGCGAGAGTCCGACCGGAGTCCGACTCTTTACGCTCGATTACGATTTCGCATATTTTCAAAGCTTTTGAAATAATGATTATGTTTTAAATGGTTAAAAATTTCACATTGATTAAACATAAATAAAATAAAACATGAAAATTGATATTTTGCAGAATTAAAACAATTTTGATTATATTTAACAGATCTATTCATGCTATGCGATCTGCGAGTACTGCAATTCATAGAAGAGGCTGCTCGCAGACCTGATAGGAGGCTGTACTAAAATTCAAAATGGACGCTTTGAAATCGTATGGGAAAGAAAATGAAGACGAAGAAGACGATTCTATCGAAGAAGAAGAGGCAGAAGACAAACAAAATGAAGATAATATGCTACATTTGAAACCTATTACATCTCTTGATACAATAAAAAAGACATTCAATATAAATGCAACTCCAGCGGCCCTTGTAAAGGTAGGCTAGAATTTAGGTATAGCCAAAGCCAAGCCAGTAGCCTAATAGTGGGTGAGTCCATAGTGGAATCCTTGGATTTGGAACACCGGATATTTACGCCAAACTTACGCCACGCCAAGTCAGCAGCATTCAAAAATTCGTCAAAAGGCCTAAATTTAGTTGTTGAAAACTATAGAAAATTATCAAATTTCCATGGCAAAGAAATCAAATTGGCGTAAAATCAACTCAGTTCTACGCCGGATATATCCGGCGTAACATACATGGATTCCACTATGGTAGTGAGTGTGGAGTGTGTCTGGACTGTGGGTCTACTGTGGTCACCGTCTGTGTTTTCTGCTGGGGAGTCTTTTCTAGATAATTTAGATCAAATTAGACTGTAAGTTACCTGGCTACCTAAGTAACTTGGCTCTAGGTAGAAAACTGTAATTTCAAGTAGCAATCAGTTTAATCAAATACTTCCAACGCCAATAAAAAATTGAAGACTCAGAGAATATAGTAATCGCTGTTGTTAGAGGCTATTCTGCAGATAAGAGCAGTTTTCGCCGAGATCTAGAGTGCACAACAGCAAATACTTTGTTGACGTTTAACCGTAAAATATCTAAAAATCGTTGAATCTCGGGTGCGCCATTGCCATAATCTGCAGACTAGGGTAGAGGTTCAGTCGGTCCTGTCATTCATGTACGCATTCACACGCATATTGCATTATTATTCTTTTAATTTCAAAATGTCTGTCTCAAGATACAAAAGTTGCAAAGTTGCTTCAAGAGTTGAGCTCGAATTATAAACGAAAATAATATTAAATTCATATTTACTATAATTATATCATTGTTATAACAAGTATAATGAATGATGAATTTCCACCATGAGAGGTTGTCTTGGAAAATTTAACCCACTTATTCCGTCGCGGTTTTAGAAAAATTGCAAACACCAACACGTGCCAAAGATTTTGATCAGCACTTGAATGATTACAAATGTATTTTTGATAACGTTATAAATAGTATAAAATTCATGACATGAATATTATGGGCACTGTGTTTGGATGTCTGTGGATACAATGTCTTTGATGTAAAATGTGTTTTCAAGCAGCTTTGCCATCCATTGCCAATCATCGCGATCAATCGTCATCATCATAAAACAAGCAGCGCAACTTCTCTGCTTTAAAATTTAACTGTCACCAAATGAATTGAAACTTCGTAAATTCAATTCCAGTATCTAGATGGAAATTATCATGTCAGTTCAATTTCATTTACAAACTTGAATATGTTCTTTTCATTTAGTTAGTGAAAGCTTGTTTTTGAAATCAAAACTGCCATGTTGGCTTAACCATCAACATTTATCTACGATTGAGACACCTTTGCCCTTTGGATATGTTTCCACATACAGTCAAACCTGTTATAACGGTCACCTTTATACAGCGGCCACCTGTCTATAGTGGTCACTTTTGCAATGTCTAAAATAGTATTTTCTATTGAATTGAACCTGTTTATAAAGGCCACCTGTCCATAGTCCAGCCCAAATGCAATTTAAAAACGTACGGAAACCGGGCATTCTGTTACATGGCCCCCGAGTTATGGAACAGTTTAACTATTGACATCCGTAGTTGTACATCTCTTTCTGAGTTTAAAACGAACATTAAAACCTTCCTGTTTAAGGAGGCTTACAATTTATGAAGGTCAGTTAATTATTTGATAATTTACATTTAGTATTAGTCAAAGCATAGTCAACAGTAAAAAAAAAAAAAAAAAAAAAAAATTATTCATTAAAGTAATCTAGTGTTCAAAGATTGTATAAATTAAGATTTAAGATTTCACCAAGATATTATATTGTTATAATATACCTAACTGATATATACCCTTCATACCTATTATGGGGGTTCTATTATAATTTCTCGATACTAATTAACTATATTGTAAAGCACCATTGGATTATTCTAAGAAATGGCGCTATATAAATTCATTATTATTATTATATTATTATTATAGTGGTCAAATTATCTACCTCTCGTAGATGGCCGTTATATACAGGTTTCACTGTATAATTAAATTAGCTTGAATAATTAAAAGTTTATAAAATAGCCAAATAGCCAACTCTTAATTAAATCACTATGAAATGTAAAACAAACTGGTCACGAAGATCATATCAGCAAAAGTGAGATATTGGGAAACCAACTTTGGCATTGAAATATATTCAGCGCAGGCGCATATGAACGACCAGACCTTTACCAAAAATAATAAAGTGTCCGGCGACTGGACCTCTTACCACTTTGTATAATAATTTTTTAAACAGAAACCCTTACAATTTTCCCCGAAATTTTTTTCTCTGCTACTCTACTTTTTGTCCGACTACTTTTGTGTATGTGTTTGGAATCATTACCATGCCCTATATAACTCAAGTAATATAAATGTGCTATTCAGTTTGTGAAACTGTAAAATGAGATTATCACATATAGCTCAAGTCTGGTTTGTGATGAAATAATAAATGCAACAGCATCAAAATTTGATGATGAAATGGTTAATATATTTTTGATTGCAGCATGATAGTGACACAAGAACGTATATTGGCCAATCAACGAAAGAAGTACAATATAACCCCAAATATGAAGAACTATTTGCCCCAGAGGTATGATGAGATACATCCAGGGTCCGGCAAAAGTGGGGATCCTAGATCCCGGAAGTCTAGACAAAAATTCAGAAGAAAATTGATGTTTTAATGATTTCTGGTCAAACCAAAATTCAGAAAAAAATGTTGAAATGCCTTTAGGATTCCAGAAGGCTGAACCTTTTGTCCGACCCTGGATACATCGATGTAGGCAATATTTCTAAGGCATAACTTTTATAATCTATGACTAGGCGATAGTAATACCCTATGTTCCAAAGGGTATAATCTCAAGTATAATGACAGATATGCTCAGTTGCTCAGATATCCTTGATTAATACCTTCATAGACATCAAAAAGTCATAACAGTTCATGAACTTTTGGGCAATTTCACGTTCATGAACTCATGAACTTTTTTCGCAGGGTATGGGCTACTAATCTGGAGGGGTTGGAACTAAAATGTTTGTCTTGCGATTTGTTAAACTATGGAAACAATAGAATCTGTCAAAAAACTTGAACATTTTTCTCGCTTTGATTTCACCAATCTCAACCAGAGCCATCTGGGACACGCAACTTTTGAGGCCTTGAAATTACCATTTTCGTTTCATTGAAAATATGGTTTCTTTCTTTTGAACAAAAGTTTTTTGAATTCATGATATTATTCTCACAGACTTTGTTAAAATTTCTTGAACCTGGATTTGATGGAACGAAAATAGCGTCCATAAAATCATGTGACTGGTATCTGTCCAATGGGTGTGCGAACTCTTGTAAAGAGATGGTTTTGCTCTCAACCTATCATGTTTTCATTTTAAGCTGCATATCAATGATTTGAATAATGTTTTATACTTTTTGTCAGATTGGTCCATCTAATCCTAATAAAGTAAACAAACAGAAAAAGAATATGCTTTCAGGTGAGATAAAATTTTGATTGCAACTAGATTTCGAGTTGCATGCAAATGCATGCTTATATTGAGTTGTGAATCATCTGGCTCGACTGGTTCAAATAAATGCATAAAGAAATCTATGTAGAAAAGATGATTGAAGCCGAAATTTAATTCAGAAATTATTCTATTTTATATTTTGCTGTTCAAAGAAGCTTGGAAGTGAAAAGTGGAACGCACAAGATTTGTTTACGATATTAGGATACTATTTTAGTTTACCCAAAGCAAGTTGAAGTTAAGTAGCCATACACCCCCCCCAAAAAAAAATTCAAAGAAACATTTCTAACCCGAGTGTCATAAAGCTGCAAGGTAACAATTTTTGGGGGTTTGTCTAAATTTTATTATGTTCCATCTAACAACACTGGCACATCCCGAAAAAATTTGATTGATTATTTTTTATTCATAACGTGGTTATTCAACATTTGATTCAAGTGACTTCTGAAAAAGTATAGAATGAGAAACTATTTATCATCTTTACATATTATTTTATTAATTACTGTCATGTACTTTCTTTTATATTTTAATTTATTTGTTGTCACTGATGAAGTGGAAGTTGGTATTGCAATTGTTTCTATATTTTAATTAAATTTCATTGCAGTACTGTACAATTTAACACTGGCTGTAGTAATCAGGAAATATTTTTATTTTGTATCTTCGTAATTTAATTTCCATAACGCGGGTTTGTTTACAAATTTCATAACCTTCTATTCCAAGTCATTAATTTCAATAATAATTTATAATCAATCATTAAATAATTTCCAACTGAAGATTAGATGATGACACATCTTATTTGTTTCACTTTCATATAAATATACGTGTTGTTTTAGTTTGTTTACGTTTGAATTTCATTCTGAGAATTATTACGATGAAAATACACAAATTATCTGTCACTTCGCAACAAAGGATTGTGCTGTTTTGTTTTTGCGAGACAATAGAAAGTCATTCAAGTGCGAAACTGCTTAGTTAGCGCTTCAGTCTGAGAAAGCATTGTTGTTGAAAAAGGATTCAGTTTTCATTGGGTTTTATCCGGCCGGTTTTTATAAATGAAGCCGGCCATGTACGCCTCTGGTTAATAACAAATCCATTGATATGTGTTTCAAGTCAATTGCATCAAAAATGTCATCGTGAATCCCCGCCTTACATACGGACATACAAATGGAAATAGCGAAAATTTAAAAGTATATTTGGAATTTATAGGATTTTGGATTAGGATTAGGATTTAAATATCAGGATTAGGATTGTGATTGAAGATTGATTGATAGAGCTGACTTTATAATTATGTCTATAAGAGATTCTAATTATCACTATGCCTATCATTAGTAGAAATCCAAAAGAGATGTACAGTCAAACCTGTATATAACAGCCACGCTAGCTATCTTAATTGTCCATTATAGACAGGTGTCATATATATATATATATATATATATATATATATATATATATATTAAATATTATCTAATAGCAAAAAATATTGCTCTATGTCATTTGAGAGCTAAATATAATAAAATGAGTCAAAGTCTGCGCAGTCATAATTGTTACTAATAGTTTCATGCTTACGCAATCATCAGACAAATAAACTAAATAATGAAAAACATACAGTTCCGCCTATATTGATTTACAAACCTACAGTTATTGTTTACGAACACTGAACAGAACAAAGGCTTTTGATGCTAGAAATAAATTGTATTGTGATTATTTTCTATTATCGCTGGTTATTTATCATCTGCATATGTAAATTATAAAATCTATGTTACGTTTTCACGGATTTATAACTAGTTAGATAAAATTTATATTCATGTCAACATTTGGAAATGAGTTCAGAGTTTTTAATTATTCAATTTTTTTTCAGGTTTTGCTGAAGCAGCACATATAAATGATTTTCATTTTGATGCACAAAGAAAAACATTTACAAGTTATGGTGAGTGGATTGCCTAACGACAGCTAGGTCGACATTTATATAATTTAGGCTAGCCCAGGTGACAGTGATACATGCTGTTTTTGCGGCATGTTTACATTCCGATTTCATCCCATTTTCTCGGCGACTTCTCACAATCTGGCCTTGATTCTACAAATTTATCGATTTTATTTTCATATCTTCAAGTTTTCAAATAACAAATTAAGCAAATAAGGAATAAGAAATTAATGTTATCAATGTCACTTTTTTGATGACTTCGTCGCTTTGCTCGTTTTGTTTACTTTGTTCAATTTGATTGAAATTCAGTGTTATCTTTTTGGCACGTTTGGGCAGTGGAAACAACGACCCAGGCTGGCCCAACAAAGTTGGTGTTTATGTGGATAATTGTACCCAGGTAGAATCCCACTGCTTATCAAATGAGATTCTGCCTGTGCAGGCTAACCCATCCATCAACCATAGAAACACACTGTCGTAGAACAATAGAGTGCAATAATGCATTTCTCACCTCACCTTGCCTTATTGGCCAACCTCATTTGACGACCACCCTAAGTAGTGAAAGTACATTGTGTTTCATTTGTGAGATTAAAAGAATGAGAACATTGGCGAGGCTGGAGAATAACAATAAGTTTTTGATTGTGTGTGATGAAAAATAAGGTTAAGCTTATACATACTCGTACATATACTCTGTACGGTAACTAGTTTGGGGGCTAAATCCAGCAGACAAGCTAGGGAAACTGTAGCCTAGAGATCTGCACTATAAATATTCTACGGATTGGTTATCCATATATAATTTTGTTTGATTGTAGGTTATGCAATGGACCCCAGCTCAGATAACATTATCGGTGACAAGTACGTGGATATACAATGTAACACTGTTTATATGTCAACCGTCTTCATATCATTATATTATTCCGAATCTAATGTACAGTAAGTCTGTTGTATATGGCGGAAGGAGAATTTGCTCAAGTTGCAGAGCAGCCCAGTCGGACTTCAGATTTGATCATATCTTTATCATATCTTGATATATCATTACATGCCTTCTACGTATGTATTCTTACTTGAAGCATATCAAATAAAAATATTTATTCTATAACAAGTGAGATTTGTCAGTAAGAAACCATGAACATGGTATCCGTCCGTTTTTTGACGTGTGCAATAGCCAGTCAATGAGTGTCTCTATATCATTTTCCTCACAAATGGAAATGTAATGTAATGTAGACGGTGTCGCCCTACCGAAGGCACCCGTACCACTCCTCTATTTCTAGATGAGTGGCTTCTTTGGCTGAGAGCAATGATTTTAAACGCTCTTTGTTGATCTCAGCCGCGACACTGCAGATCAATTTCAACAGATTTAATGGCAGATAGGTCTTGATTGTCAATGCGCAACGATGCGCCGCAGCTACTCACAACGCAATTCCCTCTGGACCATTCCATCCGCCATCCTAAGATGGACGGTACTCATTTGATGTTTCAGATAAAGTCAAGGCTGAGTTGACCTTAAAGTAAGTAATGTAGACGGTGTCGCCCTACCGAAGGCACCCGTACCACTCCTCTATTTCTAGATGAGTGGCTTCTTTCGCTGAGAGCAATGATTTTAAACGCTCTTTGTTGATCTCAGCCGCGACACTGCAGATCAATTTCAACAGATTTAATGGCAGATAGGTCTTGATTGTCAATGCGCAACGATGCGCCGCAGCTACTCACAACGCAATTCCCTCTGGACCATTCCATCCGCCATCCTAAGATGGACGGTACTCATTTGATGTTTCAGATAAAGTCAAGGCTGAGTTGACCTTAAAGTAAGTAATGTAGACGGTGTCGCCCTACCGAAGGCACCCGTACCACTCCTCTATTTCTAGATGAGTGGCTTCTTTCGCTGAGAGCAATGATTTTAAACGCTCTTTGTTGATCTCAGCCGCGACACTGCAGATCAATTTCAACAGATTTCATGGCAGATAGGTCTTGATTGTCAATGCGCAACGATGCGCCGCAGCTACTCACAACGCAATTCCCTCTGGACCATTCCATCCGCCATCCTAAGATGGACGGTACTCATTTGATGTTTCAGATAAAGTCAAGGCTGAGTTGACCTTAAAGTAAGTAATGTAGACGGTGTCGCCCTACCGAAGGCACCCGTACCACTCCTCTATTTCTAGATGAGTGGCTTCTTTCGCTGAGAGCAATGATTTTAAACGCTCTTTGTTGATCTCAGCCGCGACACTGCAGATCAATTTCAACAGATTTCATGGCAGATAGGTCTTGATTGTCAATGCGCAACGATGCGCCGCAGCTACTCACAACGCAATTCCCTCTGGACCATTCCATCCGCCATCCTAAGATGGACGGTACTCATTTGATGTTTCAGATAAAGTCAAGGCTGAGTTGACCTTAAAGTAAGTAATGTAGACGGTGTCGCCCTACCGAAGGCACCCGTACCACTCCTCTATTTCTAGATGAGTGGCTTCTTTCGCTGAGAGCAATGATTTTAAACGCTCTTTGTTGATCTCAGCCGCGACACTGCAGATCAATTTCAACAGATTTCATGGCAGATAGGTCTTGATTGTCAATGCGCAACGATGCGCCGCAGCTACTCACAACGCAATTCCCTCTGGACCA
This sequence comes from Haliclystus octoradiatus, assembly GCA_916610825.1. Taxonomy (NCBI): domain Eukaryota; kingdom Metazoa; phylum Cnidaria; class Staurozoa; order Stauromedusae; family Haliclystidae; genus Haliclystus; species Haliclystus octoradiatus. Next base: position 3,288,217 of record OU744451.1, read on the forward strand.
TTCCATCCGCCATCCTAAGATGGACGGTACTCATTTGATGTTTCAGATAAAGTCAAGGCTGAGTTGACCTTAAAGTAAGTAATGTAGACGGTGTCGCCCTACCGAAGGCACCCGTACCACTCCTCTATTTCTAGATGAGTGGCTTCTTTCGCTGAGAGCAATGATTTTAAACGCTCTTTGTTGATCTCAGCCGCGACACTGCAGATCAATTTCAACAGATTTCATGGCAGATAGGTCTTGATTGTCAATGCGCAACGATGCGCCGCAGCTACTCACAACGCAATTCCCTCTGGACCATTCCATCCGCCATCCCAAGGTGGACGGTACTCATTTGATGTTTCAGATAAAGTCAAGGCTGAGTTGACCTTAGGGGGGATTTGAACCACAGTCGATCAGATATGATCCGATCTGAAGTTCGGTTGCTCTGCCATCTGAGCTAATCCTCACTAATGGAAAAGATGATATAACCAATCAGATTGCTTATAAGAATTGAACTAAAAACATAATTATCTCCATGCAACAAACACTTTTACTCGCTGTCGTAGTAGACACTGAATTATGAAATATTTATAAACTGTCTTTTTTATATTAGTTTGATTGGCAACACAGAGAAAGCGTCTGAAGAAAAAGGTACCGGTAGTCTATATTATCACATTAATTTGAAATGCAGTATATATATGCATGCTCTAGTCTATGCTTCCATAGGTAGAATGACAGAGGTACATTGTGCATACCATTGATGGGATATAAGCAGGGATGTTAGTAACGATTACAAAAGTAACACCGTTACTTGTAATTGTTACTTTTTGGTAACTTCTACTTGTAACTAGTTACTTTTATTTTCTACATTTAACCAGTTACTTTTAGAATTAAAAATCAAGTATATCATGTAGGAGCTCTGTGTATTCTTTGTAGATGTTGCATTTACATACAGTATATGTACTATTATGTAGTACAGTAGTTTTCTATATTTACTGCATGGCATCCTTCACTGGCAACCGAAGGAGATACTTCGACGGGGATATGGAGGAGTCATATCTTTCCATAATGTTTTGTATCGTGAATTGTGTTATTTACAAGTTTCTTTGTCAGCTATGTCTGACTGTGATTTGTGGCATTGGTTGTGTAGCAAATACATAAGGCGTAAGGGGGACGGCACATTCCTGTAGTGTGACTGTCTATACTATTACTACTCTATTTACTATTACTCCAAATGAACAAGTTTACAAGATGACGATGTTGCAACCAACACTATAGTAGGCCTTATATACAATTGATATATAATGCTTACGGTTTTTGAGAAATGGTTTGGATTTCTGAAATTCTAAAATATTTTTCATGGCTATTTTCGTGTCAAATCCTTGTTAAACAATTTTGGATAAGTGCATATTCAGATAAATGCAATGAAAATTGTTGACAATTTTGACATGCATTTAAGTGGGTTAAACTGTATATATTTAGGTTGAAATGGAGTATTATCAATATGATTCATCTGTCAATCATTTAATACCTATAATGTTTTTGTTAGGTTTGACAGTCTTTGAAGGCATTAAACGTCGACCTGGTGATAAAAGAAAGCGAGTCAAGGCTGGTGACCCTTCAGAGCTAGAGGGTTATCAAGGTAAGGATTACATCAAAGATTGAAGTGAACATGACACCAAAAAATGTTTTTCGGAATCGAGTAGCCCATGCAAAATAAATGGGAATGGCAACACTAATTATTGATTTGGACTCTTATCAGCTGAGTTATTCAATGTTGAAAGTACGATATTTTAGAAATAGTGCTCCTTCGAAAGTCGGAACTCATGTCGAAATGACAAGAGAGCCCACTATGGCAAAATAGCGAAATCTAGACTTCACAAAATCGTAAATTTTCCTTGCAAGAAAGAAATTGTCCCCTTTCCTGAACAGATATGGCCGTGTAATATTAAAATGCAATATTATATCACAAAAACTAAAACAATCTGGAACACTTAGTCTGTACACACACAGGGACAGTTTAAAGAGCAGAGCCGTGCTTGTTTTTTTTTCATGAGACGCCACAACTTGCAAATAAACTAGGTATGGCTGCGATACCCATAAAACTATATTGTTCATGCTTTTTATTCCACTCTAGGTCCTTGGGCTGCTTTTGTTGATGAATGCAAAAGTTCTAAACCAAACGAGGTATGTTTCTAGGTAGTTTAATTTCGTTATATTACACATCTTAGCTGATTAGGTATTGATTAGCTGACAATATTAATAATTTAAAATATATAGCACCATGGAATAAATGTGTAAAATTGACCGGTTGCCTTTGCGCTCGGTATTTGAACTGATGAGGGATGCTCTGAATCACAACACTACTTTTGGCTTGAGAAGTGGTATTCATTTTCAATCTTTGAGCCTGCAAGTCCTGATGGTCAATTTTATGCTTCCAAAATAAACTAGTCTCTACTCGCTCCACTTATGGTGGGGGTAATTTAGTAATTCGAATTACAATATTTCAGAATGAAAACAGAAGCTGTATAAACAATTCATCTTACGTTAAATTGTGTAGGAATAATTCAAAAGCTTCACATTTCAATAGAATACGCTTTGCTTCTCTGTAAATTTGCCAAGTTGCTGGTAACTTTTGACTCATTAATAGTATGTTTTTAAAATCAATCAATGAATCAGACTCACAACAATTATTTGTTTCGATCTGTGTTTTCTAAAGCATGAGATCAATCCAACTCATAGATGTCTGATTCATGTGAATAAGTGATGAAATTATATTGTGGTATATATTTCAATTACACAACATGGAATTTGAAATACCGATGCTCTGTACAACTTAAAAAGGAATAGATAACATGCTGAATGTTATACCAATAATGTAGGGCCAGGGTCCGACAAAGTTTGGAAACTTGGAAACAGTGGTTTGCGGAAGGCTAGCAAAATTCAGAAGGAGAAGGCAAAATGCTTAATACATAAATTAGAATTATTAGAAAAATATAAAAAATAAAATTTAGTTTTTACGAATTCATGTCAGTACAGTTACTCAAACGTTTATCTAAAAAGTTGAGGTTTGCGGAAGGTAAAACATTTTGTCGGACCCTGTGTAGAGCTACTGCCATGTTTGTGATATGCAGGGTCCGACAAAAGATTTTACCTTCCGGGAACCTGAGTTTTTTCTCAAATTTCTTTGGAAAATTTTTCCCACAGATTATGTTTTATAATCATTTTCTATGCTGCTTTTTGCGCAAACGTTTCAACTTATGTCAAAAGCCGCCCCAGAGACAAACTCTTCCAACCTTCAGAATTTAATTTACAATAATTGAACTTGAAAAGTTCAAATTCTTCAGAATTCTTCGGAATTTGCCCAAACCTTCCAGGAACGTAGTTCCCAGGTTCTCGAACTTTGTCGGACTCTGGTGGTATGCAATATTAAATAAGTTTTCAAGAGTTCAAACATTTTCAAATGCTTTATGTTGTTTCCGAACATCCATACGAACTGTTCAATAGCATCTTATAAATAGTCCATGAACAATCCATGAACAATTTGTAAACTTATTGATGAACTTGGAACGAGCAGTATTGTATGTACTTTTTATGGAATTTTCATGAAAGGTCCTGAACATTTCATAATCAGTTTATGAAAGTTAAGCCATTCAATGTTCATGAAAAGTTTCACAGCGAATTGAATCAAATTATGCTCTTCGATTGTTTTCATAACTTTATATGATTTTGATAATCAGGAACAATTAGAGATATTAGAGAAATATGAAGATGCAAAACAAAAGAAAAATAAGAAGGAAGAAGAAAGAATCGAAGAGAAATCAACGTTGCATGGTATGGCAATATTGATGTTCAATTTTTAATTTATCAGACTTTCCGCATTCAAATGTTCAAAAAACAAAAATTTCAAAATTGCATTAACAGATTTTGACAACAATGCTGTTTTGCTATTGTTTTGGCATTTTACGAAGGATTTTCATCTCTTGACTGAACTTGACTCTCATAACACAGCGCGCATTTGAACATGCTTCTGTTTTTAAGGCACGCACTCTTGAAAATGTCTAGTTATATAGGCAGCCGTCCTCAAATGTTTTTAAACATTTTGTGTGAATTGCATAGTGAATTACATTGTGATACAAAAGAAAATGTTTTACGATATCATCGATTGAGAAGCTTGTATGCTTTTTATGCAATTTTTTATAATTTTTCGTCCTAGAGTTGTACCTATACTAAATATGGAACACATTGAATTTTTGAAATGTTAATCAACGGTTTGCCTTCAGCTTGATGCCAAGCTAGACTGATGCAATTTTTGGATTTAGAAGAAGGCATGTTGGTGCAAGCAAGCTTCAATTTGCTGTAAACTGAAGCATGGCACATTTGAAAAAGTGTAGAATAGTTCAGGCCTTAGTTCCTGAGTGCAGTCAGACATTTGGACAGATTTCAAAACTATTTCCACATTTTCATAAATGAGATTTTTAATTTTGTGATCATGCTCAATCCGGTTTGCTAAGGTCTACTCTTCGAGAGTGACTAATTATTTGATAACATGTAGCTTGGTGCGATACACAAAAACCCTCATTGTCAAATATATGTAAACGTTGCCATACATTTTATTTACCTGATTGTTGTTGTTGTGTTGTTTTGTTCAGTGAAAGATGCCTACGATTATCAAGGCAGATCATTTCTTCACATTCCACAAGATTTGGAAGTGGACTTATCTGCAGAGGATCCGCCAAGAAAGTGTTATTTGCCAAAGAAACTCATACACACATGGTTAGTGTTTTTACTTTGTAAAGAATTGACCGCTATACAAGGGTCTTTGTGTAGTGGCTAGGGCGTTGGACCGCGGCACGCCGGGTCTTGGGTTCGATCCCTGGAAGAAGCACTACTTGTTGGCGTCAGAAAAGGCATCCAGCCATTAAACTCACACACGCTCCCAAACCACTAACCAATTTATCGATATTGTCTTTGTAGGACTGGTCATTCAAAAGGTGTTGCTGCTATTCGACTGTTTCCACAATCTGGTCATTTGCTGTTATCAGCTAGTATGGATTGTAAGATTAAGGTAAATCCTTTAGTTTGTATAGCAAGAGATTGTGGTGGGATCATGGATGACTAAAGGACATATGATTTCGCTGATTTTATTTGTAGTATAGTATCACATGCACAATGTGAACGGCAAGTAACTTTTGGAGGCACAATATTGATAATCTCTATATTAATAGCAGTGTCTGTTTGTAAATAAATTATTTGTGGTCTATCCGCGACTTATGTTACACTTCTCACTGGCAAAATAACACAGATAATCCGTTGTCAGGAAATTTTGCAAACATTTGTGTTGAGAAAACCTTGTACTGTAACAAATTATGCAAACATATTGATAATAAATGAATAATGCACAACAGCCAGACGTTATAACACTGTGCCGCGGCCTTTGGAAGTCTGTGAAACAAGAAATTGTTTAAAGGCATGACATGGACTGGCGTCCTTTGTGCTAGTTCTTCGGATATGCAATGATTCACTACACTACCTGCGGCTTGAAAAATGGCATTCACTTTTCAATTCTGAGGATGCAAGATGCAATGGTCAATTTTATGCCTTTAATCATCAACAAATTCGAACACGAGGAACTTTTTGTTGGGTTGTTGGAAGGAAATCGCCCCTAAAGAGTTAACTAACATGTGAATCAGTTGTTATCTTATGTTTATTCAGTATATGATTTCCTTGAATTACCTCTGATTTTTTGTTATCCATAACAAGGGAGGCAATTGATCAAATAAAATTCGTTATTTTAATTACACAATTTCTCATGCTTTTTGATTGGTTAAGATGCCCAAGATTCAATAGAAAACACGATATTTCGAGATAAAATGCGTCGTAACTCGAGATATTGATATGGTCAGCAGATTTCTTTTGATCCATCGGAAATCAATATATCATTCCCTAGTACCCAAGCCCAGCGCTATGGAGTTGACGTAAGCATAATAAAGCATATTAACAACCAACATTGTGAATAATTATGCGACTACTGTCAACTATAAATTATATATGATATTGATGTGTTATTTGTCTAAGGTTCAGGAAGTTAACTCAATGTATTTAATATTTTCACATCATGTGTCTGTAACAAAATTGGTTCTCATTTACTTTTATATATTCATGCTTTTGGGTGCCATTTATGATATCCTGACAACTCATCATTCTGTTAAAGTCATTACCTAGGTTATGACATCATTTCTATTTTCTATGGTAATTTCCTTACTAATTTAGATTTGGGAAGTATACAACCAACGCCGTGTATTGAGAACATATCAAGGTATAATCAGATATAATATAATTCTAATGTGCTTAGGAATCCCAATAAACGCACCAGGGAAAATTGCACCTTGATATACTTTCTTGGACTCTATCTACCATTCGTGCTTTTCGATTCGATAATCCTTAATGTGAAGACAGTTGATAAACATTACATATACATGGCACCAGTACCAGTAATGTAATTGTGTGGAAGGACCCTTACGGGTCCTTCCATAGGATACTCTCATAATCCATAGTCCAGTTCCAAAACATTTCTCTCTATTAAACACGATTAACCAACTTTATTTGAAGAAAAACTTTGTTTGACTGCCATGTTTTCAATTGAATTTATGCTTGCGTACAAAAAAATAGTAATGTAACTTTGTTATAAGAATGTCACATTGCGATATATGCCCACAAAGTTATATAAGTATAAGTATTTAGTAAAATGACTGTTCACAGACTGGGTTGACCTGATATAGCTTGATTGAAGTGATCACGATGTATTTATGTATTTATTGATGCAGAGCACACGATCCCCGGGACACAATCTCTGGAATGCTAACTGATGATGTCACTGTTCCCTAATCTTATCAGCCCCACCACCCCATAGAATTGTGGTCTTTTCAGGGAGGCTTTAAGCAGGATTGTCAAGAATAAAATTAACGTTGAATTAAACAAACGCAAAAAAAGAAAGAAACAGCACAGATCTTTTCCCATCCGTCAGGAAGCTCTTCGAACCCCAGAAAGTATTTTACTGTCAATAGTTAGTGTCAAACATGCAGGTCAGTAGGCAAAACTCTCTAGTGAAAAGCCCATTTTCTCATAACCGCCTTTGCAGCAAGAAATCACCATTGGCCTAACAGAACGATTCCATACTTCTCAGAAACAATCTCGTCCAATGGTGATTGAAAGCATTACTTCCTTGTGCATAAAATAATTAAGCTGGACGACTTTAACAGAGCATAACACAGTAAATAAGAAACAACAATAGGTGCAATCAACAGGCAAACATAATAGACATTAGACAATCATGATAGCGGCACGAACGACCATTCACGAATACAACTTTGAATAAGACAACAATGAGGATAATAATTAACATCCATTGTGTAAACGTGACAGCGCTACAACTACGTGCCCTGAGGAACAACATACCAGCGAGCGGAAAAAATCGCGAGACCATGCGACTGTAAAAAAGCGTAAAAGACAAAAGAGTGAAACAAAGGATATTACAGAAAAGGTTGAGTTTAAAAATTCATATAAAATAAAATATTTGATTGATCTTGATAAAAACAGAACCACGATGCTAATAAGTAGTGGAACATTCTAGCGACACAAACAGCATCTTTGTAAAGCGCGCAGGAGAAACTATCGGCTGAAATTTGGGTCTCCAATATCCTTGGTGGAATTTTGACTCCGTATGCGCGGATTTGGGCTGGCGGTCGCAGCCGCTTCGCGACCGCTTGCCTGAGCTTGGGGCTTCGCCCCTCGCTTCTTCGCTCGGGCCTCAAGTTTTTCGAATTCATAAACTCAACAAATGTTTTCACAAACAAAAGAAGTTATTTCATTGAAATACTATTCAAATAACAACTATTGGAATACTTTTTTGTATACATTAATCAATTGTATTCCAAATAGAGAAAAGTTAAAATAATATAAATAGTTTAAAATGGTGAAAAAAATATAAAGAAAATATAACTGTCTCCTTCGCAATCTTTCAAAATACTTCAAAACCATCATTTTACCACTGCCAGTAACCTATTTATTTTTGCATGAATCGTTTTTCTTTGAACAGAGATCAACATGTCGACTGTCAAAAAAATCAAAACAAGATTTGTCTACCGATATCTTGTGAGCGAGACTATTTTTATTGTTTGTAAACATTGAGCCATAATGTTTTAATACTATGGGAATTTATTCAAAATAATAAATTCCCAATATTCGAGTATAGATTTTTACATGGAACATCATCCCTATTAAGTTTGAGTATGTGAAAGTTACCACTATAGACAGATAGCTACAGTATAGAGGTGACTGTTATAACAGTTTTTAATGACTGTATTTTACCCAATTTGCTTGGTAGGTCATAGCAAAGCTGTCAGAGATATTTGCTTTAATAATGATGGTACAAAGTTCTTAAGTTGTGGCTACGATCGATGGATCAAAATGTGGGACACGGAGACAGGTTCGTAAATTATTTTAAAAGGCAAAGATGACCGGTGAGCTCCACGAGCTTAGAGTCACATGCTCGTTTGTCGTTAGTATTGTTTCTGTGTCTGAAACCATGCTAAAACTTGAAATTTGAAGCCATGGCTGGCATTGATAATCGAAATTATGCTCAGCATAATATTAAATTAAGCTTGTAGGGACTGCCGGTCAATGTTGCTCCTTTAATTGTTTTACTCTCTCTTCCTCTTCATTCACCCATTTATAAAATGATCCTCAATTGATGATCTGTAGATACTTAGTTACGAACCTGACTAATGGACGATTCAATGATCAGCATTGTGATTGATTGTTCAATCGTTAACTCTTTCTCAAAGAACAATGCTTGCTTTATGATTCATCTGATAATTTTTGATCAAGATGATGTTTGTTTTACAATTAGATGTTTTTTTTTATGTTTGTCTAGTTTATAGAGTTTGTTTTAGGGATGAGTCGAATAATCGTTAAATAATCGTAATTTGTCAGTAATCGGTCTTTTTTTAGCACTAATGAGAAATAATCGGTAATTGGTTTTTCAAGGTTTAAACCAATTACGGTATTAAACTTGGAAATTTACGATCATTTGTACCTATGATTTGTTATTGATTTGATGTGAATCGATTTTGTAATATTATTGTTAACAAGATCGAAAACATTAGATCAGATGATAGTTAGTTTGAAATGCATCTCAAATTAAACTATTAAATGTTTTATCCCATTTTATTTTTATTTTTCAGGAGATTGTATTGGTAGATTTTCAAATAACAAAATTCCTTACTGTGTAAAATTCAACCCTGATGAGGTATAATGCAATCAATGTTGTCTGAATATTTCATAAGTACCTTGTATAGACCATCACTTTAATTTGTTAAAGGTGCCTTAATCCCTGGACAAACAAAGGCAACATTTGCGTTACAAATCTGTTTTTTATCTTTGTTCCTCGTACTTTGAAGCAGTCTTTTTGAGAGCGGCTAAACAGACCCGACTTTCTCAGGACTTTTTCTAGAAAAACTCAGGTGGTCTCGACTTGAGCTTAAATAGGGAAGCCATAATAAGGCCACAACATTGAAAGGGTTTCATAAATTTTGAATGGAATGGTTCCAAAAAAATGACAAAGATATTCAATAACAAAAATCTTTTTGGAAACGTTCACTTGTCATCAACACGATGCAGCAGACGAAAGCGAAAGAATGGCTGAAATAGTCACTAAACAACAAGGTTTTTCAAAGTATTTAAAAATTGCGTAAATATTGTTGTTGTTCGTCCATGGCTTTACTGATTTGCCACACAGACATTTTTTCTAATATCAACAAATCTAATCTGCAGACCATACTTTATTGTAATCATTATAATGAAATGACTTAAAACCAATGTCTGACAAATGGATTAGCTTTTCGATATCCTACAGGTATATTGAGAAATTTCAGAATTTAATGGACTTTAAACTATTCCCACACTTGTGATCTCTAGATATTGCCTTTGCAGGCATGACACAATAAAATACTTTTGTGATGGGATCCTAAATAGTGACCTAAATCGTTGTTCTATGTAATACTTTATTAGTTCCCTTAGGGAAACGTTCATGGCTTTGTGCAGGTTTTTCTTTTTTTTTGTGGATTTATCTTTTATCCACAAATCGGGTAAGCTTGCAGCTTTTTACACTGGGGTGGTTGGTTAATTTGTTAGTATTTTGAAGCTTGTGTGTGTTTAATATCCTGATGTCAACCTATTGTGCTCCGGCCAGGGATTGAACCCGAGACCCTGCTGGCCGTGGTCCAACACCCTAGCCACTACACCAAGGCCGCACTAAACCTCACCAAAGGTTAACCTGACCTGGACTGTTGTTGCTTTTACTAAATAATTTTGAAGATAGTGTAATTTTATTTTTATTTGATTTCAGGATAAACAGCATTTATTTATTGCTGGAATGGCTGATAAGAAAATGATTACCGTAAGCGTGATAGTCTTTATATTCCTTTGATTGGAAACATTGGTATTGTTAAGCCTTTTCTGTAACTCAATTTCCACTTATTTAAATTTGTGATCGTCAGACACTACCGGTTACATGCCATGTAACCTTCCGAAATGTGATATAGTCAAACCGGTTATAACAGTCACCTATATACAGAAGCTACCTGTCTATAGTGGTCACTCTTAATATGTCTAAAAATGTATTTCCATCAAGTCAAACCTGTATATAAAGGCCACCTGTCTATAGTGGTCAATTTATCTATCTCTAAATAACAGGTTGCTATATAAAGGTTTCACTGTAATTAGAAATGTTGCAGATCTAAGAATATTCTCCTGTTCTGCTAACATTTTGCTATAAATATTTATTTTTATTACAATTAATTGTCAAAATTATTTTCCAATAGTGGGATACACGTGAAAATGAAATTGTTCAAGAATATGATAGGTTAGTAATCAATCTGTTTTTATGTGTTTGTTTGTTTTTTTTGTGGTGTGTGACACCCTCTACCTCTGATAAAGAGTTTTGGAAACATTTCTGGCAATTTTGAGACTTAAAATTATCATAATCGTTCAATTTTGAATTTATTGAAATACTGAAGCATCCGAATTGCGCATATGCCATAGCCATTTTGTCGTCAAGATAAAGTTAGAAATATTCCCCAGGTTAAGGAACGGGTAGTTATGGACGTGATCCCATTGCTAATTAATTGGATGATAGATATATTACAGTCAAACCAGTTATAATGGTCACCTCTATACAGCGACCACCTTTCTATAATGGTCACTCTTGCAATGTCTATAATAGTATTTTCTATTGAATCAAACCTGTATATAAATGCCACATGTCTATAATGGTCAAATTATCTACCTCTTGTAGCTGGCTGTTATATACAGGTTTCACTGAACATGAAATGAACTCGTAAAGTTCAACCAATAATTATGTTTGCTGCAAATGGATTGATTATACTATATGTTCTTGATTTACGTTCCGCAGGCATTTGGGAGCTGTCAATACAATAACTTTTGTGGATCAAAATCGACGTCTTGTTACAACATCAGATGATAAAAGTATTCGTATATGGGAATGGTGAGTTTGCAATGATTAGGCATTTTTTTTTGGATTAATTATTTTTCCACAAACTGAGTAAGCTTGCAGCTTTTTTCATCAGAGTGGTTGGCTAATTTGTTACTATTTTGAAGCTTGTGTGCGTTTAATAGCCGGATGCCCTTCCTGATGCCAACCTGTAGTGCTCCAGACAGGAATTGAACGCGAGACCCTGCGGGCCGTGGTCCAACACCTTAATCACTAAACCAAGGCCGCATAGGCAATATATTGTAAATGCACTCTTACCACTAAAAACAACAGTTCATGAACAGTTCATGGAAATTTGAGGCCATTTTACGTTCATGAACTGTTCATGGACTGTTTTTCGCAAGAGTATTCAAAATATCAAGATGTGTCAGATATCTCCTCGATAGAGTATTTGTGATTTTATTTTCTCATTTGTTGAGGAAATCATCTATTTAATATTTACTCCTCACTCATGTTTGGATTGTGTTCATTGCTTATTCTGAAAGCTGGATAAAGCAAGTTATTATATGTGTTCATTATTTGATGTTTATTATTTTTAGGGATATCCCTGTTGATTCAAAAGTCATTGCTGAGACTGGAATGCACGCAATGCCATCTGTTACGCTATCACCAAATTGTAAGTATGACATGGGTTGGTCATCTTTTCACAGGCCAGTATCATGGAATGTAATGTTTAAACTTTCCTGTTTTATCTTTATGCATAAATTATTGTCTGACCTGTCTATAACGGTCAATCTATATATTTAACTGATACTCAAACGAACCACCATTCACAGATGGCTTATGTACATGTGGCTGTTTCATAGAGGTGACCATTGGAAGGTTTTGATTTGTTTTTGATTCAACTATCAGCTGTGAGACAATTACTTCGAAAGAAATAATTAAACATAAAGCAAATAGTTCACAGCTTCCTTCAGATATGGTCTCCTAGAACCACAGTAAATGAGAAGGTACCAGTAGATCACAGTATGTTGCAGTGTGAGATCGGCTGAGGAAGGCAGTGAAAAGGTTCTCTTGCACCATAATACTGTAATGGCAGATATTAGCGCATAATTACTTGGTGTTTTACAAGGCTTTTGTTCTGACCCCTCTAAATATTTCATTTTGTTTCTTAATTTAGCAAAATGGCTAGCTTGTCAATCGATGGATAATCAAATTTTAATCTATAATGTTTTATCAAAGTTCCGCCAGAATCGAAAGAAGGTCTTCAAAGGACATATGGTATGAACAACCGCCGATAAATTGCGAATTGCTTTCATTTATAAACCCACAATTCCAATGTTACTATAAGCTTATAATGCTCTTCTGTGTATGTTTTTTTCTTTAAGAATGCTGGATATGCATGCCAAGTGAACTTTTCACCGGACATGAGGTATGTATTTAACGCATAATCTAATTATGTATGAACTATTTTGAACCATCTGATTCCTAGTTTTGATTAAATGACTCTAGAATTTTCATGTCCGATAAAATCTCCAATACCGGTACTTTTATTCAGGGTCCGATAAATGTTTCCAAACTTTTCTTAATGATTATATGATTATTCATTGATTATTCATTGGTTTGTGTTCATCATTGCAGTTATTTAATATCTGGAGACGCTGATGGAAAACTAAACATTTGGGATTGGAAAAGTACCAAACTTTACTGGTAAGAGAGGAGGTCATATTGAATTGGGACGGTATAGCCCCATCAATAGCGCCTGTACCACTCTTCTATTTCTAAAGGAGTAGCTCTTTTTACTAAGAATACCACAATTGTAGATGCTCTTTTAATGATGACGCTGCAAATCAATTTCAGCAGATATCACGGCAGCTAGAAAATATGCCGTGATGCGCTGCAGCTACTGGTAATTTAATTCCCTCTGGACCATTCAATCCACTAGAAGATAGTACGCATTTGATGTTTTCAGGTAAAAGTCAATACCGAGTTGATCCTTGGCCCTTGGGTGATTTGAACCACAGTTGACCATATATGATCAGATCTGAAGCTCGATTGCTCTGCCATCTGATCAAATCCTCCTTTTTATGGTTATTATAAAGCGCTCATAGCATACCGGTAACACATTTCTGATTCTAAATGAGCAGCTCTTCCTTCTTAGTGAAATTACAGTAATAATCCTGATTGTATCAGACGTGCATAACACTGCAGAGTAATTTCAATAGATCCAATGTATACACTGTAGTATTATTGTACATTGACTTGAAATACTATCTAGCTTTTGATATTATTTCTAGTAAATTTAAAGCGCACAAAGAAGTCTGTGTTGGTTGCTTATGGTTACCACACGAAACGTCCAAAATCATCACATGTGGATGGGATGGTCTGATCAAGTTATGGGATTAAACGATGATTACGATGACGGCATGAATGTAATCAAGACATTGACGATAAACTATAGATGGAAACGTATTTGTATACGATAACACTGTCTGATTAAGTTGGTATGACGAACTACAAACAATCCATATTTTATCAGTATCTATGACTGCTTTATGATAAAAAAAAACATTTCTCCTAATATATATTTGGTGGTCTCGAAATGTATTGGATTCGAACTTTACAAGTACATAGGGTAAGCAGTGTTTATGACATTTTGTACATTATTTTATTTACTTTTCTTGTAAAAAGTTTTTGTGGTACAGTAACAGTTTATTTGATAAGAATTGAGAATAGAAAATAATAATATTTCTTGCTCATTGGGATTTCATTTTCATAGTTCCAAGTAGATTGATTGATTGATTTCATATACTTTGAGTCATGCATAGTTTAGTTATGCAAACATTGAAATATTTTTAAAGCGTTAAGACTATGCAATTCTCAGACAATTATCAGAAACTATGCAATTCTTATAATTCTGTTCACGTCTAAGATCTTGGCTGAAAATCACTTTTGCGGATAAAATTCAAAAAGAAAGTAAAGTAACATAATCTCCAAGTCTTAAACCCAGTTTACACAAGCAAATTTCCTGTGACACATTCCCTTGTGATGCATGAAAGATGAGACAGTGTATATAGCGAAATATGACACATGTTCTGTGAAACATCTATGCGCTGGAAGTCTATTCAGTTAAACATTTTGTGACACATTAAACAAGTCACAGGAAATTTTATTGTGTAAACTGGGCTTTAGATATTTGAGTTCCCAGCATTTTAGATGCTACAGTGTAACTTGCTTATACCATGCAAGTAAAAATTGAAAATGATTTCCACAAGAATTTCCCTAAAAGGGCATTCACCTGTCAACTTTGGGTCCGCAAGGCGCAATGATCAACTGTATGCCTTTAAAAATAAATTAAAAGATAAATTAACCTTGAGGAGCTGATATTTGAGTTTGTTTTACCGTTGCTTGCGCAGTTGCGCTCAGGAATTGGGGACAGGTTTTTTTGTTGATCAACCACTGCATATGAACTTCAGTTTAAACTTTGCACAAACACAAGTGGTTTCCTTCTCTTTAAACCCAATAATAAAGTAGCGTTTTTACAATATTTAAGCCATTGTCTAATAGCAATTAATTTCAATATATAATTTACAAATATATAATATTTATTTATTTACTTTTATAAGGATTTAACCTCACTCTTTCAAAATAACTTATTTAATTCTATTTACCCGAAAATACTTTATCTACATTTATCAATATAATTGATATAATTTATTTGATTTAAATTTTCATCAAATGAAGAAATTGTTATTGCATTGTACATCCTAAGGCCATTTGTTCTGCATATTGATCAGATACCATACTACGCAACTCATCTGCACAATGATGCAATTCTTGAATTAATTTACATTTTTCTTGAATCGATTCACTTGAGAAAGGATTGATTGATGTGTCACCGTTATCTGTCTCGCCATTGTCTAAAGCAAACACAAATACAGTGTTCAATAAAGTTAGAAATATTCCCCAGGTTAAGGAGCGGGTAGCTATGGACTTGATCCCATTGCTAATTAATTGGATGATAGATATATTACAGTCAAACCTGTTATAATGGTCACCTCTATACAGCGGCCACCTGTCTATAGTGGTCACTCTTGCAATGTCTATAATAGTATTTTCTATTGAATCAAACCTGTATATAAAGGCCACCTGTCTATAGTGGTCAATTTATCTCCCTCCCGTAGCTGGCCGTTATATACAGGTTTCACTGTAGTCACTTTTACAACAAAAACAAATGCTACATGCCATTTGAAGCCCTTTAAAGTCAGATAATATCAGCAAGATAAAGACTTACTTGGCACACCCAATAAATCTTGAATATCTGGCTCTTGCCCCGCGAAGCGTTGTTGACATAATACTAAAAGTGACTTGTATTTGTCACGACAACGAGTGAGCTGAAATGAAACAAGATTTTCACAAGATGTTATTATCATTCATAAAAAAGCAAATAATAAACAGCGAGAGTGGAACAAATATTATTTGGTCTGTAAGTCCCGAAACTCATTCTAAATTGAAGGAACAGAAAGAACCTTAAATATTAGATCGACACACATTGGAAATACCGTTGCAGGCGTTATAAGGGCCTACCACCACTTTACTTGGATGGCTGTAAGGGCAAAAAATTTGACTGTCCAATTACTGTTTGGTACTGTTGAAACCCTTTAACATTTCCACCGGGGTAGCTAGCTCCTTTGTCAGATAATCTTTGTCTGTTTGTTAGGTCTTTATTGTTGCTTATTACTTGTGGGTAGGGTTATTTTCTACGAGTCGGGCTAGTCCAGCAGTAAGACAGGCTGTTTATGCCGCCTGTTTGTGGCGAATTAGGCAACGGCCCGGGATAGCCCTATATAGCGATATATATATATGAGGTAAGTCATACTTTCTTTTTCACATATCAAGAAAGGTCATCATTTAAAATCGTTTCCAGGCTAGAAGGAAAAGCCTTGTGTTCAACAGAGTCTGATTTCTGCTAGCAAAATTCAAAACAACATGAACAGGGGATGCTTTCTTTCTTATTTGTTAATGATAAATATTTGTTAACTTGCGAATTGAAATCCTTTAAAACAATGGCATTACATCAATTTGTGTTGGTTTGTTTGCTTCCTTTAAATTGTGTCTACCATTTAAACAAACTAAAAAATCTTTCGTCTTAGGACGCAGAGCAATTTGAAAGATTATAATGTTCATCACAATACCTTAAACAATTCTGTTTTCAATTGTTGTACGATACATCATTAAATTTGATCAAAAGGTATTACATTATCTTGTAACGGGGCAATTTCTGCCTTGGTGTTGCCCCGCACTACTACTGCTTCGACCGTGGGATTCTTATGTGATATTTCATAAGAAATCCTAGTACATACTACAATTGAACTTTCTTAACATCCCTCCTCTAATACGGATGAAGATTGGAACATTAAGCAACATGTAGTCTGTACGCAGGCTAGCAACACAATGTGGGATATCGAGAAAGGTAGGAATATGAGAGTTTGTTTTATACCTCTTTATCAATTCTTGTATGAACCTGCATAGCTGATCCACCATACAATTCATCGTACTATATATAAACAAAATTCAAAAGTTGCATTTTAAAATACGGTAAGGAAATTGCTGAGAACAGAGCTTGGATAGGTAAGAGCCTCCAGCTATCTAGCTATCTTGTTTCGCTCTGAAACTAACAGTCGCTGGCACACAACGCTTGATGCAAAAGGTTTGACATAATCATAAAGGATAATTGACAAAATGATAAATAACAAACATCATAGTGGGCACGCAACGTAAAGCGTAGTTGTCTTTTATAACGCATGCCAGAAATTCCTAGCCAGTGAAAATTAGCCTTTAGGTAAATCGGTGATCCAATAGATAGTTCATTACTCTGTTTATTATATAACAGAATTACCACAAATGTTGTAATGAAGTCCCTTTGCCTTTGATAGATATTGAACACTAGTAAAATCATCAATGTGGACACTGGTACCATAATACAGCTTCAAATATAACCTTTTTCAAATTGTTTATAAAAATTATAATATAGAAATTCAAGTTTCCAAATATAAAATTAGCGTTCAGCTTGATTCTATGTTCAACAATCGTTCCAACAATAATGCCAAACATCTTTATAAAGTATATATACTGCGAATAAATATCTTTTAAGGCAGTTAAACTTATGTCTTGATCGGAAACTTCAACCATCAACCCTCAAACATTTCCACCATTTCAAATTTACAATTTCAAACATTCTGAATTTTAATAGAAACCACAAAAGAAAGCTATTGTCAAGGTAAACAAGTATTATTTTTATGTGTGAATTAGGAACTTTTTCGATTACGGTTTTTCTCAGGTTGATGGAAAACCCTGTATACCACCAATTATTATCCAATTATAATTTAGAATTATAAATTAAATTCCAACCTTTCTAATCTTGGTATTTAACTTGAGGTTCTCTTCCAGCATCTGTTGTTGTTGCATTGACATCTAAACACAGTTTCAGATTAACGTAATTAACATAATCATCATTAATCATAATTAATAAATTATAATTAATATAATAAAACGGTACATATATGAGAAACAGCTACAGTCAGACCTGTTATAATGGTCACCTCTAAATAGCGGCCACATGTCAAAAGTGGTCACTGTTGCAATGTCTTAAATAGTATTTTCTTATTAAATAAAACCTGGCTATTAAGGCCACCTGTCTATAGTGGTCAATTTATCTACTTCTCATAGCTGGCTGTTGTTTACATGTTTCACTGTAACATTATCAATTAATCATAAATAATATAATAAATCGGTACATAATTGAGAAACAGCTACATATATATATATATCCTACACACTTGAAATATTTTAGCTATTTCCATTTAACCATAATATATGCAAGAACATGCTGAAGCCTCATTTTAAGACATTTTCAATTATTTAAAATTGATACCTTCTGTAAACATGTCCTAAACATGGGTAACATTGGTAACATGTTGTACCATCATATTTTTAAGTGAACTTTCGTCACAGTGTAATTCATAGGACGTTAATTTCCACACAAAGATTATATAGTTGTATATCAGTATACAGAGTATTAGGAAATGGACTGGTAACTAGTGTCCAGATCTCCACACAGTTCATGAGAAATAGGCCATTTAACATTCATCAACCTGTATATAGGGTGTTCATAATCAGTTATTCAGTTTAAACATAGAAAGTTTGAAATTCAAAAATCTTCATTTTAAATAAGAAAACAATCGTAAAACCTTCTGAATTTCTACTGGCCTTCCGGGAACGAGTTTCCAATCTCTATAGAAAGCAGTTCATGAATTCAATATTGTTTATGAACATTAAAAGGGCCAAATTTCAAGAACTTATTTGTGACCATATATGGACTGCTTATAAAAAGTTCATGATTACCCATAATAGTTTCATAAACAAGATAATGAAAATTAGGTTATTCAAAGTTCATGAGTTCACGATCCCAAACTTTCTTCAATATCCTGTTTATATGGATTGGTTACTTACGTCGCGGAGGGAAGTTTCAATCTCTTTCATGTTTTCGTCTTTACTACTACAGAGTTTTTGTAATGCATTGACAGTATCCTACAACACAATAGCAAACAATATGACTATAGAATTAATTTTGAATTGAAGCTATGTTGCCATCTATAAAGTATGTAGTCAGTAAATATCCCATTAATTGAAACCTCTTATCCCGCTTTTAGATTAGAATATCTCTCCATTTCTACTTACATACTGACATTTGTACAGCCCGCTGGAATTTTTAAGTACTTTGTTTTTGCTGTTATCGCATGGATACCAGTCCATTTTTTTTTTTTAAACACATTTTTGCAAATAATAACGAATTAGTAGGTCAACTTTTCTCCAATAAAAATCTATATAATCATCAATGAACTGGCTGATAATTAACAGCTCTATAATCTACCAAAAACTGCTACAGAAACAGTCAAGACAAGTATATACATTAATGAACATGACACTTCCGCCCCGCTGTACGCTCTTCGTATGGCCCCCTTCCCCCTCCACTGGATATGTACCTATTTCCACATCAACTAAATTCACAAGCAATAGAAGAACGACAATATAAAAAATATAAAAATATATACAAAAATATAAAATCAGAGATCATATAGCGGTCGGCCTTCGGGAAATGGCCGATCAATTCCGTCTTTCTACCAACAATTTTTTTCTAAATATTTTTTTTTTCAAATAATTTTTTTTTCACGATCAAGTTTGAAAAACCATATTGTTTTCTGTATAGTAATAATAAACATCGAGGACAAGACTTTTGTTTTACTCTGGAATTGAGATGAGAATCACAAAATTGCAGAATTAATAAAAAGGGTCAAATATATCAATATACAGAGTTTTGTAAGGAAAAGAAATACTAGGCAACATGTCAACAAACATAATACACACTCTCGTGTCTGTGTCATAGAGATAGACATATGGAAGCAGGAATATCAAAAAAGTCAGAGATTTAATTAATATTGCTCTCAGCGAATAGAACCACTCTTTTAGAAATAGAGGAGTGGTACGGGTGCCTTCGGTAGGGCGTTACGTCGTCTCAGTTACTTTATTAAGCATTTAACTGCACTGATTACATTTTCAAAGTACAAGAATATGATGTAATGAAATATTTACCTCCTCTCTGCTGATTTGTTCTTGAAATTGTTTCTCGTTCTTTTCTTTCTGATGATGTAATGCTTTCATCTTTTTGTGTTTTGTCTCACAAGACTAATGTCAAGAATAATCACAATATAAAACAGAAATTATTTAAAAGCAGATGAATTGTTGGTTTTTTAATAATCAATTATGGAACAGGGTCCGACATAACATAAATCAGTATCCAGTAATGCATAAAAATGCAAATATTCTTAAATATCTTCGAGGTGAAGGACTTTCAACACTTCCTGAGTGTCTTTTAACTTTTTTAAGTGTAGTAAATAAATATGAATAGGCCCATAAACATTTGGAAGTATGTGTATTTAAATGTTGGGAAGCGTAAAACACAGGAATCTAAAAATCACTTGTTCGAAGCTCGTGATAATCTAGCGCTTCACTTGCTTCTCAGAGATTTTTCTCATTTAGTAAAACAACTTTCAGAATCAATTGTGTTTATATTTCAGAAGGTTGTTCAAATTTTTAATCAGTGATTAATGACTCATTTTCAATTAAATGTTTTTACCGTACAACCTATGTTCTCGTATTACATGAAAACCCCATAATGTTAGACTTTCTTAAATAGAGACAGCTTCTTTTGATATTACAGTGTAACCTGCTTAATTGCAAGTCAAAATTTTTCAACGGTTTTAATTGCATTTATTTGAATTTGCAGTTACCTAAAATTGTTTACCAAGGACTTGAATAAAAAATAATTGGTCAATGGGTTTCAAAGCCTAGTTGCAGATAAGTGGGAATTCCACTTATCTGAATTGCACATAAGCGGGTTATACATCGTATCTCCTTTATAATATGTTGTAAGAATTGCACTTTCCTATTCTTCTTAAGCTTTGAGCCTCCCACAAATTTCATTGTCAAATATTCATAATACAGTGAAACCTGTATATAACAGCCACCTATGAGACATACAGTCACACTCAGTCAGTATCCCCTCTTTTAATATTCCATCTTACTTAATATCTTGCTTAATTGCTTAATAAAACTGATTTCTTTTTTTCATTCTCCATACAAACTCTCATAATCCTACCTCTGTTAATATCCTACCTCGCTTAATGTCCGCTTTTCATATGTAGGCCTACCAGAGAGGGGATATTAAGTAAGTTTGACGGTAGATAAATTGACCACTATAGACAGGTGGCAGGTGTATAGAGGTGACCGTTATAGCAGGTTTGACTGTAATAATCAGACATGACAATTCAAAATTTGAAAATAGTCTTAAATCTATGATATCTTGATAAATTTCAATGGGAATGAGTGATAAATAGAGTTTCACAACGGTAAAAATAGTCTGACATCCGCTAAAAGTCTGAAAATTCTCATGTCTGAAATACATTTTCAATCATATATATATATATATATATATATATATTTATATTTGTGATTGACAATTACTTCGTAACGACTAATGATTGACTGCAATTGAGGGACATAACGAATTCACAGAAGTACAAAGAACATGTGCGAACTGACGTGGAATTGAACTCCGGTCTCTCTCTCTCTCACAAGATGTACGGTCACTCAGCACTCTGCCACTGAGCTATTAGTGCACGCACATTGAAGCAGGATTTTTTGAACAATGTTTATCTTAGAATTGTTTGTGCATTTCAGAACCAATCAATCAAATTGCAGAATGAATGAATTTTTTTTTTTGATTCATCATTTTTCCGCAAACCGGGTAAGCTTACAGCTTTTTTTCAACGGGGTGGTTGGTTAATTTGTTACCATTTTAAAGCTTGTGTGCGTTTAATAGCCGGATGCCCTTCCTGAAGCCAACCTATAGTGCTCCGGACAGGGATTGACCCTGAGACCCTGCGGGCCATGGTCCAACGCCCTAGCCACTACACCAAGGCACGCACTCATTATGACATCATATTTTATAACTTTTCATTGTAAACGAAAACTCACTTGTTTCAGCTGTTGAATTTGACTTTTTAGACGCTCGTTCTCCCATAAACATTCTTCATATTCTTGTATATCAACAGGACCAGCATTGTCTCTTTCTCTATATTTAGTCAATGATGAATTCAGTCTAAAGAAGCAAAGGAAATGGGAAAACATAGCTAGTTTATAGCCTAGTAGTAGTTTCAATTTGAGCTTTCTTTCATCAGTCAAATATTTCCATTTATATATTTCCAGAAATTACTTAAAATGGGCACCTCTATACAGCAGCCACCTGTCTATATCGGTCATTCTTGAGATTTCTGAAACAGTATTTCTCTTGAGTCAGCCCTGTTTGTAAAGACCACCTGCATTTGTGCTAGCCTCCCCAAACTATCAGTTCAAAGATCCCTCATTGTATCGATACCTGCATCACATATTTATGAAGGCTACAGTATTAACCTTGTTAATATAACCACTGCCTTGGTGCAGCCAAAAATCGTGATATTAGCCGGAGTGAATTAGTTGGGTTTGATAGAAAGTGGTTTTCAAAATTAATGATGTTAAGCAGATAGCGATTTTAACTGAGCTACACTGTAGCAAGCTGGTGCATGGCAAGTTTCAACATTGTGATAAGGATGTATTATTTTATAAACCTGAGATAATGTTCATGATAGCGTAACGATTTTTGATAAATTAATTGGAAATCCCCTGTTGGAATTTCACTCTCCAGTTAATAAGAAAACACTCACTTATCTACGTGTAATTGAACTTCTTCTTTGGAATTTTCAAGAGCATCAATTTCTTTGATCTACGAAAGCATATTTTAAAATCAAAATGATTATTAAAAATGATGCAGTCAAACATGTTATGCCCGTCACCTCCCTCTATACATTGGTCACCCTTCTATAGTGGCCACTCTTGTAATGTCCAAGCATAATTTCGTATTGAATTAACACTATATATAAGGCCACACCCGAAGGGGTCTGACAAACAGTCCAGCCTTCTGGAATCATAGAGGCCTTTCAATATTATTATTCTGAAAGATTTTGTTGAGGTTTGAGCAATAAATCATAAACATATCAATTTTCTTCAGAGCTTGATCAAGCCTTCCGGAATCTAGGGTTGCAGGATTCCTACTGTTGTTGGACTGTGCACATGCATACATAGTGGTCAATTTATCTACCTGAGCTCATAGCTGGCAGTTATATACATGTTTCATTGTTTAAACTATGATATCTTGACATAATTTTAGAGCAGAAAATGTTACAATAAAAAACAGCGATAGAAGCGATCTCCTATCTCTTATGTAGGGCCATGTCCATCTTGAACTACGGATCTGGAACATCTAAAAACCTATTGAAAACATGCTGAATAGGTTACTGAATTGGGCTCTTTTCAGATTTCTAGATGCATTTCGTTAGTTTTTCAGTAGAATGAGAAAATCTACATTTTAGTGTCTGATGAATATCAGTATGGGTTCAGTACTCAATCCTATTCCAGTAGGTTTTCAGTAGGATGAGAAAGATCTAGATTTGAGTGTCTGGTGAATTTCAGTATGGTTTCAGTACTCAATCCTATTCCAGTAGGTTTTTAGTAGAATGAGAAAGATCTAGATTTGAGTGTCTAATGAATGTCAGTATGGTTTCAGTACTCAATCCTATTCCAGTAGGTTTTTAGTAGAATGAGAAAGATCTAGATTTGAGTGTCTGGTGAATTTCAGTATGGTTTCAGTACTCAATCCCATTCCAGTAGGTTTTCAGTAGAATGAGAAAGATCTAGATTTGAGTAGGGATGAGACGATTGTTCTGAAAATAATCGATTTTGCCGATCATCGACGCTATTTTTAGTAATCGAAAAATAATCGGCATCGGCAAATAAATTGATTTTTAATCGTTGAACCGATTATTATTTGACAATGAAATTTGACACAAAAATTCCGAAATCTTCGCTACTATTTGTCTACATCGTTTTGTAATTCAAAACATTTGAATAATTCGTCATGCCATTTGACACCTTCTATTGTTATAACGTGAAAAAGGTCAACACATTAGCGTTGATGAATAACACACGTGAGTACGGTTGAATGAATAATTTTATTTACGACAAAAAAGCGGCGGTCGAGTTAAAACTTTGAGAAAATAATTTTCACATAAAATGAAGTTGTTTTATATTATAGCAAACGTTTTTGTGGGGATTATATCATGCTTGTTTTGATTGGAATACTCATCAGACTTGGAAGGATTTTCCAATCAGTTATGGGAAGAAAGTCTCTTTGTTGTGTTAATGGTTTATCAACAACATTTAATTTTGTTGAAAACTTACGCTTAACGGCTACTGATTTACTACTACCAGTACTAATTTCCATTTAAATTCTCATTCAAAACAAATCATTTACGATGTGAGCGTAACACATTTAATGTTTCATTTCAACTTTGACTTGTGTGATGAAAATTATATCTACGGTACGCGTGTTGTCAGACGGCCAATATTTTGTAATGGTTTGTTTGAGTGAGAAATAATCGAAACATTCGATTAATCGGCCGATTACTATGACTAATCTGCTGAGAACTAATCGGCTTCGAACATCGGTATATTTGGTAATCGTCTCATCCCTAGATTTGAGTGTCTGATGAATGTCAGTATGGGTTCAGTACTCAATCATATTCCAGTAGGTTTTCAGTGGAATGAGAAAGATCTAGATTTGAATGTCTGGTGAATTTCAGTATGGTTTCAGTACTCAATCCATTTCCAGTAGGTTTTCAGTAGAATGAGAAAGATCTAGATTTGAGTGTCTGATGAATGTCAGTATGGGTTCAGTACTCAATCCTATTCCAGTAGGTTTTCAGTGGAATGAGAAAGATCTAGATTTTAGTGTCTGATGAATTTCAGTATGGTTTCAGTACTCAATCCTATTCCAGTAGGTTTTCAGTAGCAATTCAGTAGCAATTCAGTATATCCAAGATTCGTAGTGTTGTAATGCGTTATTTCTTTAGGGGTCTCAAAAATAATGATAATACAGCCCTACTATGTGATATTGAATGACATAGTCAATAAGGACATTCTGTCTTATAGTGATAATTTTTAATGGCATTCCATTAATGTTTACCTTCTTTTTGATCTCCTCCCTATATTCTTTGCAATTTTTATTTGACAGTTGCAACTTTAAAGCCAATTCCTCCTTAATTTTAACTAATTCCCGCACCTGCGATACCAAAAAAATATTGTTAGAACTATAGAGAGGAAGGAACAAGAGGATATATCAATTGATAGACTATTCAAATGCAATATGATACATGTTTATATTCAACAATTGAAATGACCCATTGAGCTTAGGGAGTGTTTATATGAGGTGGGCCAATCCAGCAAGGTGAGGCGACACCTTCGAATGAGATCAACATCCACCATTGTTGTCTATTGTTCTATAGTTGTGCGTTTGTATGGTTGCTAGATGATTTAGGCCTACTGCTGAAAACAAATAAAAGAGTTGCTAAGTGTTCTATAACAATTGACTATCAGAATACAGTCAAACCTGTTATAATGGTCACCTCTATACAGCAACCACCTGCCTATAGTGGTCACTATTGGTATCTCTAAAAGAGTATTTTCCATTGAATCAACCATGTATATAGAGCACCTGTCTATAGTGGTCAATTTGTCTACCACTCATAGCTGGCTGTTATATATAGGTTTCACTGTATCACATGCCTAGGACTTTGAAAAAAAAGTCAGACAATACCTTGTCAGTAGCTTTTTTGAGATCTTCGCGAGTGGGAACATCTTGCAAATAACTTTGAAGGCTATTTCGACATTTCCTGTAAAGAAAATATTATTAATATATTTCTAAAAGGTGAAATATATATGTTACTAGCAGTGAGTTACCCACGTTGCTGGATTTAATGTTGGCCGATTTGGATTGGGGAGATCCATGGGGAGATCTCCTTGCAAACAATAGCAAGTTATGACATCAAGCCACAATTAATGACAAGATAAATTTTGTTTCGATATCAAAAGTACTAAATGACAATGAAGTTAAAAGTCGTACCGTGCTTGATATGACCGTAATTTTACAATTGGATAATAAAACGTGTAGGTAACTTCCGCCGTTTATAGTTCAATTTACACGCTTTCTAACAAAATGGGTTGACTCATCCAAAATAATCAAGATTCAACAATATAAGATACAGAGAATAACAGAGATTACAGAATAAGCAATTATTGAATGAGGCTGTATACAATATTCACAATTATCTAGGCCAATGTCGAAATCATCTGCCGAAGCCGTAGGTCTGAGGTCTGAATTATTCTGAATTATGCAACGCTGAATTTAATAATTGTTTTATTAATATTCCAAAATTTGAAAAACAAATCGGAAAAAAAAAGCTTCAAAGAAAAATATTATCATCAACTTGTTAATGTATCACATATTGGGCTACATTAGTGAAATAGGCTATTTATAGGTAATTATGAATATAATGATGAGTTAATACCCTGTGTTTGAGTGCGTATAATGGGATATTTCAGCAACACAACACAGTGAACAACAATAGAGGCTTCTTATGAAAAAGTTGCTTAGAAATAAATGAATGATGATTGTGATGTAGAATAACTAAAAAAAGTTTGACTGGTCAAAGTTTGAAGCAGGTCTGATAAGAAATGACGGAGATAATGATGTTTTTATACGTTTATATGGCTGTGCGTTTATTGTTATAATGTCATTATTTAATTTCTTTTAAAACTAATTACTGTAGATAAAAATATGAATAATGACGACACAAATACAAACACGCCGCAGAATTAAAACATGAAAAAAAAAATTAAAACCTCGATATCTTCATCATTTCTTATCAGATTGGCAAATTTTTTAGTTCTTTCACATCACAGTAACTCCTTTATTTTAAGACAATTTTTCATATAAAACCCCTCATTGTATTTCGATTCAGCTACGCAGCCTACAGCATTCCAATCTTACTTAGCACTTGCTAATTCATCTCTTGTTCTTGCTACTATGCCTTCCAAGTAATCAATTGATTCTTGCTTTAGCCTAGCCTAGAAGGGAAAAATACCAGGAAATATAGCCAACTAGCAATGAGTTTGAGTATCTAACATTGTCTTGTTAAGATGATCCATGTTAAGGTTATACAAATAATTACAATTCTAGACATTTGACACGTATTGAGACAGGCTGATGAAATTGCTTCAAAATCAAATTGGTTTGAAAATTTATTTTTCTTTGTGTTGTGAAAATTAAAATAACCCATGGATTATATTATAAGGCGTGCAATCACACGCGCACGCCTCCATGCACATCTAAACACTCCGACACATGCAATTGATCGCACACCTGAACGTTTGAAAAGAAATCTCCTGTTTCATTTTGCTATTATTTATTACAAAATATTATTATAAGATATTATAAAATTATATATTACAAAACAATTTATTATTCAATGAACTTCAATCTACTATTATAATGATAATAATTCAACTTGCTAGACAATTATTTGAACAGAGAGACATGCTCCATTCCATCCAGTTGAAATTTACCAGCAAATGTGATGTTAAAAATAAAAAAATGTGTTGCCATAAAATCTGACAATCATGACGCATGTTGTCTTGACAACAATATCTGATGGTGTGCGATAGCACGCCTTGATCAATCAAGGTGTGTGTCTTAATACACGCGTGTCATCTCTATAATACAAACCATCAAATAACCGATACTGCACAATGTGCATGTAGCATACAAATTATAGCTTTAACCAGGCAAATAAATACCCATTCTCGATTACAAAATTGCATTGGACGACATGGCAAATTATCCGATTTTGTTGGTTTGAAGACAGAGAAGATTGATCAGATGAGATCAAGAAAGAGCATTTAACATCATCGATCTCAGCGAAAAATACCACTCCTCTAGAAATAGAGGAGTAGTATGGGTGCCCTTGGTAGGGCGATATCGTTTCTACTACTCTACTGTATAACAGGGAGGTCACATAGTTAGCGTTCCCTAATTAATAATAACTCTAGATGATACTAATCAGTAACAATTTAATCATCTAGCCTATACAGTTCTGGCCTGTGTCACAGAACAATTTGCTCACAAAATAATAGTGTACATATGTAATACACTCTATGATCTAACCTCTTGCGAACACCATTCATGTAGAAAAACTTTGCTGAAAAACAGGCCGTTTAACTCTAATGAAATAGTTCATAAACTGTTCATGAACTCTTTGTAAGGTGTAAACAGTACGTAAATTTTTGTTTCAGTCCATGAACTGTTGATAAACAGTTTAGTAGGTTCATGAGAAGTTCATGAACTGCACAAGTTTTTTGCATGAGCCACCGTGTGTCTTGGCGGTAAATCATTCATTGTAAATTTGTAATTATGCAAGATTCCTTATTTTCCGTGTGATACGAGTTGGAAGTGCAAGTATAATCAAAATCATTAAACTACTATTGATAGTGATAATCAGTGATACACAAAAGGTGACAAAATTATTGAAATAAGACCATGTTAGTAGCCTATGCACTTTCTTAACTATAAATCTCTGGAATCAAATGAGATAACATAGAGCAGAAGAGCTTACTAACCAAACATTATTCTATCACAAATGAATTGCATTTGTGACACACGCAAAGACAACCAGTCCTACCTTTTTGTCATACTCTTCTAGATCTTTTTGATGTTTTCTTTTTGACTCATCTACTTCATTTTCCATACACCTATATTTAATATGCACAACATCAACTTGGCTCAGAATAATGATGTTCAATATATTGTATTTTAGATAGAGGGGATTTAAGAGCTATTTATGAATTGTTCATGAACGTTAAATGGCCCCAAATTTTCATGAACTGTCCATGAACTGTCCTTGAGAATTCCTGAACTATTCATGAACAGTTCATGGACGTTAAATGGCCCAAATTTTCATGGATTGTTTTGGTAGGGGCAGGGTCTGACGAAACGCGACAACCTGGCAACTAGTTTTCCGTAAGGCTCGCCAAAATTCAGTTGATTATTTTTCTTTTCTCTCCTCGAAGTAGAGAAATGACAACATTATTTAAGGGCATTTCAGGTGCACAGTTAATTTTCATAAGGTTTTGGAACAAAAATACAGGTTTCTGAAAGGCAAAGCCATTTGTTAGACCCTGTGCAGGGGTATATACCCTAATGTTTACATTGGAATCCATGACAAATATTTCATTTCCAGTGAAACTTGTATATAAAAGCCACCTACAAGAGGAAGATAAATTGACCATTATAGACAGGTGGCCTTTATATACAGGTGTGATTCAATAGAAAATACTATTTTAGACATTGCAAGAGTGGCCACTATAGACAGGTGCAGCCGTATAGAGGTGACCATTACAACAGGTTTAACTGTATACTATAAAAACAACTTAGAAAATTTAAAAATAATTAATAGTATTTCATAGAGTATTTCGCCCTGAGAGTTGTTCACAAAAAATAATCACACCTTTATTGAACTGTATCACAATAAATCAGCGGCAGTTCCTTACAATTCTTTTGAGTTCTTACGAAACAAAAATTCAAAATATTAGCCACAGAACTGTGTTTAGAAAAGAGAAAAATGTGTGATTATTGACAACGAGTTCAAAATAGTTGTCGAAAGTTGGTTTTAAATAAGTTTTCAAATCATATATGTTTTCTACTAGTTTTGGTTTAAAACTGACAAATTGATCGATGAACAAACGGTTTATCAAACTCTCTTTTATACATGGTTTGTATTAAATAGAGATGACACGGGTGCTATAAAACGCACGCCTAAAATGATCAAGGTGTGCTATCGCACACCATCAGATTATTGTTACTACTATTGACATCTACTAACGATATTCCAGCTATAAACTCTTCAAAGAATTTGACATCCTTAAAATGCTATTATTTTAATTCACGGTCCCTCATGAACAAGTTAGATCAGTTTCACATGTTACTTAATTCAAATCTTTATGATGTCATTCTTGTATCTGAAACATGGCTTACTTCTATTGTTCCAGATTCTTTATTAATCAATTTAACCCCGTATAGTATTATTCGCACTGATAGACCGCATGATGGAAATGGAGGCGGTGTTGCTATTATTTTAAGAAATACCCTACGATACACTATTCCTGACATACCATCCAACTTTTCAAATTTAGAAGCAATTATTATTGACATTCATTTTTCGTCGAGAGAGCAGCAACGACTGGTATGTGTTTACCATCCGCCTTCGGCAGCGTGTAGTTCTAGCAGCACATACTCACTATGTTCCTTTATGGACTTCTGCACAAATTATCATTTCCCTTGTTTCATTTTTGGTGATTTTAATTTTCCTTCAATCGACTGGACAGTTCCGACAAGTTTCGGAGATATTTGTCATGATTCCTTTCTTGATTCTATTAACAGAAATAATCTCAAACAAAATATTACTGAACCCACACGTTTGGATAATTGTCTGGATCTCGTTATTACTTCAACGCCAGACTCGATTACTGAAATTGATGTTGTAGAACCATTCACAAACAAATGTGACCATAACGCTATTGAAATATCAATTAATATACCATTACATCCACATAGCAAAAGATCTATTAATCGTAATTTTCGCAAGGCAGATTATCCATCAATATGTCAAAGTTTACAACACGTTGATTGGTTATCCATTTACCACAATTGTAATAAAGATGTCCACTCTTTTTGGGACAGCATTTGTAACATTCTTGATACAGCTATAGAATTACATGTGCCAACATCCAACAACAGTTCACGTAAATCAAAATATCCTAAAACAATAAGACATCTAATGCTAAAACGCCGATGTGCTTACCGATTACGTAACAATTCCGATACACAAAAGCAAATATATAAATCTCTATCTCGTGAGTACGATAATGCTGTCAAAGAACATAACATTAAACGTGAAAGCTCTCTTCTTGATGATGTCTCTCTTACAAGGTTTTATTCATTCGTTAATTCAAAATTACACTCGCAGCCTTCAATACCTCCAATTTATGATGTTAATGATGAACTACAAATTGATGACATCGACAAATCTACAATTCTCAATGATTACTTTACTTCTGTTTTTAGCCAAGACGATGGAACAAGTCCAGCATTTGAAAGCAAGGTAAATCCAGAGAAAAATCTCAATTTTATTCAATTTTCTTCTTTAAATGTTCTGAAGGCATTACATAGCCTTCCAAACAAAACATCGCGTTCACCTGATGGATGTCCGGCCCTATTTCTGAAGTCAATCGCTTATGAAATATCACTGCCTTTATCAATGCTATTCGAACTATCAATTTAAGCGGAGAGCTACCTACAATTTGGAAAACCGCTATTGTTGTTCCTATTTTTAAAAAAGGAAAATCCTCAATGAGACAGAACTACAGACCTATATCTTTAACATGCATCATCTGTAAAGTCATGGAATCTATAATCAATTCACAAATTCGTACATATCTATTAGTTAATAACATTATTTCAAAAAAGCAGTATGGTTTCCTTGCCTGACGATCAACCCGCGTGGATCGAGTGGAGTAAGGCCTTGAATAACTGTTTTAAGATAGACGCCGCCTACATTGATTTCAGCAAGGCGTTCGATACCGTTAGTCATCAAAAGTTACTAATCAAATTGAAAGCTTATGGCATAGACTATGAATTACTAACTTGGATATCTTCTTTTTTAACCGGTCGTACCCAAAGAGTATCTGTTGGTAATAGTTTATCGTCACCCTCGAATGTAGTTAGTGGTGTTCCTCAAGGTTCCGTATTGGGACCTCTATTATTTATATTGTTCATAAATGACATTGTTGATTGCCTTGAAGGTGATTGTAAAGTAAGTTTATTTGCAGACGATTCAAAATTTTATTCTGCCCGAAAAAACGGGACTTCAGCAAATTTATCAAAAACTCTCGAAAATCTGGCACAATGGGCGAAAACTTGGCAGCTGAGGATAGCATTCGAAAAGTGCTCCTTGTTTACAACATCTAAACCGAACTGTAACAATACTTCCTACAATTTAGATGGTCATCACTTACAAACAGTTTATAGAATTCGAGACTTTGGTATCATAGTTACGTCCGATTTGAAGCCTTCGTCTCATTTTTCAATGATAGCAGCAAAAGCGTATTCACGTTCTTACTTAATTATGAAATCATTTACATCAAAAGATCCCTTATTATTATTAAATGCATTCAAAGTCTATGTAAGACCTATTCTAGAGACTTGTTCCCCAGTTTGGAACCCTTGCTTAGCAAAAGATATCGTATTGCTAGAAAAAATTCAGCGATTTTTTACAAGATTCATATGTAACGTTGCCAATCTCAAATTTATTGATTACTGTGATCGCCTAAAGCTCCTCAAGCTAGAATCATTAGAGTCGAGGAGGGTTAAAGCTGATTTAATCATGATTTATAAAATCACGCATGACTTAGTTGATTTATCTCTTGATTCGATAAATTGTAAATATCTTGTAAACAAACATACAATGCGTGGTCATCCTTACAAACTATATTCAACGCAAATGTGTAGGACCAATATTACGAAATTTATGTTTAACAACAGAGTGATACCATGGTGGAACTCACTACCGGACTTTGCAGTTAATTCTAAGACTGTCAAAGAGTTCAAGGCATCCCTCGAAAAAGTAAACACGTTATCACATTGCAAAACTTTTGGCTATGGTTAATCAGTTAATCATTGCAACAATATCTTTAAATTAATTACTTATTTACAATCAATTTATCACACATTAATTATCTTCTTATTCATGTATTATATATATTACTTAGGCCACATGTTAGTGAGGGTGCAAACTCTCCTTTGTTCTTGCCTGTCATTTTTTGGCAAATAAATGAATGAATGAATGAATTGTTGTCATGACAACATGCGTCAGGAGATTATTAGTTGTCATGGCAACACAAATTTATTCTTTTAAATATCAACATTTGCTGGTAAATCCGATGGAGTGGAGCATGTCTCTCAAATCAAAAAATTTTCCAGCTAGTTGAATTAGAATCATTATAGTAGTAGATTGAAGTTCATTGAATAATAAATAATAGCAAAATATTTTAACACTTGTTATGATAGTTTAACTACTTGATTTTCAGAAAGTAGTTTATTCAGTTGTTTAGTAGTTTATATCACTGATGCAAGTTGCACATGTTCAAGCTTCCTTTTTGTTTTGTCATTTGAGAAGAAAAAAAAATTAGTTGTAGAAATAGTACCCACCCTAGTTCTTTATTTAAACTTTGAATCTTTTCAATGTATTGTTTTTCATTCTCTTCGTATTTTGTCTGCATTTTCCCAAGAACATATAAATGTTCTAATTTCAATGCTTCTAATCCAGGATTATTAGTAGAGTGTGATGAATAGGAACTAATTGTTGATGTATACCCAGTAACAGGATAGTGTTGGTTTTCTGGCGTTGTTTTGTTCTGATAAAAAGGAATCCTTTAAGAAAATAAAAAATAAAAAACTGATTGTAAGATACAGTTAAACTTGTTATAACAGCAAGTAAGTAAGTGATGTAGACGGTGTCACCCTACCGAAGGCACCCGTACTACACCTCTGTTTCTAGGAGTATTTTCTATTGAGTCAACCTTGTGTATTAGGGTGGTCCAAAATAAGTAAAGTTTTTCCAAAACAAAATTTCGGGAGCTTTTCTGATGTCAAAGGGTGTAAAAATACGCCATGCAAACTTTTATTCCAATAGAATATCGTTTAGGGGTGGCGCATCTCAGTTAAAATATATATTGTTGCGTTTTATTTTATTTTCCTTCTTGACCATCCAGCGGCGTCAAATCAAACAGTTTGCTTCTAGATTAACTTAATCATGTCAAAGGTTACATTTGACACAAGGAAGTATCAAGTACATGAAAAGAATAACATATCTTGCAATAGGAAAAAGTTGTTCATTTATGATATATTAATCGTGCCAAGGCCCAAGTCTAACAAATAGGTCTAACATCATAATGCTTTAGGCCCTTAAAACCAAGAAACAGCCCTGCCACCTGCTAGTAGTGGTCAATGTATCTACATCTAATAGAGAAACAGAAAATAATAATTTAAATACCTTTCAGTATTTTGTAATCCAGTATTAAGATAGTTTGACCTTAAATTGAATTTAATGACATCCTCTTCAGTTGCTTGTGGCAAAGGTACAAATTCGGTTTGATAGAATTGGTTGTCAGTATGCCCAAAGTGTAATTTAGAAGGTAGGAGAGCATTTCGGTTTTCATTTGGAGATAGTTTCTGTGGCACAGAATCTAAACTGTATCTGTCTGTGTTGTTTCCTTTGATTAATGGTGGAGAAGTTGAGTTCATCAAATGACCTATTTAAAATTATAAAAATTATGCTACAGTCAAACCTGTTATAACCGCCACCTCTATAGAGCGGCCACCTGTCTATAGTGGTTACTCTTGCAATGTCTAAAATAGCACTTTCTATTGAATCAAGCCTGTATATAAGGGCCACCTGTCTATAGTGTTCAATGTAGCCTATCTACCTCTCGTAGCTGGCTGTTATATACAGGTTTCACTGTAGCGTAAATGTTGTATCAAAATTGATAGCCTATCAGAAGTGTACATACAGGAGCAGGAGTAAAGTTCTGACTCCAGCAGGAGTATCCATACTTCAACAGGAGCCGGACTGGAGTGAATTTTTTTGCCAGGCAATTGAGCAGGAGTCGGAGCCGGAGTCCAGAATGCAATCCTGGTAATTTCTAAATAAAATTTCAAAGTTGAAAATTGTTTACATAGTTCTGCATAGAGGTTGGATTCAGGGGTTGGCTAGATGTAGGCCTATACTCAATTAAGTCAAAAAATTTTGGGTTGATAATTAAACAATTCACGTACTTTATAGTACTATATTTTTCTTACATTTTCGAAGCTGGACTCGGAGTCAAACGTTTCTATAGGCTGAGGACTTTCTTTGGATTCGGAGTCTTAAAATTCTGACTCAGTACACCTCTGTAGCCTATGCAATGCCACATAAAATTCAAATTCTTTAAAATGTCTATATTAAAATCTTAAAATCTCAATAATAAAAAACAAATAATCGATACATTATTAACGTGTCTTGTGATAATCAACGCACAGGCTTACCTACTTGAATCATAGTAAATCATAGAAAATAAAAATGCTTACCATTTCCAGTGAACACTTTTTGGACATTCACTGCACTGGCAAACTTTGGAGTTACCCATTCAATATCATTTTCTTTCATTGCATCCATATGAGCTACATTGTAAATAGTTGAAATAACTAAATTAGGAAAGCCATCATCTGCAAAGGGTGGTATTTAGCAACGATCTATGCTTAGAGCTTAGTTAAATATAGGCATACCTTTGTTTATATTTTGTCTTCGATGGGTTTGGAACTTAGACTGAGACATGGACTTTCTGAGACAAGGAATTCCTCAAGCTCAAATAACTGTAAACATAAGAATTTGTTTATGACTGTGTATCAAATTCAAGCAGCATACGGCATACCATAACAATAACAAACTAGCAGTAAAAACCAGCATGAATCTCAGAATCACAGCATTCAAGTGTCATGACGACTCTTGCGGACCAACATCTCCACAGCTGAATCGTTAAACATTTTCGACAAAATATCAAATGATAGTTTACATCAACAAGCAGAAAGGTATATTAACAGGTTATTTGAGGTAGCGTTCCTGTCAACAGCTGTCTACTATAACTACTGAAATATGAGTTATCCACTGGGTTATCCAGAAGTTTAAAACAAGGCAAAAAGCCATGAAACGGTCGCGACTTTCGTGTTGAAGACAAAAGACGCAGCTAAAGCGCCCGCGCAGATTTCAAACGCAGCACGTGCTATGACGTCACGATACATATTTATGTTATCCAATCGTATCCAAGGTAAAAAATCTCAACTCACTTTTTCGTTTCAAATCGGATTGATTTGATTTTATCGCCGGTCATGAAAAATTTAACGGCAAATTATATTCACAAATCGTATAGTTTAATGTAAATACAACCAAATGCAATTTAACAAAAGTAATATAAGGAAAATTGATGATTTAAGTTTAGGAAAACATTTTACAGTAAATTATAATGGCATTAAGTCGGTCACTGCGAGAGGGATTATCAGATATTATTTATCATATTTTGGACTCTGGGAGGCAATCCTACTTGCTATTTCTCACAAGCTTTGATCATTCAATTTCAATCAAAATATTAAAAATATGCCTGGTGATTTGATCACTAGCCCAACAGTCCGATCTTATTTCGATGTTTTAAAACTATACTAGTACGGCGTTGAAGATCAAGATCATCGATCATAGCTTAGAGCTACTATCAGTAAATGGGCTTTAGCGAGCCATAGCCGGCAATTTTGAAGCATGTCCGCCTTTGCGGAAAGGAATGGACTAGTCGTCTAGTAACATGCTTGTAAAAGACTGTTTAGATCGTGGGCAGGTATTATCAAAGAATGATTTTCAGTATGTATATGCCTCGAGCAGAGCTTCAAAATTATATGAGGGAACCATATTAAAAATTAGAGATAATACCCGAATTTCTACGGTATCTATTTCTATCACAATATAAAAGGCACATAGTATATTTGATTCAAATTTAGTCTTACCTGCTATATCGAACAATAATCTGCTATATCGAACAATAATGTTGCTTTTCTTTCAAAGTCTTATAAACCCTGAACTTATGATAGAGCTTTAACCGTCTTATATTTTCATATGTAGTAATCATTGAAAAATTCCAGCAATGGTCATTTAGATGAAGTCAATGCTTGTCGATTTCCACGTGGGATTTTGCAGTATTGTTCTCTTGACAACGCAGCCATCTCTCGTGAGGATTAACTGATCAAAATGTTTGAAAGAATAAAGCGTCAATCATGCAAATAAATATTGATTTCATTTGTATAGTAAAATCAATCTTGTGGAAATATTAAAAATCGTTTAGATTTCAATTTCAACATAGCTGATGATCATCATTATTTATCACATATTTATTTATTTCTCTAATTGATGTGTCAAAAATGTCAGTCGGAAAGAGAGCGGAGTGGAATTATCGCCGTGGGGATAAATCGGTAATTTTTTGACGGGGGTGTATTATTTTCAAAAATAGAGGAATTCCGTAAAAAGATTTCACAGCAAATAAGTATTGAGGCATTGAAATTTTATGTATTTGCACTCAAAAAAGGAAAAGTTCTATAAATTTTGAAAATCTCACAGTAAAATTTCATACTAGAATCTGGCCATTATGAATCTGAATCTCCAGGGCACCCCTTAAAAATGGCACATCCCCAGGTCCCCGTACCGCTGACAGTTGTATGGAGTCCCACCGGGAACTATCGCTAGAATAATGTGACCCATATGTAACAGTTATTTGATCGAAAAGCGAGGTGAATATCGGCAGATGATGACCGAGGTCCTGCGAGGTCATTATGCCGATATTCATCTCGCCTTCGATCAATTCAATAACTATACTTCATAACAATTTTAGTCAATGATTAGCAGGTCAATTTTTGATCATAAGGCCCAAAACCTTAAATAAAATGCAATTATCCGTTGCGTCTTTTCGCCATGAAGGGTAGAAAAACTGAACGGTCAATACCCATATTTCACAAGAAAATGCTTCAATACTTGATTTATAGATTAGAAATATCTCGTCGTGCGTTTTCAATAAACCCTTCCCCGTGCAAGTATAATCACACGGTATATTTTAAGTAAAGTTTCACTCGTTCTATTTTATAAGTTTTCAAAACACCCAGGGATGATCCCTTCTAGTTCCTTTAACACAACTAATATTAACGGTACATTTAACTCCCTGCTAGAAAGGGAAGAACAAAGGCCGAAATGATCACAGATTGACATACAACAATTTTAGAGATCACAGATGTTTCCATGGCAGCATTTGAGCAGTAGAAATTCATGAAGAAGATTGATGTTATGACGTCTTGATCATAGCGTCAACGATGTATTCTCTTGGCTATGTGTAATCGAATGGGAGTAGGTCCTTGTTTTGGTAGTTTGCAAAGTGGAGCCGTAAAAGAAATCTATAGGAAACTTGTATCTCATTTCGATACAAAAAGTATGAACCAAAAATAGAGACATTACTTCTTCAGCCATAACATATAGTTTAAAAACCAGCGGTTGCAATGATACCATTTAATAAATGTTTGATTGAGAAATTACGGACTGATGGATGAACATACGGTCTGGAGAACTCTTTATACATGTGTTAAGAATATAGTATAACGAAGGTATCACATACCCTGTTCGCAGACTCACATGTTAAACTCACTGTCGAAATGTAAACTTGGTAGACCAGCAGTAGAGTCTGGTATCTTTAAGACAAAAGTTTGTTTTGCTAATTCAGCATGTTTGTACTAATGGGCGTGGCAATGTGAAATCTTAAAGCCTTGGAAAGGCTGTGATTCGACGCCAAGGTTTTCTAGTGACGAATCAGTGAAAAGAGTACTTTAAAGAGATTCTTCGTTATATTCGAACAAATTTCATGACTTTCGAAATCGTTTTGAACATTTGCTACAAACTTCAATGCCAAGAAATTGAGAATTATTATCATTTCCAAGACGTGTTGGAACCATCAACTGTCGTAATTACAACAGTTATTTTACTCAAATCTCTAATTCACATAGGGATATATGTATATACAGTCAAACTCGGTTAATATCCCCTCTTTTAATATCCCACCTTGCTTAATATCCCCACATAAAACTGAATTCTAATATCCATGCTCCATACAAACTCTCATAATCCTAAAAGTAATGTAGACGGTGTCGCCCTACCGAAGGCACCCGTACCACTCTTCTATTTCTAGATGAGTGGCTTTTTTCGCCGAGAGCAATGATTTTAAACGCTCTTTGTTGATCTCAGCCGCGACACTGCAGATCAATGTCAACAGATTTCAAGGCAGATACGTCTTGATTGTCAATGCGCAACGATGCACCGCAGCTAATCACAATGCAATTCGCTCTGGACCAGAGTCCATCCGCCATCCTCAGATGGTACTCATTTGATGTTTCAGATTAAGTCAAGGCTGAGTTGACCTTAGATTTGAACCACGGACGATCAGATATGATCCGACCTGAAGTTCGGTTGCTCTGCCATCTGAGCTAATCCTCCTATTCATAATCCTACCTCGCTTAATATCCCACCTCGCTTATTGTCCCGCTTTTCATCTGAACCAGAGGGTGGATATTAAGCAAGTTCGACTATATATGAAATGTTTTTTTACCTAGTTTTGTTCTATGTTAATATGGTAATTCCAAAATAAGCAATAAGTACTGTCAGTGGTCACTCTGTAAATTAACTGAAAATGTATTACAGTAAAATATTCCCCTTCTGTATATATCCTCTTGTGTTGTTGATATTATGATGTGCTAAGGTTTCTGGAAATTCTGCACAGCGTTTGCACCTGTCTGATGGGCACAATCGCATTGTTATTCTGACTATATAAACGCTTGTTATTTTGCAAAATAAGATTCCCTTTGGTAAAAAGACATATATAAAGAAAAGTAATATGAAAAAGACATTAAATTTACAGAAAAGTAATAGAAAAGGTATAATTTCAACAATAATAAAACCTTTTGCGTGTAGATTTCATCATGAAAAGAACAAATTTCAAGATGAAAAGAAAAATCACAACAACACACGGAATCTATTATGTAAAATATGCTGAGATGAGATCTACTATTTTTTTGTGTCATGAGGTATCATCTTATTAGTTAATTCCATATAAATCAAATAATTAGGTACCATTTTTAAATACAGATCGTAATGCCAAAAGATTTAAATATAATATAGATTGATATATCCTATATTGTCATCAATGTTGGCGCATATGTTTTGAGGCTTTAACTATCTTTTTGAATAATTTATTTGATGCAGAGTATCCTGTCAATCAAGTTTTAGTTGTTATGGAAACTAATCAATTGTTACGCAGGGAAAATGCATATAAGTTAAATAGTAGATTCTCCAAGAATAGTATAGAAGAGAGATATGGAGGGAAATCTAGAAATCTAGAATGGATAGTCATCAGTTGGGAAGCTATGAAGAGTGTCATCAAAAATTCAAAGATAAAGATATGGGTATGTAGTATTAACTCAAGTTAACAAATGATTTCTTATAACAGTTAATACAGAGGCACTTTATTAATAAATATTGTATAGATAGTATGTCTTATATAAGTTTTGCTCAAAGTGTTCTAATTTCGGGATAAATCGAATGCATTATCACAACGGAATTTTCTTTCCTAAATCATGATCTATAAAGAACGTCATTTTGTCTAGAAGAGTGAGCCTGGTTTTAAAATTTATTAGGTGGAATAAAAAAAACACTGATCATGTACTGCATTGAAAAATTATCTACTCTTTGCAAGTTTCATGTTATAATTGACCGCTGTGGTGGTCACGACCGTAACTGCATGCTCCTGACAGGGTTTTTTTTGCCATTTTTGACCAAAAAAAGGCGTGATATTTGACGATTTTCGCAATTTTGATCTCAAATTGTCCAATCGTTTACTCCGAATTTTCAATTCTCGATAATAATATTTTGGCATATCACACTTCCCATACACCCGATGATTTATACCCGTGGTGGCAGCGCAGGTGAATCTAATGCTAAAAATATTATTGATTTGAGAATTACGCCGCGTGCAATAGAGCGATCCATGTCGCTAAGAGCATCATTTAAGAGTGAAACTCTGAGTAATAGCTAAGAAGACTGTGTAGAAATTTACTGTGTTTATTCAGACACTAGCAATTATGTAACAATCGAGTCAGTGAATTTGGTATCAAAAATGAGAGCCGCAAAATCTGCCCAGTTAATTGCATTGTTTTCTATCGCTATGCGAAACAGTATTCGAGGTAAAAATCAAACCCTGTCCAAATCGATCCACGACTTGAAAATCCCATTTGAATTAAACAAAACTCAGGAAAACAGTGATTCTAACAAGATACATCTCATCAAATATCTTACTTGAAAAGCCACTGAGAAAAAGCTGAAAACAGAAGCACATCATACACACAAAACATATGCACATATATGACACACCCGTTTGCAGTATAACAATTTGAAACCTACAATCTTCTCTCCGTTTTGTCGACGCTATTTGTATAGCCTAATTTAGTATGAGATATTATATAGATTCTGGTTAAACAGAGAGCAAACTTCGTATATTATTAAGTATTTGATGCTCAGTTAAATTATTGTTTAAGTTGTCTGTTTTGCGTAATTTTATTTCTGTAGTTAATATCCAACTGTTTGACAGAGTGATGGCTAAGCGTCTTTCTATATAATAGCAAAAAGATATGGCTGTATGTTAGTAGTCTTATTCTAGGGACAGATTTAACATTAAGAATTTGTAGTCTTCGATTACTTATGTTTTACATTCCCGGATTACATTTTGCCGAATAAGAAAATTTGGAAATGTCACACCGCATAACGTCAAGATTTACGGCCGTGTTTACCGCACTTGGAATTCATGGAATCCTTTTTAAGCTAATTTTACATTTAATACAATGTATTGCCTACACAATGGTACAGTATATGAACATATAATATAATTGAGCATTTTAATTCTAATTCGAAAATTTTACAAATTTTTCAACAAGTTTGGATAATTCGATTTTGGAACATTAAATAGTTCTCCAGATTTTGAAATTCTGTTCGAAACAAACAATTCAACAAAATAATAGTGATATTATTTGTAAATATAATCTATGTTTTTACTATGTTAATATTATAGTTGTTAATAATTAAAATTAAAAAAAAATTATCTATTATTATTATTTATTTATTTTTATTCAGTTTTATATTATATACAGTATAAGTATATTATAGTGTCCCCAAATCCCAATTAATTTTGAAAAGCTAAAAACACTGACACTGAAAAAATGTTATTGAATTGAATTGAATTGAATAATATAGCAATGAGTGATAATCTAAGTACAGAGTGTAGGCTGAACTGAAATTAGGCAGATACTGTATTTCAAAATTGAGCAGATGTTTTAAATCGCTGCAGCACCTTATGATTTCTTATGCATATCGCACTTTTCTCACTCAAGCAATTTTCGCGTTTTTATTCATAGTTACATATTCTATACTTAATAAATGGTTATTTATATATTTATTTGTTTATTAATTTCTGCTCTTGTCGGACTTCTGCGGGTCTGATTGACAAGATATAATCAAGGTAATTAAGGAACTCATGATTTTTTTTTGGTTGGGATAACTTTAAAAGCAGAACGTTTTCTGCTTTGAAATTATGATTACTTATCGTTCTTTGAAAACATAATATGCTAGGCCACAAGTCACACTAGACATAATAGTTTCATGGTACTGTAACTCTGGAAAACTAGACCTTCCAACTCGATGGGCGACTTTGTCACAACAATTGTAATTTCATGTGAATTTGAATTAATTTCTTTTCGAGTTTAAAATAAAAGAATTGCCGTTATTTTATATTC
This sequence comes from Haliclystus octoradiatus, assembly GCA_916610825.1. Lineage (NCBI taxonomy): Eukaryota > Metazoa > Cnidaria > Staurozoa > Stauromedusae > Haliclystidae > Haliclystus > Haliclystus octoradiatus. The sequence continues at coordinate 3,330,762 of OU744451.1, forward strand.
AGCTCATTTGCCAATGCACAAAATATGTCGCATGAAGAGACATTCCAGCGCATGCGTAGTATCAGTTTCGTCAGAATGTAGCAAGGCGATGTCGCCACAAGGCCCCCGAGAGAAAAAATGTAGTATGCCAAAATTTTGGACTGTAATTTTAAATTATATGCTGTTCCACAATTGTTCTATCATCGTTTCAGTAGCATTTGCAAATCAAAACATTTATCATTAATTTTATTATTACTATGGTTTCATGTTAATTTCAATTGTTCAAATGACAATTTCGACCAATCAAATTTTAGATTTCTTGTTTATAACGCTTATATGTTAATTAAAACAATTCGAGAATGATGGCATTTGTATTAGCCAATCTGAAGCGAGTGATTTTTCATGTATGTAAAAATCTAAATCGATGTCATAGTCATTAAACTTTTTCGAGCGACATTTTTCGCGAGACATACGCAATCTTTGCGTGAAACGTTTTTTGCTTTACGAAATAGGCTTCGATCGTATCCTATTGTATATATCCTTTTGTGTGTTGATATTGCGATGTGCCATATGGTTTCTGGAAATTTTGCACAGAGTCTGGTACCAGTTTGATGGTCAAAATCACACCGTCATACCGAGTCGGTGTTTGTTTTTAAAAAATGAAAGAAGATGTTAGTGCAGAGAAGTAAAGACAAGTTATAAGTTCTATGATGACTTATTGCACAAAAATTATTTCAATGAAAACAGGCGCAGCGTGGAAATGATGGCCGGGATGGTATGAAACTGGTGCTAACTCTGGTATGGCAGCTTCAGGATGCCTCATATTCATGTTTGGTTATCTAAAATAGTTTCCCGTTGTGACAAATGTTGGCTCAGTCGTTGCTGTTGTTTATTGTTGTAGGCTATTGTATACGTCAAAATAAGACAAGGAATATGTTCACTGCTTCTTTTTATAATGTTTTGTATCATGAATTGTCTTATTTACAAGCTACAATTTAAATTTGTAGGCGTTTTTTTGTATCAAATATGTTAGGCGTAAGAGGGACAGCATATATGCTACTACTACTGCTACTACTACTACCTTAGGCTATGGCTAAACGGCGTATTTATCGACGGCATGAGACGTTTATTCAAAAATTATAAACAACGTCGTTGAAGGAAATCGTTCGCTTTTTCTGTGATTGTTACAATCCATGTTCAAGATAATAATAAAAATACAGAAGCAATAAACAAGAAATACCCACGGAATAATGGCTTTTCAAAAATGTCGAGAAAAGTTTGCATTTAAGTAACTATGAACTATAAATTTTTATTTAAATACAGATAATTACCTGCTAATGTGCAATGCGGATAAGCGAAATTCCGGCTTATCTGCAACCTGGCTTTGTAACCCGTTAAACAATTTTCTGGTGAAGTCCTTGGTAAATAATTTCGGATAAATGCAAATTCGGATAAATGCAAGGAAAACTGTTGCTAATTTTGACTTGCACTTAAGCGGGTTACACTGTACAATCAAAATGTGAACGTTTTGATATGTGATTATTGCATTTTCAAGTCCATGTTCCTGAATTCCAATGATATATGAAATAAAAATTTATATCAACCTTGAAAGCCATGAAATAAATGAACGATTTGTCTTACTTTGATTGCTGCTCATTTGCATTGGTTGTTCATTGAATCATTAGCACATGATATTTAAGTAGCTATGCTGTTGCTATTCTGTTGCCATGCAACTGCGTCTGAACGAGACAAATCAATTTTCTAAACCACTGTCTTTGTTGAAATAATTTACGAATAATTAAGGATAATTAATAGGATTACCAAGGATGGCGTTTTATCCGCATTCAGTTCCTGCATAATTCAAAGGCGTATTTGAAAGGTGTCGAAAGCGTATATGCATTGAAATACGCCTAGCCACTGCGCATTTTGGCATTTTAACCGGTTAAAATACAAAAGGGCAATTTAATGCGCGCTATAAGGCGTTCTCCAGGCGTATTTGAGGCGTAAATAATGCTCGGATTAAATACGCCTGCATTATTTTCGCTCAAAATACGCCGTTTAGCCATAGCCTTACTGACAAATCTCGCTGACTATAGAATAAATACAATTATTTTATTGAGGTTGGAAGCGTTCTAAAAATCTTTGAAGTGAATTTTTGAATTTTTAGTTATTAAAACTAATAGTATGTGACAGTAGCATATTATCTCTATTGTCCTTTTGCTGTAAAGGTTTTTGTCATTATTATATACATTTCAGCATTATAACTGACCCCATTTCCGATGACAACTACTGCAAGGATATATTTAATTGACGGATATCACCCATTTTTATAAATCGATGAATGCAAGCTATAAGTTTTGTTAGTTAATTTTTCAAATTAATGCTCGCGAATAAAACATCTCAAAATAAGAGATAACAAAAGAAGTTTGCCAGCCCAAAGATATATCACACCATCAGATTACATTTCGTTAATCAATACGAATATAAGACGGCTCAAGTTTGTTCTTCATTCACAATAAAACGAATTCCTTGCTTCTATTTTATTTAGTCCAAATGATGTTGCAAACGTACTTCTCAGTTTACCGTAAAATACCTCAAGAATACCCGATGGCTACCTCTCCTTATTCCACAAATCAATAGCCTATGGACTAGCGATTTCACTGTCTTTTTTTTTTAATTTTCAATGAAGTTAGGGGTTATCCCACTTGTATGGAAGACAGCTCTTGTCAACCCAATTTTTAAGAATGGTCCTGCGTCCATCAAAGGCAATTATCGCCCGATTTCCTTAAGTTGCATTGCGTGTAAGGCAATGGAAAAAATTGTTACCCAAAAATTGTTAGGGTTTCTTTTGAAACGCAATATAATAACAAAGAACAACTTGGTGTTTTATCAAAGCGGTCTACATGTACCCAATTATTACTCACACTCAAAGAATGGTGTGACTCTGTCAATAGCCGTTTACGGGTTGATTCCATTTATATAGACTTTAGTAAAGCATTCGACAGTGTCTCGCATGATAAACTCCTTGCTAAACTGAAGTCATACGGTATTTGTCATGAGCTGCTGAACTGGATTCAGAGTTTCCTGTATGGTCGCACCCAACAGGTAGTAATCAATAAACAGTATCGTCTTCCCTCCCAGTGACCAGTGGAGTACCACAAGGATCTGTTTTGGGGCCGCTAAAATACTATTTTTAGTTTACATCAATGACATTGTCTCCTGTCTCTAACCATGTTGTAAGATAAAGTTATTTGCAGATGATGCAAAATTTTATCAAAGTAGAACAAATGCTGACACCAAACCACTTATAGAGACATTAAACAATTTTTGCAAATGGTCAGAAGCTTGGCAAATCAGAGTAGCTGTTGAAAAATGCTTTTCTCTTTCCGTTCGAAATAAAACGTTCCTTCTTGCCAATGTTCTCTTCTCGACAAGAAAATTCCTGAGGTACATAAAGTCCATAACATTGGAATTATTTTAACTTCCAATTTGAAATTTTCAAACCACTGTGCAACTATTGTCGCAAAAGCCCAATCGAAAATGTTTCTTCTTTTCGAAAGCTTCGACAACAACTAGTCTATTGCTACAAGCTTACAAGACCTACGTAGGACTTTTAGTCGAATCAAATTCTCAAGTGTGGAATCCCCATCTGTTAAAAGACATTACTATCTTGAGAATGTTCAAAATAATTTTACGAAACGCCTCTGTTATTTATCTGGTATACATTCCGAAAATTATAATGACCGTCTTTTTAAGCTTAACTTTGAAACTGCACGGAGATTGAAGTGTGACCTGCACATGGTCTTCAAAATATTAAATGAAAGTGTGGACCTTCCAAAGGATGAATTATTTGTGTATGATAACAATAAATATAACATGCGTGGAAATTGCCACAAACTTAAAGCCAAAGCAATACAGCATGTTAACGCATCATTTTATACGTTCACCAACCGGGTCATTCCGGTGTGGAACTCTTTACCCGAGGAAGTGGTTAGCGCAACCTAACTTGCTGTTTTAAAATTTAGTTTAAATAGCGTATCCTTAGCACAATTTTTAAAATTTATTTAGGCTGTATGTAAGTGAAATTTAAGTATAACTTTATTCGCCTGTCAAATTCCAATTCCAATTGACAAATATATCATTCATTCATTCATTCATTCATTCATTCATTCATTCATTCATTCATTCATTCATTCATTCATTCATTCATTCATTCATTCATTCATTCATTCATTCATTCATTCATTCATTCATTCATTCATTCATTCATTCATTCATTCATTCATTCATTCATTCGTTCATTCATTCATTCATTCATTCGTTCATTCATTCATTCATTCATTCATTCATTCATTCATTCATTCATTCATTCATTCATTCATTCATTCATTCATTCATTCATTCATTCATTCATTCATTCATTCATTCATTCATTCTTCATACAAGATGAGTTCTAGTCTAGTACAACCATGACTACAGTTGCTGTTGTTAGTACGTACGGCCGTGATCACATATCACATATAATAACAATACATAATAGCAATACATTCACAACACTGTTACATTCCTTAATTACAAAGTTACATAAATGCATGCAATATAACTAATAACCTACTACATTATAAAACAGCCTATACCAGGTAAACTATATTTTGTCTTCAATGTTTAATTCCAGTTGTTCAATACAAACCTAAGTTCAAAAGAATGAATATACAGAAAATGGCAAGATATCTGCCTTACATGATCTTATTCTTGAGTATCGCATATGGCAATACACTATCTTTACTAACAAAGCCACTGAAAAATCCTGCAGTTCTGATCTACACATCATCAATATATGTTACTGCCGTCTCCCAAGTACAATGCGGACTGAAATGCTCTTCATGGAAAAATGAATGTTTTACAAGCGAATGGAATCGGTTACAAAACTTTAATGGAATGCGATGTCGAATTTTTCTTTATCAAATCAACAAGGAAGAAAAACAGATTGCAATTTACAATGACAACAACAAAATACTCACAGTAAGAACCAAATGTCTCTTTAGATAATGTTATACTGTGTAGATAATATAGTTGTATTCTATATTACATTGTACTAAAAACAGGCGTCTATTTAACTATATATGTATTTTACCTAACGCTGGGGTTGAAACCTAATCACTATCCTTATATGCTGTTATTACAACCACAAAGAAGTATCAATTGGCTATTGGACAGATGCCAGTCACATGATTTTTGGACGTCGTTTTTGATTGTTCCGGAACAGTGTTTAGAATTCAAGTGAAACGCGCGAAAAACACACTATTTTTTGCTCATGCGCACTGTTAAAAACGTGCTCGGATCCAGCTCAAAAAGATCATCATCATCATCATCATCATCATCATCATTTATTCAGAAACCTTCATGTACCAGAGGACTGATACATAGCTAAGTTAACAGGAAAACAGACATTAAGTAAAAAAGGTATAAATAACAGGAAAGAGTAGTAGGTATAAAGTATATTAAGAACGTAAGTGCTTCTCAAGGAGATGTTTGAAATGAATGACGATAGCTCGACTCGATGTAAATGTCATTGTGGGCATGAGATCTTGTTCTGGTGGAATACGGCAGTTGGAAAAAGTCGGAAAGCAAAGGAGGAGCTAGTTTGAATTTAATTTTATGAGTGAACACTAGTTGATGCGATGTTATTCTGTCTCTAACAGAAAGCCAACCTAGTTGACTTTGTATATCAGAGATACGAGTGCGATAGTTACAACGGAGCACGGTCCTCATTCCTCTGTTTTTCAATCTCTGGAGGCGATCTAGATGTTCGGTTTTACAGTCCCCCCCCATAATGATGTGAGTGTCCCAACTCTTGTAAAGAGATTGCTCTGGTTGTGACATCTTTTTCGCTTTCAAGAAATATTTCCAGATCATGAAAAAGTAGCTCTAGCCTGTGTTACAAGAATCTCAGTTTCAATGTAGAAAATAGATAGGACCTTGCCTAAGATTTCATTCTAATGGATGTATCAGTTTTCAAGTTGTAAACAGGCTACGTTTAAGAACTAATTGATATTAATAGATCAATATTTTTTTTGATTTCTCTTTTCCAGGATCATCATCAATTAATTCCAGGTATACATTAAAATTGTGCGCTTTTGTGTCTATTTTCTACAGTTTTAAATTATTTTGAATTTTGAAACATTAAATTGGAATTTTAAATGCCAATAGGAATTCTCACGAGGGAGTACGTGTTTAATATCTCAGCAAAATGTTTCCATCGAATTTAGTTTTCAATGTTGACCTGTAGCAAAAATAGTCAGTTCTGAATTATATAACTCCCTATAACTTAACAAGTCGAACAATAAGTTAACAGATTAGGAATAAATAATTCATTTAGCTTTGTACACAAATGTAAAATATGATTATTGTCTAGTACATAATTGATATAGCTTCTGCTGGATGGTCAGCCTGGTTAGCATCTGGTTCATGTACTGTCAGTTGTGGTGGAGGAATTCAACAGAAAACTCGTACTTGTTACAATCCTCCTTCTTCTAATGATACTATTTGTCCTGGAATTGATGAAAAGACAATGAGCTGCAATGTAAACACATGTCAAGGTAAGAACCAAGGGGGGTAACTCCAAGTGACACAATAATAGGGGGTGCCACCTTGGAAAAATGTGATGTACCTGAAAAGTCCCGAAAATCCCCTTTACGAGCTACCCAAATTGTTTTTAAAACTTGCTACCCAAAAAGTTCAGAGAGGGTGCTTCCATATAGGCTCTATGCGGGAGTGTTACATTTTTTTGGGTAAAAATTCAAATCCAGTTTTCAGTTTTCAGCCTTTAAACTCAGGTTTTTCCCAAATTCTCTAGAAAATTGAAATGGGACCCAAAGCGTTTAATATTTTAAAATTTTCTACCAAAACGTTTATTTTTCAGCTGGAATATGGAACCAAAATAAGTGGCACGTCCTCATATAGCAGCAGTAAGGGAGTTACCCCCCCGGGGGTAAGAATAAGACATGAATCTGCCAGTATTTTTAAATGTCAATCGTACTTCTGATAACGAAAGCCGCATACAGAAACTTTGCAATAAGCGAGTAAGTGATCTATAGCGTTATTAGAACGAATAATGCAGTTAGCTGTTCATAGATGTATGTGATTATCGTTGTATTACATTTTATATATAGTTCCTGGTGCATGGTCTGAATGGTTTACATCTGGGACGTGCAATGTAAGCTGTGGCGGAGGAATTCAACTGAGAAATCGTACTTGTGACAATCCTGAAAACAATCCAAATTAAGTTTTAAAGAAAATGATATATTTATAACAAAAATAGGCTAGTTCTAAAAATAGGCTAGGCTAAAAATACGATAGGCTAAAAATAGTCATTATGGATAAAGTTGACTATATTCGTTTACTACGCGAGGCATCAGTTAATCAAACAGATAAATTTATATTAGTACAGGAAAATCAAAAACGAGGTAGAGGTCGCCCTCGTAAAGTAGACCATCCACTATTAGCAAAAGAACGGAAGGTTTCAAATATTATGAAAGCTATTTTACCATCTAGAGCAGCAGCGGCCCTCTCGCCTGTTGGTTCTAGACTTGCTCATATATATGGTTTGCCAAAAACACACAAGCCGGTTTTATCCATGCGGCCTATATTATCTGCAACGAACTCTTACAATTTTAAATTAGCCAAATGGTTAGATGCAAAACTCAGCCCCTTATCTACGAATGAATATACTGTCAATGACATCTACAGCTTCACGGAAAGTATAAAAACAAGTAATATTTCCTCTAATGACGTCCTAGTTTCATGCGACGTTGAATCATTATTTACGAATGTGCCAGTTGGGGAAACAATAGACATTATAGTTGAAAAGGCTTTCGCTAATAATTGGTGAAATAATACTTATGACATGGCACTAACAAAATCTAATTCAAAAGAGTTACTTCAAATTTCAACTAAAAACCAGCTATTCACGTTTGAAGGAGATCTATACCAGCAAATAGAAGGTGTTGCCATGGGTTCACCACTAGGCCCGCTCATGGCTAATTGTTTTTTTATGTAGCATAGAAGAGACAATGAAAACCAATAGTGCGCTTCCATCAAAAAATTGAACAACATACATACCAACCTACGGTTTACAATGGAAATTCAACAAAATAAAACATCACCGTTTTGGGTGTATTAGTTAAAAACGAAAACAGTAAAATCGAAACTGAAGTGTTTCACAAAAAGGCTGATAGTGGCTCACTTCTACATTTCCAGAGTCACGTCGACGAAAAGTATAAAAAGGCCTTAGTGCAAACTATGTTAAATCGGGCCTCCCGTTTATCATCAAATGATGAATATATTCAAGTGGAATGTGAAAGATTGTGAAAAATAAATTTAAATTTAAAATATCCATTATCAGTTATTAATTTTTATATTTCTAGATTAAAAAAGATTCGGATTGAGTGTGGGCCTGATTTGCCTATTGCAAGCAAGAATCCTGATGACATGAACATTGTGCTACCTTTTAAAGATCAAGTTTCTGCTAATTCCATCAAGCGTCAGTTATCTGATTTGAGTTCAAAAATCGGGAAAAGTCTTAGGCCAGTATTTACAAGTAGGAAAATACAAAATGATTTACATGTGTGTGAACCAAAACCGGCTATCTTGTCTCGTCAATGTGTTGTATATAGTTTCCAGTGTGATTCGTGTGAAGCGAATTATTTCGGATATACCTGCCGACACTTGCATCAACGCATTGACGAGCACAAGAGAAAAGGGTCTGCTGTTTACGCACATGTGAATCAACAACACGGAAAATCTGTATCTGAAAACAACTTTAAAATTTTGAAAAAATGCAAAGACAAATTTGACTGCCTAATGCATGAAATGCTTGCAATCAGGCGAATCATGCCAAACCTCAACACTCAGTCTGACTCAATTAAATCTCGGGTTTTCCCAGCAGGATATTGAAAAGCTATTGTTCGTGCTTTTGTCTATAATATTCTATTGTTATTAACGCATCCTGCTTCTAACACATTGTATAACATAACACTTTTAAACCCATGTAGTTCAAATAATTTTTCTTTTAAAAAATATATTTCTGAAGATGACATAAGCAATGTCGAAAGCTCAATCAACGTCTATTTTATCGTTTATTTTTATTACAAAATTAATAAGTAGAAACTTATTGATAAAAATAGGCTAACATTACTTGTTGGTCAATAAATCAATAGAAAAGAATACTTATACAAGTGTATGTGATTATTGTTGTATTTCATATTTGATATAGTTCCTGGTGCATGGTCAGATTGGTTGACATCTGGGTCATGCGATGTTAGCTGTGGCGGAGGAATTCAACTGAGAAATCGTACTTGTGACAATCCTCCTCCTTCTAATGGAGGTCCTACGTGTTCTGGAATCGATGAAGAGACAGTAAGCTGCAATGATAGTCCTTGTCCAGGTTTGTACACATGAATATAAAACTTTAAATATTAATGTTACCTGTCATAATGCTATAGACTCGTATAATAGCTCTGAAAACAGTCCCAATTAAGTTAGAAAGAAAATGATATTCATAACAAAAAATGACTAATACTACTTATTGGTCAATAAATCGATAGAAAATGTTAATTACATATTTATATAGATGTATGTGATTATTGGTGTATTACATATTTGATATAGTTCCTGGTGGATGGTCAGCATGGTTAACATCTGGGTCTTGCAGTGTAACTTGTGGCGGAGGAATTCAAGATAAAAGTCGTACTTGTGACAATCCTCCTCCTTCTTATGGGGGTCCTACATGTTCTGGAATCGATGAAGAGACAGTAAGCTGCAATGAAAGTCCTTGTCCAGGTTTGTACACATGAATATAAAACTTTAAATATTAATGTTGCATGTCATAATGCTATAGACTCGTATAATAGCGCTGAAAACAGTCCCAATTAAGTTAGAAAGAAAATGATATTCATAACAAAAAATGACTAATACTACTTATTGGTCAATAAATCGATAGAAAATGTTAATTACATATTTATATAGATGTATGTGATTATTGGTGTATTACACATTTAATATAGTTCCTGGTGGATGGTCAGCATGGTTAACATCTGGGACATGCAATGTAAGCTGTGGCGGAGGAATTCAACTGAGAAATCGTACTTGTGACAATCCTCCTCCTTCTAATGGGGGTGCTACATGTTCTGGAATTGATGAAGAGACAGTAAGCTGCAATGAAAGTCCTTGTCCAGGTTTGTACACATGAATGTAGAATTTTAAATATTAACGTTACATGTCATAATGCTATAGACTCGTATAATAGCTCTGAAAACAGTCCCAATTAAGTTAGAAAGAAAATGATATTCATAACAAAAAATGACTAATACTACTTATTGGTCAATAAATCGATAGAAAATGTTAATTACATATTTATATAGATGTATGTGATTATTGGTGTATTACATATTTGATATAGTTCCTGGTGGATGGTCAGCATGGTTAACATCTGGGTCTTGCAGTGTAACTTGTGGCGGAGGAATTCAAGATAAAAGTCGTACTTGTGACAATCCTCCTCCTTCTTATGGGGGTCCTACGTGTTCTGGAATCGATGAAGAGACAGTAAGCTGCAATGAAAGTCCTTGTCCAGGTTTGTACACATGAATATAAAATTTTAAATATTAATGTTACATGTCATAATGCTATAGACTCGTATAATAGCTCTGAAAACAGTCCCAATTAAGTTAGAAAGAAAATGATATTCATAACAAAAAATGACTAATACTACTTATTGGTCAATAAATCGATAGAAAATGTTAATTACATATTTATATAGATGTATGTGATTATTGGTGTATTACACATTTAATATAGTTCCTGGTGGATGGTCAGCATGGTTAACATCTGGGACATGCAATGTAAGCTGTGGCGGAGGAATTCAACTGAGAAGTCGTACTTGTGACAATCCTCCTCCTTCTAATGGGGGTGCTACATGTTCTGGAATTGATGAAGAGACAGTAAGCTGCAATGAAAGTCCTTGTCCAGGTTTGTACACATGAATGTAGAATTTTAAATATTAACGTTACATGTCATAATGCTATAGACTCGTATAATAGCTCTGAAAACAGTCCCAATTAAGTTAGAAAGAAAATGATATTCATAACAAAAAATGACTAATACTACTTATTGGTCAATAAATCGATAGAAAATGTTAATTACATATTTATATAGATGTATGTGATTATTGGTGTATTACATATTTGATATAGTTCCTGGTGGATGGTCAGCATGGTTAACATCTGGGTCTTGCAGTGTAACTTGGGCGGAGGAATTCAAGATAAAAGTCGTACTTGTGACAATCCTCCTCCTTCTTATGGGGGTCCTACGTGTTCTGGAATCTATGAAGAGACAGTAAGCTGCAATGAAAGTCCTTGTCCAGGTTTGTACACATGAATATAAAATTTTAAATATTAATGTTACATGTCATAATGCTATAGACTCGTATAATAGCTCTGAAAACAGTCCCAATTAAGTTAGAAAGAAAATGATATTCATAACAAAAAATGACTAATACTACTTATTGGTCAATAAATCGATAGAAAATGTTAATTACATATTTATATAGATGTATGTGATTATTGGTGTATTACACATTTAATATAGTTCCTGGTGGATGGTCAGCATGGTTAACATCTGGGACATGCAATGTAAGCTGTGGCGGAGGAATTCAACTGAGAAATCGTACTTGTGACAATCCTCCTCCTTCTAATGGGGGTGCTACATGTTCTGGAATTGATGAAGAGACAGTAAGCTGCAATGAAAGTCCTTGTCCAGGTTTGTAAACATGAATGTAGAATTTTAAATATTAACGTTACATGTCATAATGCTATAGACTCGTATAATATCTCTGCTAATAGTCCCAATTAAGTTAGAAAGAAAATGATATTCATAACAAAAAATGACTAATACTACTTATTGGTCAATAAATCGATAGAAAATGTTAATTACATATTTATATAGATGTATGTGATTATTGGTGTATTACATATTTAATATAGTTCCTGGTGGATGGTCAGCATGGTTAACATCTGGGTCTTGCAGTGTAACTTGTGGTGGAGGAATTCAACAGAAAAGTCGTACTTTTGACAATCATCCTCCTTCTAATGGAGGTCCTACATGTTCTGGAATTGATGAAGAGACAGTAAGCTGCAATGAAAGTCCTTGTCCAGGTTTGTACACATGAATATAAAATTTGAAATATTAATGTTACATGTCATAATGCTATAGACTCGTATAATAGCTCTGAAAACAGTCCTAATTAAGTTAGAAAGAAAATGATATTCATAACAAAAAATGACCAATACTACTTATTGGTCAATAAATCGATAGAAAATGTTAATTAAATATTTATATAGATGTATGTGATTATTGTTGTATTACATTTTATATATAGTTCCTGGTGCATGGTCAGAATGGTTTACATCCGGGTCTTGCAATGTAAGTTGTGGCGGTGGAATTCAACAGAAAACTCGTATTTGTGACAATCCGCCTCCTTCTAATGGGGGTGCTACCTGTCCTGGAATTGATGAAGAGACAGTAAGCTGCAATGTATATCCATGTTCAGGTTAGTGCTTATGAATCTAAAACTCCTATGGTAATTCTCATAACGTAACCCCCTTGTAATAATTTTGAAATAAGCCTATCAATAAATCGAAAAATATGAATTAGTTGTCACTAAACGGGTCAATAATCTATTTGGGAATGAATAACGGATTTTCATCTACATATGTGCGTGATTATTGTTGTATTAAAATACATACCTGGCATTCTTCATATGTGCTATAGAGCCTTGTGAATGGACAGCATGGTTATTAAACATCCGAAGAAGCCCATAGAGCAAAACGCACATTGGAGAACAGAGGAAACAATAATAGACTGAAAGATGAAAGTAATGATTCAGCTGGGATTGTATTTACCAGTAGCTAATATTATATAATTATACACTTATTATTTACTTGATTATGTATTTCTACAGTGCCATTTCTAAGATAATATTGCTCAATAGTGCTTTACAATTACAGCCTCATTCCATAACGACCCTCAACTCCAAGCAGACGCTACACCACAATGAGGGCCTAATGAATTTTCAAGAAGCAACGGGAAGCAAAATTGCTGAAGCAGGGGAAATCTAATTGGCCAATCACTTGTTTGAAGGAAAGTGTTCACTCCTTCAGTTGAATATGACACTAAACATAGAAATCACAAACTTGGCACCAGGGGGAGGGCAGGGTGCTACAACTCCTCCATCGGGGATGCTCAGCCCCCCCGTCGGGGAAGACTAATTTTTCTGTCAGGGAATTTTTTAACATATTTCGTAAAAAACAATAGGAATTAGCTCCATTCCAGTATTAGAGACTATTGCCAAATTGTTTCTATGTAACGTGGAAATTTGGTATAGCCCCCTCGTCGGGGAAGTCCTGGTGCCACTCTTGTTCACCCCTATCTGCTACAGCATTGTTCAAGAACAATTTCAGCATATGACTCAATCAAAACTCCACCATGCCAATTAATCATCAACAATTTAGAATAACAACAGGCCTCTTACACTAACTTTCCAAAACTATATCGTGAAGCCTCTCAATGGTCTATCTACCGGAGCCATTAATATTATACCATCCTTCACGAATAAGTTATTACTCGTGCTAAGATCGTTCACTACTATATTAAAATTCTCCACATCGATCAACCGATATTTTGTAACACTTATTTTGACTTTACTCTGCTGTGGTGATGTTCAACCTAATCTGAAACAAATTGCAGTTTGAACATCATCAGTTGAAACTGCAATAGCCTTAGAGGAAAACAACAAGAACTCAATTCACAGCAACGTAAAGTTGATATTATTGCTATCCAAGAAACCTGGTGTAGTGAAGGCTGAATTTTAGAAATGTCAGGATATAAATGTCTTAAAAATGATCGCCATGGTAATCAAAGTGACGCAGTTACTTTCTACAAGTCAAACATAAAGGTATCTATTGATAAAGACCTAACTCTAAAATATGTTGGAATATCATATGAACAATTAGTCATCAAAATAAATACCTCTTCAAAATCTTTTTATATTATACTAACTGCTATTGTCTTCGATAAAACATTTATCAATCTGCAATTTCATAGCTCGAACAAATAATACAATCAATTCCGAGGCAAAAAATTGTTATAGTTGGTGACCTAAATATTGATCTACTTAGATTATCCACTGAAAGCAACACAATGAAACAATTTCTAGATGAATATTACATGCTGTCCCACGTTACTGACCCAACAAGAGTTACAGAAAACAACATCAGCAGAATAGATTATGTTGTTGCTGATTATTGAACATTTCAGAATGTTCTACTTCCATATCATGCAGGTCCGATTATTTAGCTTAAAGTTGAATTAAATGTCACCAAATCTATACCTGAAATTAAAAGTTAACAAATTCGAATTTACAAAGATTTTAATCCTCAATCCTTTTGTGATGATTTGCTATCTACTGATTGGTCAATATTTAATAATTACGTAAAAGAACAAGACATTGAACAAGCCTCCTTTACTTTACAACAAATTCTCATCACTGAAATAAACAAACACGCTGCATTAAAAACTGTAATCGACCATCCTGAACATGAACCCGATGAACTGATACACCGAAATCAACTCCGCTAAGTTGCCATGAAAACAAATGAATGGCTCTGTTATCATCTAGAAATAAACAAATTAAATGGAAAACTAAAGTCAACACGTCATAAATATCACAAGCACCTAAAGAGACATGTGACATTATCCAAAAACTGACTTAGCCTTCAAACCAATCAAAATGTACCATAGACAATATCTTTAAGTTAAACGATATGAAAAAGTTCTTTTGCGAGGTGGATCAAAAATTTCAAAACTCATGTACAGCAATTCATCCTGATATATCATTAACTACTCCTACAGTTTTACCTACATTTCATTTTCATGAATTTACTGATATTGACGACATAAAGGCTGTGTCACGCTTCTCTCACAGGACTTCTCCTGGATTTGATGGTAGATATATAGAATCTACCTCAATTCCTTCATCGCATGTAACTGCAGTAGGAGCAGCAAGCTAGACTATCTTGATACAAGACATAATGAGCTCAGACAGGTATGCGAGATTTTATATCTCTTTTTTAATATAATTATGAACGGCGTCCAAGAAGTGTGAAATACCTGGTAAAAAAGATCTTGTTTGGACTAATTTTTTCTCTGAAATGAGACTTAATGACTATGCCATTTTTCAGTTTTTGCTGTGTATCAATGGTTATGTTTTGAAATCGTCCTTACCTGCAATTATAATGCAAAATACATCATTAATAAAGTATTCAATAGAATTATCATTTTTTTCCTACTTGAAGATAACTGAAGCACATGAACCTGGTCAGCATCGTCCTATATCATTACTCTTTTACATTCACAAGCTTACTGAACGACTAATATATAGCCAACTATACAACCATCTTAAAGAGCATCTAAACAGTTTCCAACATGGATATAAACTTAGAAGATCTATTGTTACAGCTTTAATAGAAATTTCCGACTCAATACTGAAAGCAATGGACAATCAAGAATTCTCTGTACAGTGTAACCCGCTTAAGTGCAAGTCAAAATTGCCAACGGTTTTCATTGCATTTATCCGAATTTGCGGTTATCCGAAAATGTTTTCACCAACGACTTGACCCCCGACTTGACCAGGAAATTGTTTAACGGGTTTCAAAGCCAGGTTGCAGATACGCGGAAATTTCACTTATCCGAATTGCACATAAGCGGGTTACACTGTACTGGTATTGCTAGATATGTCAAAAGTATTTGACAGCATATGTCACAAATTATTACTACACAAATTAAGTTATAATGGGATTAAAACAAAACGAACTCAAATGGATTGCTTCGTTTATGAAAGAAAGAAATCAGATTGTGAAAGTAGGTGTCCCGCAAGGCTCGATCTTGGGGCCATTGTTATTTGTTGTACGAAATGTCTATTTGACCGACAGTCGCAGTCATTATGGTTTCAGCTGCACTTACTCAGGCAGTAAATTACGTCATTCATTCGATCACGTGCTTCACTCGACCCAGGGTTAAGGTTAAGTTCAGGGTCCAATCACGTGATAACCATCAGGTCGAACATCCATTTCTGTTTCAAGAGCTTTCGTCAGTTGGCGCAGCTCGTTCGAAATGCGTCTGACTAGCGTGCAGGTCATGCAGGTTCGATTCCAGGTTGATAATTCATTTTATTTTATTTTAATATATATGTAAATGATATACTTGGAATTATTCAATACAGTAAAACCTGGCAATATGCTTATGATACGCAATTGATACATTTCTTCAATCCAAAGAACAAAGACGCGCAGACAAATGCTAGCGAATAATCAACACTGATCTACATAATATTGAAACTTGGTGTCAAAGAAACTCATTGTCCTTGAACGTTTCAAAAACTAAAGCTACGTGTATAGGTCATAAAAAGGTACTAACAAGTCACACACAACCAGCGATCAGGCTAAATGGTAATATGATAAGTTGCGTGAAATCTGCCAAAAACCTTGTAGTGACATTCCACAACGACCATACCTACATGACACATATTAGCAACACGATCAAAGCTGCACGAGTTTGACTTTTCCACATCAAAAAAATTACAAATGATCTACCTCAAGAACTTCTCAAAAATATATTTGAATCAATGATAATACAGCCAGCTTTGTCTGCTCTCCCTATTTGGAGATCGTGATATCAAACGTTATTACAAAAATCAACGGAGATGTTATCAATAGATCATCGAAGTTAGTACTCAGAAAACTCAAGTTTACACAGATGAATGACGATTTGAAAGTACTGAATTGGTTAAATGTATTTCAGGAGGATGAACTTTGAACAATCATCTTAGCTAAATACTTTCATATTCCGGACACGATTCTTGTTATTCATACTAGACATCAAGGGATACCACGTTTACCTCGTGTCACAACTGACCGTGGGAAGCAAAGTTTCTCTTTTCGTGAAACGAAGCTCCTTCACAAGTATTCTTGCTATGACGATTTACCATTTAATCAATTTAAAAATAAAATTAGAAATCTTATAGTCAAATCTTGATTTTTAATCTTATAGTTACTAGTTACAAATAACTAAAAACAAATCTATATAATCATGTAGGCAGACATCAAGAAGCAGCTTTAGATTAATTTAGTTAATTAATTAACCACTTTATAAATATTTATACTACCTTGGTCTTAAAATTGAAAACTGTTATATGTCTTTAATAAACTGCTATCAATCAATCAACCATCAATCACGCAGACTCAAAATACGTCAATTCAAAAAGTTGAAGGTAGATTATTTGCTAAAGAGAATCGACCGATTGCATTACTGACTCTCACTTCAAAGATGCTAGAACGAATAGCATATAGCCAACATTATGCATATGTGAACAAGTACATCAACATTTTCCAACTAGGCTTGGAAGTTCCACAGTTTAAGCCCTTTTAAACATCTCAGAGACAATTCTAAATAATATGGATGAACATCAACTATCAATCCTAGTGCTATTAGATCTTTCCAATTCATTCGATATCATCAACCATTCCACGTTATGTAAAAAGTTATCATGCCTTGGCTTGACCAAGAATGCGCTACAATGGATTCAAAAATACCTATCTAACAGAGACCAAATAGTTAAGTTGGTCTTCAATCTGAAGTCATGCATCCATTGAGTGGAGTTCCATAAGGATCTATTCTTGGTCCACTTTTGTTTCTAATATACATCAATGATCTATCATCCATCATCAGTCATTGTCAACCTTGTCAACATGCCGATGACACACAATTGTTATTCAGTTATAATCCAAAAACTCATAATGCACACCATTTAGCGGAAGAGAAAGAAAATGCTGACCTTGATAACATCTCCAAATGGTGTGACTCAATTTGCCGTTCGATAAACACAGACAATACACAAATTTTATCCATCGGTCATCAGAAAATCACCGCAATATCCGCCCTACCTTCTCTTCGATCAAACAATAGTGAGCTGGCCAATATCTCAACTGCAGGAAACCTTGGAGTTACGTTTGATAGTGAACACTCATACAAGGCTCATATGAAATAAATAATCCAAACAGCAAGCTATCGTCTCTCAGCAATATCAAGAATCTGCGATGATTTACTACTCGAAAGTCTGAAAAATATCATAGAGACAATGGTAATCACACCTTCCCTATATACTCTCCCAGTATATAGCTCATGCTCCCCTACGCTTGGAAATCAAGAGCGATCAAATATAAATCGTCCTGCAAAGGTTGTACTTGGCAAAAGATAATTCTCTCAAATGGGTAATAGTTTACAATTGTTAAATTGGCCCACACTTGAACAACAGCTAAAAATACAGACAATCATCCCTGCTAAGTTGGCATCTAAAGGCAAGCTAGGATGCAATCTCCAAACATATTTCATTCCCCCAAACCATCACCACAATACCAAAACATCAAACGCCTACTCACTTCCAAAAGTTACAACTAATCGTGGAAAATATGGTTCCAGATTTGCTGGGCCTAACTACTATAATATGTACATAGAACAACAGAACATGAAATACCCTCTTTTCAGAAAATTTATACAAACTAAAGAGTTTGAAACAATGTAAATAAAAAATAAAAATAAAAGAAATTTATTAGAAGTCAAATCAGACATCAAGAAACACAAATACGGCGTGTGCAATCAGAATCAAGAACTGAGCAGCGAAATTGATTACTGGCAACAGCGAATTTGAGGAGAAGGGATATCTACTGGATGAAATTGACTGGCTTCCAATGAAAGACCTTGCTGAATTACGCACTGTGTCTGCAGCTAGTCAATTTGCTAGCGGATCAAATGGATTAAGATTGATCTCATTATTCAGAAAACCAAATGTATCTCATAACACACGCAAACAGCTATATACTCTCTTCCGTGTGTCTATACAGACCGAGGCAAACGGTCGTTCTCTTTTCGAGGACCTGAATTATTAAATAAATTCAGTCATTTATAACATTATGATAAAATCAAATACAAAGAACAAATTAAAAATAGCTCAAAACATAAATTAAATAAAAAACAGTAATCTTTTTAACGAATTTGCCATAAACATCGATTAAGAAACAGTTGTTATGTAATTTTACTTTAACTAATAATCTACTCTAGATTGCTATCTATCTATCGCAGAGCAGGACGCTTTCGTGGGCGTAAACTCATTGATGATGGCCTCTTATAGTATATGGCCAATCACAGAGTGGAATTTTCTCACTTGCTTTTCTCGATTGTATGACACGTTTTTGATGTTTCAAATTTCGATTTTCAATTTTATGAATATCGTTACTTTCGAGTAAAAACATACATACGATGCACGAATTTGGCTGCAGCTTGAACATCCACAAGCATATTTTCTAAGTTTACAACAAAAATCCCATTAATCAGATATTCTTTTTAGATGCAGCGAGTTTAGATTTACCCATGGTTGTCGTAATAAAATACTGTACACATTTATCGTAGATACTGCTCAGTGTTGTGGTGTGGAATTAAAAATAAATTATCCTTCTAAATTTCCTCTTTCATGCTTGAAGTTAGATTCAATTAATAAACTTTTTGTATCGTTTTCTGCTCTGCGATTGGAAAGGTAGATTTTTTGCATGCTTCAGCCATTTTGAATGCATCTCTTAAGCTTCGTGATAATTCATTAGGCCCTCATCGCGTATCGTCTGCGTTGAGCTGAGGGCCGTTATGGAATGAGGCTATTAAAATAAAAGGAATAATTATTTCAAAATAAAATTATATAGATACTATAGATAAATAAATAATTTAAAAATTTCTAATATCTCTATTATGGCTGTTTATTTACAAATTATGTGCTATACTATTTACATGGATAGTAAAAAATCAGCATGAAAAGATCCTCTAAACAAACTTGTCTTGTCTCACTCGAATATTATCAGCTATGCTCTTTAATCCCCGGGTGGTAACTCCAAGTGACGGATTGATGGAGGGTGCCACTTTGGAAAAATGTGAAGTAACCGAAAATTCCCAAAAATCTCCCGGCTTTAAGAGCTACCCAAATTGTTTTAAAAACTTGAAAATGCTACCTAAAAAGTCCAGGGAGGGTACTTCCAGATAGGCTCTATGCGGGAATGTTCCATTTTTATGGATAAAAATTCAAATCCAGTTTCCATTTTTCAACCTTCATACTCAGTTTTTCCCAAAATCTCTAGAAAATCGAACACAAAACGTTTAATATTCCAAAATTTCTTACCCAACAATTGTATTTCTCAGCTGGAATATGGATCCAAAAAAAGTAGCACGTCCCCGTATAGCAGCAGTATGGGAGTTACCCCCCGGATCTTTAATATGGGTGGCTTCGGGATATCCACGACAAGAGCGCTGATTCCCCTATATTTACAGAAAATCTTTAAAAATTGCTTGAAATACTAAACATTTCCTGACAGCGAGATTTGTTTCCCTGAAGACAAGGGAGAGAATACTCTAGGGGAAATGTACCCCCAGCTATTGAGTCTTAACTGTATGCCTTATGAGCCATTGAGTCATGTTTTATAAAAAAAGGATAATTTAAAAGAATTATAATGAGTGTAACAATTTTTTAACATGATGCTAAAATATCTGTAACATATTTCGATCCGGGGGGGATTTTTTTTGGCAGGAGGTGAGCCATTTTCAAAAATCGGGAAGGACCATGAACCTTTTTGACAGCATATTAGAGCGAAGACCCTAGAATTTCATGTATTCACGATCAAAACAAAGGAAAAGTTGAAAAATGTTGAAAATCATCAAAATTGATGCCTAAAATTTCACAGGAATTGGAAGCGGGAACCCCGAAAATATCACGTCCCCATATACCTGCCAATGTATAACCTGCCCTGTGGCATAGTGTCTATGCTTAATTACAGGATGAAACTAAATTCACTAAACTCCAACGTAAAATATATGATATTGATATTAAAAGCTTACAACAGATAATTCATGCTTAAAGAAAATATTCAAAACTGGTATAATTCCCGCTAGGGATACACTCTAATTAAATTACTATTAATTTGTGGGTCGGGCATATCTGGATTTTTATTAAAGACTCAATGGTTTAAAAGAAATACCTTCATGAGTGCCCAGTTGATGACAGGTCACATGGTAAACCAAGTAGGGTGATAATAGTCTTAAATATAATGGTTGATACTATAGAGGGATCTGGTAATATAGTTCCATTAAAGGATTATCTTCTTCGGGAGACTATTTTGCTTGTCAGGAGATTTTTGGTATGTCAAGCAGTTTTCCAAATATTTTCACGGGATCTAACGCCCTTTTATCGGCGAGATTCCGTAGCCACCCATGTTAATGAGCATGAAAACGTCATATTCTAGTCGACGATATTCGATTGAGAAAAGACAAGTTTGTTTAGACGTTCATTTTTACGCTTTCATCGGACTTACATTTTACATGTTCTCAACTGTTTAATAATTTTTGCTATTTAGAATTGATGAAGCTTTATCCCACCAGGTCTTGTACTGGACCTAAACTCAACTTATTCAATAATACTACAAGATATGTGTGGATGAACTGATCCTTGTGATCATTAATTCTTAAGATAGAAGACAGCCTGATGTTGACCACAAATCATCAAACACATTGTAATTATTGTAGTTTAATATCTGTATTAACTGTCACAATTTGTAGGCTATCTCCACCTCCATACATAACTTATAACATTGAATTTACTCTATTTAACGTGGTCCAAAGGACTATGCCTAACATCAATATGAGACATAACACGATTGCGAGGCTGCAACAAAATAGAAAGCTTAATGTCTATGAACATAAATAAAAATAAATAAATACAAACACAGACACAGGATAAACAGCTACCAATTCATTGGCATTTGTATACGATTTATTTTTTCATATTTCAGATCCGAACGATTATTGTGTTGATAAAACAGATGGCAATTATGCGAATCCAATGGATCAAAATTCATATATAGCATGTTCAGGTGGAGTAACTTATGTTATGCAATGTCCAAGTGGATTAATTTGGCGCGACATGTATAACAGATGCGACTATTAACACATTTAGATTGTAGAGATGTTATAATCATATTATCACTGAATATTGAATAGACCCTTAGAAATTCCAATTCAACTTGATACGATATATTTGTCAGCCATTTTTCTTTTATCATGCAAATAGAATAATTTAGATTCAATTTAATTTGCAATTATCCTGTCAGTTGAATGATTATATAATTACATCGCATATGAAATACTGAAATCTTAACAGTTGTAGCAATTATTATTCTTCGAAGACTATTTTTTGATTAAACTGATTTGTAATAATTTCTAATTATTGTAAAAATAAACCACAAGTAGCTCAAAGAATCTCATTACTTCAAATCACTTATACGGTATCTGCCATTATGGATACATCTGACAAAATTCCATGTGGCTAAACAAAAGGGATGGAACCTAAACAATACATTTATAATTAATGACATCATTCACATAATTAGTAACTATGCATACACATCTACAAATAATAACATTTTCTCACCAATGAAAGCCATGGTGGTGTAATTACGCACCCAGAGCAACTACTTTTTTTGTTATCTATTGTACTTGGCTCTTTATCGCTTTGGGTCTGATTATTAGGTATTACATCCTGTATACTTGGTATTGTGATAAATGGTGTTTCTTATGGTGCTGCCAGTAGATGTCTTCGATCTAGACGATATACCTGACCACGTTCATCTCTGACTGCAAATATGGAAGGTAGTACTTCAGCTCCAGGCCACGTATCGTCCCTGTTTGGTCGGATTCTTACTTTATCACCAGCCATAAGCTCAGGAAGAAGATGAGAATTTTGATCATACTGGAGTTTAGACTCAATTTGTCTATTTTTCAAATGCTTTTTTACATCTTTTTCGTCAATTTGACTAGGACGGAGTAGGATTTCATGAATCGGCAATGTTGACCTTGTTCGACGGTTCATAAGAAGTTGTGCAGGAGATAACCCAATATCTGTGAACGGAGTATTTCTGAACTGTAGTAACCCTTTGAATGACTCCTTGTGTTCTCTGTAAGCCATCTTGAATATCCCTTTCACTATTTGGATTGCTTTCTCTGCAGCGCCACTTAATTGAGGGTATTCTGGTTGGGGGAATTGTAAAAAACAACACATCGATCGCCTCCAGAGACTACAAAACAGAGGAATGAGGGTCATTTTCCGCTGTAATTATCGAACTCATGTCTCAGACATGCTCAACCAACTTGGTTGGCTACCAGTCAGAGACAGACTAACTACACAACAGCTAATATTCACACATAAACTAAAATTCAATTTAGCTCCTCCCTTGCTCTCCAATTTGTTTCAAAAACCACACTCCATTAGAACACGTGCACATTCCCACAATGACATCTACATTGAGTCAAGCCATAGACACTCATTCAAGTATGCTGGTGCTCATAAGTGGAATGACCTTCCGTCTGAGATGAAGATTGTTGCTAGTGGAACCAGTTCTAAGCATCTTCTCAAGAAGCAATTGCATAGCAAATCGTGACAAATTTTCTTTTTTTAGCCATAGACTTTATTGTAAATATTATCTATATACCAACTATAAACCTTACCTTTTATACTTATCGTGTACACATGTACACATATATATTATATTTGTTTCAATCAGTCCTGTGAAAAAAAGCTCCTGTAGCTTATCAGGTTCTGAATAAATGATGATGTAATGAGGGTGAATGAGTGAATCCTCATTATTGTGCAAACTCTTTAAATAAATGAATTTTGCAGGATGCATCATGTGTGTTGCTGAATTGAGATCCATTGTCTGATAAACTTCTGCTGGAATCCCAAAACAGGCAAAAATTTTCTTCAGATTATTGATGGTACATGGAGCAGATTTATTACATAACAGTTCTATTTCAAAATATTTTGAATAACAATCTACTTCGAATAGGTAGCCATGTCCTGCAAAACTCAAAAATGTCAATTCCAACTTTTCCATTGCAGTCCAGGAATTGAATGAAATTTCAGTGGCTCTTTTGGTTGACGATTTCGATATGCTAAGCAAGTAGAGCATGATTGCATTTTAGCTTTGATCTGTGCCGACATCAAGGGCCAAAATACATAATCGCGAGCATATGCTAATGTCTAAGTTTCCCCCATTTGCGCCTGATGTACTTCTTTTAACTAATCTGCTCTTAGTGCATCAGGGACAACGGTACGATAACTCTTGAATAACAATCCATCTTCAACTCTCAATTCCTAACGGTAATTCCACTAGCACCTCGCATCATCTTGCGCTGACAACTTTGTCATCCATGAACGACATATTTAATCACTATTTGCATACATGAATATAGAACAGCTGCTTCCTGAAACATCTTCAATATGCTAGGTTGTAGATTTAAAAAGTTCACAAGATCAATACCAATAATGGCATCTTTAACATCATCATTACTGTAATTCTTAATAGAATGACGACAGAATCAGTCAGATACAACCTGCTGCTTACCAGGACATACTTTACAACCAGATCATATATATATAAATAAATATAATGATAAATATGGTTGAAAATAGTCAAAGATTAGACATTCATTTTGCTACTTAAAGTTTCACGCCTAAGCGATCATCAGGAAATTTATTAGAAAAGAAAAAAAAATTGTGTAGCTGGTACCTCAAAACCAGAGAATTTGAGAATTCGAAATAGGATAAATTTGCTGCTGCATCTCAATTTCTTAAATTTTGAATCAGTATGCTGGTTTTGCGATAGTGAGTGTCTGGTCTCTGTAAATTAGATGTACTTATTATAAGCAACATTCTTCTGTACAACAATAGCATACGGCCAAACCTGTTATAATGATCGCCTCTATACATCATCCACCTGTCTATAGTGGTCACTCTTCCAATGTCTAAAATAGTATTTTCTATTGAATCAATCCTGTATGTAAGGTCAACTACATATAGTGGTAAATTCATATCCATCTTATAGCTAGCTGTTACATTCAGGTGTCACTGTATAAAGAGTAATGAAAAAAGCACCGTTATCACATTTTATGTCTTTTGGATTACTTGAGCATACCTTGCTATCTAATGAAACAATTAATCAGAATAGATGTTTTTCAAAGTGAATCCTGATGGGTGATTTATGATGAAGACTTCTGTGTATCTCTATGTCAGTGTATTTTGGTAGGATTCAAGATTATATGTTTTAATTATGTAAGTTAACCCTGGTTAATTGTGAACATAGGGTGAAAGACACAATTTGGAGATGGACCCTTCATGGCATCTATTTCTCTTGACTGTCTCGTCAGAGCTGTAAGCCACCTTACAGAATATAACCATTGTTCCTCTATAATGTGTGTGATAAGTACACTATGCGATTCAATGGTAGTTTGTTAGGAATGTTTTATCTTGGCAATCTAGTAGCCACATGTGCGAAATACCTACCGCTTTCTTCTCTCTTTCTTCCCATTTTTTCTTTCGTCTTTTCATCAACATCATTGCCTTGATGACATTGATAACATACCAAAAATGGCACTCCATCAAACCCAAATGAAATACCTTTCTCTGCAAACATGGACCATTGTAGTCTACATTGACTCTTCGCTTATAGAAGGAACTCTGCTGTTTCTTTATCTGTGTACACCCAAAAGATCAATTTCATTTCCAATCCCAGCCCTTATATTAACAATTAGACACCGAGCCCGAGTAGCACCGAGGTCCTCTGAGGTGACTATTCAGGACGGTAGCCAACAAGGGCGAGTTGTCTAACTGTTTTAGTAGAAACCAACTAGTGGTACAAGCCAGACACATCAAAAGAAATAAATTCCAACTATTTATTCGCTTTCTTGCATAACTGATATTTAATACAACCGTCAATCAAAGGCATCCATGACGACTGCAGCGTCGTGATTTGGAGGATGAATTTTAATTTGGCTTAAATCAGATTTAATTTTTTATACAAAAAAGTATGATATTAGTATGATACTACAAATTTACAGCCCCACAAAATTGCAAACTTGAGCAAGGTAACTATTGAGTATCTAAAAATTCACAAATTTTTGCAGTTTGTAGTATAAACATTTGTTATTTATAAACTTTTGCTGACTAGTGAATTAATTTAATAAGATTAAAATTGGATATGCATAGCCTACCATTAAACAACTTTGACCAATGTTGTAGGGACCAATGTTGACTATGACCTATAAATACCGACTATAATATATTAAACCAAACACCACAATGAGACAAATACAATAAAACCAATCAGTGAACAATAAATAATTTAAATGTACAATGTAGAAGGGACAACTTTAAAGAATAACAAATAAAATTAACTTTGACAAATAAATGTACAACTAGGCAGCGAATATTAAACCAATGAATATAATATTCAAAACCAACCACTACAGCGAGACAAATGCAATGAAACCAATCAGCGAACAATAAATAATTTAAATATACAATGTATAAGGGACAACTTTAAAGAGTTACAAATAAAATTAACTATGACAGATAAATGCACAACCAGCCAGCGAACAATAAACCAATGAATGAAATATTCAAAACCAACCACTACAGTGAGACAAATACAATGAAACCAATCAGTGAACAATAAATAATTTAAATATACAATGTAGAAGGGACAACTTTAAAGAATAACAAATAAAATTAACTTTGACAAATAAATGTACAACTAGGCAGCGAATATTAAACCAATGAATATAATATTCAAAACCAACAATACAGCGAGACAAATGCAATGAAACCAATCAGCGAACAATAAATAATTTAAATATACAATGTATAAGGGACAACTTTAAAGAGTTACAAATAAAATTAACTATGACAAATAAATGTACAACTAGGCAGCGAATATTAAACCAATGAATAAGATATTCAAAACCAACCACTACAGCGAGACAAATGCAATGAAACCAATCAGCGAACAATAAATAATTTAAATATACAATGTATAAGGGACAACTTTATAGAGTAACAAACAAAATTAACTATGACAGATAAATGTACAACCAGCCAGCGAACAATAAAACCAATGAATAAAATAACACCCAAACACCATTACTGTCAATCAATCAATCAAATTTTAGTTGTTATGGAAACTAATCAATCGTAACACAGGGAAAATAACATACGAGTGAAACAATAGATTATCCAAGGATTGTCTCAGTATAGTATAGAGACGAGATAGATGGAGGGCAATCTAGAAATCTTGAATATAGATAGTCATCATTTGAAAAGCTATCAAGAGTGTCCGCAAGAAATAAAAGATAAAGATATGGGTATGTAGTATTAACTCAAATTAGCAAATTATAAATTACAAATTATAGCAATTAATGCAGACGCATTTCATTGAAAACATTTTAAATAGTATATATCTTTTACTCAAAGTGCTGAAATATGAATAGATCAAATATAAGTCACAATTTGACACAACTAGTACCCAGTAACACGCGATGCGAGTATAATAGTGTGAAATGATTCATGGGAGCCCACAGCTTTTACCTTTTGGGGGCCTCCCAAGGAACATACAAAAATCTGCCTTAATTAAGTCTCTATCCAGCATTCTGGTGTCTAGTTTGAATTTAGGCTGTGAAGTAGAAATCCCAAAGCCATGATTTTATGAGGATCAAAAGACTGGGCATACCTGTTATTGATTTTGATTATGCGATGTACTAATTTTAAGTACAGGTATCTTCATCGCTTATTTTAAAGGAGGTTACAAATTACATTCAAACTTGTACATATAAATCATTCAAATGCTACAATACTGTAGAGTAAATGCCTGCCAATGTTTTTGTTAGTTGCATTAGTTCCTCAAGATGTTTTCAATTCGCTGGAATCTAATCATTTCGGCGATCTGTAGCGTTTGCAACTGGATTCTGTTCCACCTTTACGACAGATGAAATGAACTTAATTATGCACTGTATAAAACTGTTTCTATGCATTAAGCAACATTATTAAAGCTCCCTCCCACGTCGGGATACTATAATTAAATACTTATTGGGGAACGGCATCCCCCTCAGACAAGGCATTCTGAAAACCTATTCTTTAGGCTTTTCTGTTGACATTTCCAAAATGATAAAGCGATATGGAAGGGAATATACAGCTTTAAAAGTCAGTTACATATACTTTGCATAACACTATCTATATACAGATGTGTCACATATTTAAGTTGAACATTTCATGGGTTACTAAATGTAAGAAAAGAGCTATAAAGAATATACATACATAGTTCTTTGTTGATAATAGATTGGAGTAATAAAATAAAGTAATCTATATAAAAAGCAAAGCCGAATCCTTGATATCTTTTTATGCAAGGCGAATATGGAAGAAGTTATTAGCCTAGCTCACTGTTTGGACTATTAAGATCATTTTGAACTAAATATCGTCACACTTCATGAGATAATAAATGCGTGAAAAGAGGACAAACATTCAGACAGGCACGGCGAATCACGCTCTATTTGTATATAGATAGCTAACAGCAAATAGATTTATTAATAAAGAACAACGTTTGGGTTCTCAATATAGCCGATTAAGCAAAAAAATCAGTTCAAATTTTAAACCTGTTTTTAAAAGTGCAAAAATTATCGATGAACTCAGATACCGTGAAGAAAAACCAAAGATTTAAAATCAGCAAAGATATGTGTACCAGTTTAAGTGCAGTTTGTGTGAGGTAAACTATGTCGGTTTTACTTGCCGGCATCTACACGAACGCATTAAAGAGCATGTTACCCAATCTTCTACTGTTGGTCAACGTTTATAAAATGCACACGGTCTCGCCCCTAAGGACATCGGAAATAAATTTTCCATTCTAAGCCGCTGCAAGGACAAATTTGATTGTTTGGTTTATGAAATGATTTTCATTAGGGATTTGAAACCTAGCCTTAATGGACAATCTGAATTTATAAGATCAAAATTTTTTTCGTAAATTCCATCTCCCCAAGGATGCATTTTTATTATTATAGCTATTTAATATGTAAAAACTATAAATTAGGGTACTTTTCAACCTTGTATTTAACTTGGAATTAGGCTCAGTTGAGAACCCGAAATTTTGTTCTTTCTTAATAAATCTATCTGCTGTTAGCTATTGCATCAATTTTTTGTCTAAGAAGACTCTTATTGAATTTATAAGTCACAAATCTATTAGGACGATGCAAGAAAAACCCCAATCATGTACTTCACTGAAGAATTACCTACTCTTTGCAAATTTTATTTCATAGCAATTTATTAAGAACAGCAAACACATGATTAAACATAACCAAGCATATTCACGGTCGTAAGTCCTTCGACACGCCCCAAAAACTTATGATTGATATTTCAAACAATTTTGAGACTAGAAATTGCAAAATCATGCAATTTAGGGGGTACTGTACTCAGGCTCCCAATTATCTGTAGAGATATTAGACCTAACCTCTCAACAATGTCGCCTCTTTTCTAGCTAGGGAGTGATCGCCATGCAAATAAAATCGTAAACCAAGGGAAAACTCACTCAGCCATTGAAAGACAACAATGGATGAATAGTCTTTCAGTAACAGAAATTGGACAACAGACTATTGAATCCAATGATAAGCATTGTTCAACTGAAAACAACAGCTCGGATCTGCGGACTGCCCCCCGGGACCGTGAGGTGGGAAAGCCTAAAGGAAAACCTACCCCCGCATTCGTAACTATAGCAACTTTCAACGCAAATACATTAATAAAAGAACATCGTCTTAGTGAGCTGATAAAGCTCGCAGAAGACATGGAGATCGACATCATTGCTCTGCAAGAACATAGAAGAGTTCTTCAAACAGATTTTGAAACCATCAACGTCGGCAAAGGATGGACAGCACGCCTAAGCAGTGCACGAACAGGTGGACATGGTGGAGTTGGCTTTATAACATCCCCACGCATTGAGCATTGCATTTTAAAAGTCGATAATCATCATCATCGTGTTATCTCTATGTCAGCTCAGCTAAAAGACCAACGAATCCATATTATCAACTGCCACCTACCAACAGCTGCTCAGCCATCTACATTAGAAGTGTGCAATATACTAGATATGATTGACAACATCATGGAAAACCTTCCGAGCCGTGACTTGACATTACTTGCAGGTGATATGAATGCAGATCTACCATGCGATGGTATGACAGTAAAGAACAAGCATACATTTAAAGTCACGCCTCAATCTGAACATTCTTGCGCAGTATCTGACTTTGTAGTTGGACATGAACTTACTGCAATTAATGGAACAATGCGTCAGAAACAGCGTAAATTGGTCACATTTTACGGACCACGCAAACGGAAAGCTCGATTAGACTACATATTCGTGCACAGCCGTAGAGCACATCTAATCAGATTTGTAAAGACCATTCGACCCCGCTGTATTCCATCAGACCATGCAATGGTATACTGCCGCATCAACGTGAGACTCTGGCTACCAAGAATCAGGAAAGCAAGATCACAGCCAAATTGGGACTCCTTAAAAAATGAAAACATCAAACAAGAGTTTATCAATGAAGTCTTCAAATCACATTCTGGTGAAGAAAACTACGATTCATACGTTGAAGCAATTCACAGTGCTGCAAACAGAGTACTTCCAATAAAGCGTTCAAATAGAGTCACATGTCTGTGGGAAAGTGATTATGGAATTTGCAAAGAAAGGCATCGTCTTCTGGAAGCTCCTAGAGGAGAAATAAATAACCATGAGAGAATACTCGAAGAAGCACATAACCATGCAAGGGAGCAGCTAATTAAGCAAGTTGCAGATAACATCAATCAACATCATGAAGCCGGGCGCAATCAGGCGGTATGGCGTGGCATAGAACAACTCACTGGCCGTAAACAAAGACCAAATGCCATTGTGAAAGCATCATCAATTAAAGATCGCCTAAAAATGATTGAGTCACACTTCAGCAACATATTAAATTCTAATCAGAACTTGCTACACCTATGTGATCCACTCCAGCCTCCAACGGGATTACCACCTGCACCTGCAGTCAAGTCTGGACCAATCACTGATGAAGAAATTTCACGTGCATGCAGTTCAACATCTAGTGGCAAAGCCAGCGGACAAGATCACATTCCTTCTGATGTCACGCGCATTACCGAAATCACTGAGAGATATCTGAAACCAATAATGAATCCTATGATTACAGAGGGTAAGGACCCACCTCAATGCTTTCGAAAGTCAACCATTGTCTGCATCCCAAAGCAGGGAAATGTCAATAATCTAAACAATCAACGCGGTCTCTCCTTAATGCTATGTAGTGCAAAGTTGTACAACCGCATCATCATGGACAGATTAAGGACGAGATTGGAGTCAATACTGCTGAACATACAAGCCGGTTTCAGGATGGAGAGAGGGACAACTGAGCAAATTACTGCCTTAAAGATCTGTATTGAAACCTGTCAAAAAAGGAAGAAAGACCTAGTGGTAATATTTGTTGATTTCAAGAAAGCATTCGACAGCATCACCAGAAGTGCATTACCTACGATCATGAGGTTCTATGGCATACCAGAAGATATCATAACAGCAATCATGTCAATGTACACCAATACAGAAGCCACGGTAAAGACTCGAAATGGATATACTGACCCGTTCACAACCACCTCTGGTGTTCTACAGGGTGACACCTTGGCACCATATTTATTCATCTTGGTCATGGACTACGTGTTACGGATGTCACTAAGGGAAGAAGATGCTTATACCTTAAGAAGACGTCTCTGCCTCAGGAAACCAGCTGTGAAGTTACCAGCCTTGGCCTACGCGGATGACTGTGCATTAATGAGCAACGATGCCCGATCAGCAGAACGCCAACTACACCGATTCGAGACAGAGGCAAGGAAGGTTGGATTGTCAATCAACGAGGCAAAAACCGAAGTTATGTACATTGGACCTCCATCAGATGAATATACCATCAAATCAATCAACGGACAACCACTTCCTGTTGCAAAAGATTACAAATACCTTGGCTGCCAAGTTCTCAAAAGTGAATCATCGTTCAAACATAGAAGACGTTTAGCATGGACTGCAGCCATTAAACTCAGGAAGGTATGGGGATCCAATGTCGACATGTCATGTAAAGTACATCTTTTTACGTCATGTATTGAAAGCGTGCTCTTTTATAGCTCTGAAGCATGGACTCTCAGCACCACACTAGCAGAGCAAGTAGATGCCTCCCACAGAGCACTTATTCGATATGCAGTGGATATCAGATTCCCCAATGTTATCAGCAACAAAGATTTATATAATCTGACGGGATTGAAGGCTGCACAGAAGCGCATACGTAATCTTCGCCTCTCGCTCATTGGCCACGCCTTAAGACGCCCAACCTGTCCTCTGGCTATGTCACTGAATCCTGACAATCAACCGACCGAACCACTGAGAAGGGGAGGCGCTCTTATGAACACCTATGTTGGACAATTTACGAACGATCTTGGCGCCATGTACATACAACCAAATAATGTCATGTCCAAAGCGAATAACCGTGATGGCTGGAGAAATAATGTAGTTAAATTATGTAAATAAACTTAAAGTTACTATTTTTGTTACGACGTTCAATAATTATGTATATATTTATAAATATCTTTTAATTGTACATACTAATTTGACGTAAAGAGATAGGGAGTGATCCCAACCTGGAGGGAATCAGGTATTCGCTACATGCAACCGGTATATTTTATAATCAGAGTTATATAAGGTGTATTGATTTGTCTCATGAGTCCATGTGTCTGATGTTCATTGATACACATAGTAACAACTCATCACAATTTCCAATTGCCAACCCTTTCCATCTCGCAAATGCTAATTTCGTCAGGCAAAATTGACAAAACCTCGGTTCAGATTCATGTAGATACGGCCGTGCTCACATATCACATATAAATAGCAATACAGTCACAACACTGTTACATTCCTTAATTACGCAATGTATGCAATATAACTAATAACATACATTATAGAACAGCCTATACCAGGTAAACTATATTATATCTTCTATGTTTAATTCCAGTTGTTCGACACAAACCTAAGTTCAAAAGAATGAATATACAGAAAATGGCAATATATCTGCCTTTCGTGATCTTATTCTTGAGTATCGTATATGGCGATACACTATCTTTACTAACAAAGCCACTGCCAAATCGTGAAGTTCTGATCTACACATCATCAATATATGTTACTACCGTCTCCCAAGTACAATGCGGACTGAAATGCTCTTTATTGAAAAATGAATGTGTTTCAATCGAATGGAATCGGTTACAAAATTTTGATGGAAACAGATGTCAAATTTTTCTTAATCAAATCAACAAGGAGGAAAAGCGAATTGCACTTTACAATGACAACATCAAAATATTCACAGTAAGAAGCAAATGTCTCTCCAAAGAATGTTTTACTGTGTATATACTGAGGGGTGAAACGGGGGTGCTGAGCACAGATCATGGAGAAAAATTTCAACTTTCAGGAATCCCAATGGCGAAATCTCTAAAATCACGGACAAATTTCATACCAACTTTAATAACTCTAACTGTAAATTTTGAATGATTTGTAGTGCTAACGCAGTAGCTATAGCAAAATGGATGAACAATCCCGATAGCTATATGACCTATATGGTACCTTATTGCTGTAAATAGCTATCAATGCTTAATTATAAATGCTATAGAAAAACCCTTTTTGAAAGGAAAAGCGCCTCAGGGTGGGTTTGCAAGGCTAATGATGTGTGGATTCTACAAGAAATGCTATACAGATGTTCAAAATCTGAGTATGTGTATATTTTAAAAAGTTGCCACGAACTAGTTAATAATTAGTGACTATATCGAGCGAGCGTCTAAACTAACGATATTCGAGCGATGATTAACTTTTTACAATTCTCAAATTGCATTTCGCTATGGCTACTGGCATTTATTAACAGTAGCAAAATAAAATTAATTCATGATATTTACTATAGAATAAGGAACTCACAAAAAAAGAAAAAAGAACATAAATTATCAAATACATCAAATTTGTGACCTCCGATTGCAGACAAAATAAGTATCATCTTAAGAAAATAAGAAAAATCAAAGAGTTGCAAAATTGATAAGTTTACTGGTAATTTAAATCAATCAGAATTCATTATTTGCTTTTGTAGAAATAACACTTTTAAGCATTTAAAATCGGAAAAAATAGCGAACATTGGTTGTACGTCATCAAAACAACTGTAGTCGCTTCAGTAGTTGTCATACATTTTCTAATTGCACAGGAAAAAGTGAAAATGTCAATCACAGATCACAGAGAAAAATAATTGATTTCACAAATCACGACGCCCCAAAAACAGCCGATCAGGTGTCACGAAAATACCCTTTATGCTACACTGTGCTAAAAACAGGCTTCTATTTAGTTTTAGTCGAAAATACCCTTGTTGTCTACCGTCCTGAATAGTCACCTCATAGGACATCGGTGACTATTCGACGGTAGCCAACTCGAGCTCGTTGTCTAATTGTTAAATATGTGTGTTCTATCTATAATGCTTGGTTTGACACCTTATCACTATCCCTATGCTGATATTACAACCACAACACTACCATATCAATCTCAGTCTCAATGTAGAAAATGGGTAGAGGACCTTGCCTAAGATTTCATTCTGATAGATGTATTAGTTTTCAAGTTGTAAACAGGCTACGTTTAAGAACTCATTATTAGTAAATCAATATTTCTTTATGATTTCTTTTTTCCAGGATCATCATCAATTATTTCCAGGTATACAGTAAAGTTGTGTGCTTTTGTGTTTATTTTCTACAATATTAAATTATTTTAAATTCTACAAAAATAAATTTGAATTTGAAATACAAATAGGAATTCTCATGAGGTATTACGTGTTTAATATCTCAGCGTAATATTTCCATCAAATTTAGTTTGCAATGATGACCTGTAACAAACATA
The DNA here is from genome assembly GCA_916610825.1 of Haliclystus octoradiatus. NCBI lineage: Eukaryota > Metazoa > Cnidaria > Staurozoa > Stauromedusae > Haliclystidae > Haliclystus > Haliclystus octoradiatus. The sequence goes on from OU744451.1 coordinate 3,365,753, forward strand.
GAAAAATATGAAATATATAGGTTAACAAGTCGAACAATAAGTTAACAGATTACGAATAAAGAATGCATTTAGATCTACATATGGATGTGATTATTGTTGTATTGCATATTTGATATAGGTAATGGTGTATGGTCAGCATGGCTAACATCTGGGTCATGCAATGTAACTTGTGACGGAGGAATTCAACGGAAAACTCGTATCTGCGACAATCTGCCTACTTCTAATGGAGATCCTACGTGTTTTGGAATTGACGAAAAGACAGTAACCTGCAATGAAAACGCTTGTCCAGGTTAGTGTTTATGAATCTGGATATTTAATTACCAATATTACTTCTCAGCATACGTAAGTGGCGTATATAAACTTTGCAATAAGAGAGGCATTAATCTGTGAGATTAAGAATGAAGAATACACCATTGGCCTTGCACAGATGTATGTGATTATTGTTGTATTACATATTTGATATAGCTAATGGTGTATGGTCAGCATGGCTAACATCTGGGTCATGCAATGTAACTTGTGGCGGAGGAATTCAACAGAAAACTCGTACATGCGACAATCCGCCTCCTTCTAATGGGGGAGCTACATGTTCTGGAATTGATCAAGGGACAGTAAGCTGCAATGAAAACCCATGTTCAGGTTAGAAAACATGAATCTATAATTTTAAATATTAATTCTCATAATGCTATAGACTCCTATAATAACTCTGAAAACAGTCCCAATTGAATTAGAAAGAAAATGATATTTATAACAAAAATAGGCTAACACTATACTTATTGGTCAATAAATCCATAGAAAAGAATACTTATATATTTATAGATTAATGTGATTATTGTTGTATTGAATATTTCATATAGTTCCTGGTGTATGGTCAGAATGGTTAACATCTGGGTCATGCAGTGTTAGCTGTGGTGGAGGAACTCAACTGATAAATCGTACTTGTGACAATCCTCCTCCTTCTAATGGAGGTCCTACGTGTTCTGGAATCAATGAAGAGACGGTAGTCTGCAATGAAAATCCTTGTCCAGGTTAGAAAACGTTAATCTATAATTTCAAATATTAATTCTCATAATGCTATAGACTCCTATAATAACTCTGAAAACAGTCCCAATTGAATTAGAAAGAAAATGATATTTATAACAAAAATAGGCTAACGTTACTTATTGGTCAATAAATCCATAGAAATGAATATTTATATATTCATAGATGTATGTGATTATTGTTGTATTGAATATTTGATATAGCTATTGGTGTATGGTCAGCATGGCTAACATCTGCAACATGCAATGTAACTTGTGGCGGAGGAATTCAACGGAAAACTCGTATCTGCGACAATCCGCTTACTTCTAATGGAGATCCTACGTGTTTTGGAATTGACGAAAAGACAGTAACCTGCAATGAAAACGCTTGTCCAGGTTAGTGTTTATGAATCTGGATATTTAATTACCAATATTACTTCTCAGCATACGTAAGTGGCGTATATAAACTTTGCAATAAGAGAGGCATTAATCTGTGAGATTAAGAATGAAGAATACACCATTGGCCTTGCACAGATGTATGTGATTATTGTTGTATTACATATTTGATATAGCTAATGGTGTATGGTCAGCATGGCTAACATCTGGGTCATGCAATGTAACTTGTGGCGGAGGAATTCAACAGAAAACTCGTACATGCGACAATCCGCCTCCTTCTAATGGGGGAGCTACATGTTCTGGAATTGATCAAGGGACAGTAAGCTGCAATGAAAATCCTTGTCCAGGTTAGAAAACGTTAATCTATAATTTCAAATATTAATTCTCATAATGCTATAGACTCCTATAATAACTCTGAAAACAGTCCCAATTGAATTAGAAAGAAAATGATATTTATAACAAAAATAGGCTAACGTTACTTATTGGTCAATAAATCCATAGAAAAGAATACTTATATATTTATAGATTAATGTGATTATTGTTGTATTGAATATTTCATATAGTTCCTGGTGTATGGTCAGAATGGTTAACATCTGGGTCATGCAGTGTTAGCTGTGGTGGAGGAACTCAACTGATAAATCGTACTTGTGACAATCCTCCTCCTTCTAATGGAGGTCCCACGTGTTCTGGAATCGATGAAAAGATAGTAAGCTGCAATGAAAACCCATGTTCAGGTTAGAAAACATGAATCTATAATTTTAAATATTAATTCTCATAATGCTATAGACTCCTATAATAGCTCTGAAAACAGTCCCAATTGAGTTAGAAAGAATATGATATTTATAACAAAAATAGGCTAACACTATACTTATTGGTCAATAAATCCATAGAAATGAATACTTATATATTCATAGATGTATGTGATTATTGTTGTATTTAATATTTGATATAGTTAATGGTGTATGGTCAGCATGGCTAACATATGGGTCATGCAGTGTAAGTTGTGGCGGAGGACTTCAACCGAAAAAACGTGCATGTGACAATCCGCCTCCTTCTAATGGAGGTTCTACATGTCTTGGATTTGACGAAGAGAAAGTAAGATGCAATGAAAACATATGTCCAGAACCAGGTTAGAGCAAATTAATCTGGAATTTCGAAAATCCACTGGTATGATTGCTTTGAAATAAGTCCATCAATAAATCGAAAATATGAATCGAATGTCAATAATTCACATTAGGGATCACATATGTGTTATAGAGCCTTTTAAATGAACACTAAGGTGATTAAAGCTTCGTTCATGCTTTGGTGGAGGGAGGAATGTAACAGAAAGCGCATACAGAAATGTTTTAATAAAAGACGTTGCGCATGGCTCAGTTCATTATCCCTTAGATATTATCAAATTTCGAAACTTGAGGATATCTTTATGGAAACTTCAATTGTGGGCATTTCCATTCAAGATGGCATTGGCAACAATTTCGTTCATGGCCTTGAAAGCTTCCTCGGCATGGTTATTTGCAACTTGGTGGATACAACATAGATCGTCCATTCAGTACAGATGATTGACAATTCGAGGCTACAGAGTTAGGGTCAGCCTGCGATAGCAAGGAGGGCAGGAATAACCACCGTTGAATGCTATCGAGAACAGCATTAGTATCAAAATCTTTCCCGCAGCTTACCGCCGTCGGCCAACAAGTGGAATATTCAGTTATGGCTAGAAATTTTACTGCTACATTTTTATAATTGTTTCACTGTAATGGGCTATCTCATTATTGTCGGTTGAACATCTGCCATGAGAGGGTCTAGGTGAAGGTTAGGAAAGCCCTTTGAACAGGTATCGCAGATTCTGCAGTTTGAAGAAAGTTGGTTATATTGTGTGTGTGTGTTCACACTGTGTTTGGTCAATAGATGCATTTGTCTGATTGAGATAGGGTACAGGTGAAACAGAGATGTGATACATGGAGCTCTTGTAGTATTTCTCAACAGAACGATGTTGGACTGAGAATTCTATCTTTATTTAAATAAAGCAACCATTGATGAACACAGGTCATATCGTTCCGTTCCATAAGGATTAAGGCCAACACCCAGTCGCTTTTGAAATTTGGGAAGTTATCTTTGGGCAAAGTTAATAACTTGTTTTGCATAATCATCACTAGAGTACCTGTTGTTGGAATGGTTCTTCCAAGATTGATGAAATGATATTGTGGATAGCATGGATGTAATCAGTTGGCTCCATCTGCTGATAGGTATTCAATGTAAGGCTTGTTGACAGGTTGCGGAAAGTAGGAGTTGACAATGATGTGTCTATTCTGCGGAAAGTAGGAGTTGACAATGATGTGTCTATTCTGCGGAAAGTAGGAGTTGACAATGATGTGTCTATTCTGCGGAAAGTAGGAGTTGACAATGATGTGTCTATTCTGCGGAAAGTAGGAGTTGACAATGATGTGTCTATTCTGCGGAAAGTAGGAGTTGACAATGATGTGTCTATTCTGCGGAAAGTAGGAGTTGACAATGATGTGTCTATTCTGCGGAAAGTAGGAGTTGACAATGATGTGTCTATTCACTTGTCTCACTTGGAAGTTGGTTAGCTTCTCCTTCATTCGAGTCAAGCGAGATGATTTTCACTTAATTTCTTATGGCCCAAAATCAGATCGAGTTTATCCTTGTGAAAATAGATTCCATTTTTGAACAACCCGACGACAAAAGCGAATTAGATCTCGCAAGAACGCGTAAGCAAGACCGTTAGATTGGGCACTGTCTGTTTATAAGCAATTGCGGTCGCTAGGGTCATTTGGGGTAAGAAATCTGCGAGTGGGGATGGCACGAATAATTACCGGTAAGATGTTTCCCAGGTGAAGTCAAATTATGGGGATAAAATGGCTCCAAAATGGTAAGATTAAGGGAAAATATCCGCTAAATAGGACTCGAATTGTTGGAGAATCCAAAAAGTGATCTTTAATCAGATCTAGTTGTAAGGTACAGGCCATCTTAACAGGGCGACTACAACCTTACTGTTCAGATTATGTAAAGTACCTACAACTATGTAGATCATCATTGATGAGTGATAAATGCACTGGAAACCATCAATTGAACTAACAATGACAGACGATTCATAAGGCGAAAAAATACAGGGGCCTATAACCAAAGCAAGTGCTCCAGTTGGCGTATATGTTTTTTGGCGAATCTTAGCCTGGAATAAGAAAAGTTTACAAAATTTAAGAATATCAAATGCTTTACATGTAAATAATCATTGTAATTTGTATTCCGGCTATTTATAAATCGACCTTAATTATTGGAGAATCAACGTGTAATAAACGCAATCATTCGGAACTCTACACAAACTCAATAGCTTCGTATATTTCAGGGACAATAAATTAGTTGATTATAAAAAAACCATTTTTAAGATACACATTGATCTCTTAGAACATTAACAGTCTATGTACATCACTTTCTGAAAACTAAGAATCTAAAGAAACTAAGAAATTTAAAAAATACATCCCTTTAGAACACTGCGCAATATTGATACCTGTTCTTATCACCTCAAAATTAGACCACTGTAATATTCTTCTAGCTGGTATTAAAGAACATCAACTATGCAAGTTACACCGTATTTAACTGCCGCAGCACGTGTGCTGACATCTACCAATGCACGAGATCACATCACACCTATACTTCGTGAACTACACTGGCTGAATTTTGTGCATCGCATTATTTTCAAAATCCTCATCACATCATTCAAAATTCTAAATTATTATTACGCCCTGGATGAAGATACTTTTACAGCAATGCAAGCCCACGCTCAGACTTGACCACATAAATCTAGAGTTTTTGATCCCTTTATGATCCCTTGGCCGATAATCTACTGTGGTATTGTTTAATAGTTCCCTGGGAAAATATCTGCATATGTTTTCAAGTAAAATGAATGTTGTTTATCACCTGGAAAAGGTTCGAGGAACTCAGACAAAGCTTATTGAAATTATCATTATGCAAGCTTCTTTAATAACTCTGAAAATATTCTCCATTAGACTTAGGAAGAAAGTATTATTTATTACAGTTTCGACTAACACGAATTATATGTCAATAAATTGATAAAATATTATACTCAGATACTTACAGATGTAAGTCCTTGTTATTGTATTTTATATTTGATATAGTGCCTGGAAAATGGTCAGCATGGTTAATACCTGGGTCATGCAGTGTAAGTTGTGGCGTAGGAATTCAACAGAAAACTCGTACTTGTGATAATCCTCCTCCTTCTAATGGGGGTGCTACGTGTAATGGAACTGGCGAAAAGACATTATGCTGCCATGAAAACCCATGTCCAGGTTAGAAAATACGAATCTAGAATTCAAACTGTAATTCTCATAACGTATGTGGCGTATAATAATTCTAAAAAAGACAATGTTGCAGGAGTGATGAGCCTTTACCATGTATTCCATAATGATCTATGTATTCGTATGGCAATGATATATAATATTATGAAAAATTACAATAATCAAACAAATTCCTAAATAAATAATTGAAAGAAAAATTGTCACATCAAAAATTAAAAAGTGTATCAAACGCAGGATTACAACCAGAGCCATCTATCTACAAGAGTCAGGACAATCATACCGTTTTGATCTTTTTGGCCTGGACCCTAGCACGTTTTTAACGGTCCGCATATGCTGAAAATGTTTTGTTTTTCTCACGTTTCAATTGAAATGAGAACCCTGTTTTCGAAAATCCAAAATGGGGTACAAACATCACGTGATGTCCAACTGTCCAATAGGAGACGATAGTGGCACATAAACTCGTGTCCCAACTCATGTGAATATAGGTGGCTCTGATTACAACCGTGCATGTATAGCTACGTTCCAAGAAACGTCGGAACAACCGACTAAGCGTTTGAGCAATATATTTCCACTTGGAATTTTCGTGAAATACGTGATGTCCTTGTGAAGATCAAACACGTTAACACAATTCTCATATTACCTACCGAAGAAGAATACGAACCGATATCGTATTAATATTAAATGCAACTTTGAAAAATATTAACAGTTAATTACTGGACATCTCCCGCGAGAATAATTAATTTTCTCGATTTCAGTCAAGGTGTGAAAGTCTCGTAAATGTGAAAATTTATTTGCATCGATATTGGCAAGAATAATACTATATCAATATCAATGCCAAACTAAGGAAACAATAAAATACTTATATAATACTATATGCTATGGAAATTTGTTTTGTTTACGTTCAGAATTATATACAATTTAATACAAATTATTATCGATACTTATCGTCCACTGCAGGCTGCAAAAATCTAGAAAATACAACATTTAATTTCTTTTGCTTGAAATAAACGGAATATATGATTGGTGGGTTTGTACCACGTGATATGCAGTTAGACCACCCACGACATTCCATGGAAACCATTAAATTAATATGGGTTTCGTTGCTATATGTCGGGTATAGACCCGCACGGTGTTTACTTTAACGATCTATTACCTGATAGTTTCGTCGATTTCTAAAGATGCTGAATTTAAAAAAAATTGCAATGATGATTTAAAAAAGTTTAATAGCTTTTCTGAACTTAGTTTATCATACTTTCACTAGATGTATCTTTAACATTTTTTCTTTAGTATTTTATCTTTAGGTTTTAGTTTTCGCAAGCTTTATCCTATTTTTAATTCAATTTTTTTTAAATTTGATTCTTTAATTTGTTTCAGCAATTAATTGCCTATTGTTAGGTACCCTGCATACCCTGTTGTATATTTAATTTTATAGTACAACCCAAACAGTTCTGGTAATCTGACATGACAGGAAACATTACTTTCTAAGAAATCCCCCTCCAACCTTGTCAAACATTGTCAATTTTTAAACTCATCAACAAGGCTTTGTATGGCCAAGTAAAATAAGACATGCATTTGGTATAAAGTCCATTTGCTGGCATCATAGCCCACTGGCTCTTTTACACAAAATTTCCTGGTTTTATTTATGTTTTATTTATGTTCTATTTACATATTCTATTTTATATTTTATATGGCATATCATTGTGAGTCTGTTTGAAATTATTTATTGAGATTTGAAAACCGTAATAGGATTTTCCACTGAAAATTCCACTCTATTTTTTAACAAAACTGAACCAATTTTACCAGTAGAAATTGATTGTGATACCTAAAAGTAACAAGCAATTGCTATAATATTCTATTTGTACGTGCAAAGTACCACGAACTATCAAAGACTGCTCAATGCATTTTGAGGTCATTCTCCAGGACAAAGCTGCATCTAAAATTTCAATGAAAAAATAATAATATTTCAGAGTTGTTATATTTTTATTCAATTTTTTATTATCCTGCTTGGAATTACAGCTCTCTATTTTCCATGTAGGGTGGACTATTTTGCAAAGACGATTTGATGGTAGTGTAGATTTCTATCTTGATTGGGAATCATACAAAAATGGATTTGGAAATGAAGATGGTGAATTTTGGCTAGGATTAGAATATGCACATGAGCTGACGAGTGTTACTAATGCTACTCTAAGATTTGATTTATGGGACGGGCAAGTTTGTCGATACGCAGAGTACTATGAGGCAAAGATATCAAGCGAATCAGACAAATATCGATTAACATACAATGGATACCAAGGTCAGTAGCAGGTATATGCTTTGCTTTATAAAACAGGGAATAGGGCATACTTTCGAAAAAGTTATACTGTTTCGTTTTGCTTATTATGCAATTTTGTTGATTACAATATTTATAATGGCTACATCACCCAAAGCATTTGGTAGATCCGGTAAAGGATCCTCTACTCTCAATTTGGGTTATGACTTTTTGAATAATGAATGTCGAAATACTGCTACACTATTTCCATATTACATGATCAGCTATAGTCATTGACTGAAACAGTTATTGATATAAAACTCAATGAATATCGGCTGATAATCACCTCGGTGGGCCTCGGTTATTATCAGCCGACTTCTATCTCGCATTCTAATAATAACTGTAAATTAAATTTTGTTTTATACGATTGGTTCTTGGTGGTATGATGCATGTATCCAGTCTGAAGCAAATTAATTTAACTGAGACAGTATCGCACACCCAAAGTCACGCTCACCATTACTCTATTTCTAGAGAAGTGGTCCCTTCTGCTGAGAGCAACGATTGTAAATGCTCTTTAGTGATCTCAGTCGTGAAACTGCAGACCAATTGCAAAAAGACTTCTAGGCAAATAGGTCTCAATGGTCAATGCGCAATAATGCACCTCAGCTACTAACAATGTAACTCTTTCTGGACTGTGCCATACCAGTAGACCATTCCATGTGTCATTTGTTTCCTTGACAGGAAATGCTGGAAATTCAATGGCTCACAGTAACAATATGATGTTTACAACAAAAGACAGAGATAATGACGAGGCCAAGGGTAATCACAACTGTGCACGGGCGAACTTTGGAGCATGGTGGTATAATAATTGTCACAATGCAAATCTTAATGGTCTTTACAACGAAACTAGATACGCCGAAGGGATCAATTGGGAGACATTCAAAGGCTTTTATCATTCACTGACAAGAACGGAAATAACAATAAAATGAACTAATGCTGAGCCAAACATTATATTAACAAATCTGGGATTAGCCTGTTAAATGCAATCATTAATATCAACTGATCTGATCTATATTTCAGCATTTAATGCCCTAGCTATCAATCAGTGAAGATAGAGTACTGGACCCTGAGATTGCTAAATAGCAAAAATACTGAAGCCTTTGTTACACTCTGAGAACACGTAAAATGTAAGTCCTTGAATATAAGAAGCCTAATACATGAACAGTCTTGTCTCACTCAAAAATAATATATATATATATATCAATCAAACCAACCTTGATAAACCTTCACTGGCTACAAATTGAACAAAGAATCATTTTTAAAATCTTACTTTTAACATTTAAATCACTGAATGGTATTGGACCCACTTATGTCCGATCGATTATGACTACCGATCTGGAATCAGGTAGTCAATCTACCAGAAATTCCAATTTTGAGAGCACGATTGGTGAATCATTTGAAATCCATGATCCTTTCCAAATATTATAGTGAATGTACACTGAAAAGTTGCTACATATGCTGTAAACAAACGTATCAGCAGCCAAAAGTGCTCATTGGAAAAAAAATAATAGTCAAACATTGAAATAATAGAAACAATAATAATGATAATAATAATAGTAATAATAATAACAATACCAATCATATATAGCAAAACAAGTAATAAAATTAATCATAAACCCCATCAATTTTTCTCATTTACAATAAAACACACAAATTAATAGCCTATCATCCTCCAAATGCATATCCTTCGCAAAAATAACACCCATAATTATCTCACCTATAACAACTCTTTCAATCTCATATCACTTTAATCAGATTTTTAATTTTATTTCGTACCATGAATGTCATTCATTGCAAAGCTTGGAAATCCTGCTTATTATAATGTCAACTGCTTCTAACTACAGCACACTCCTATCACTTTCCACTCTATGCTTCTGCGACTCTGATTGAAAATTCCAGCTGACATCGATTTCTCTCATTTTTACTTCAAACCATAAACAATGTTACCTATATTACCTATATTAGACTGTGCCCTAAATAAACAAGCATTAGTGCTTACAGGGTTACAGCAACCATAGAATACAGCTAATTGTAATTACTTAAAATTATCACCTGTATCAATTATCTTCTATGTGGTTGAAATATATCTATCTATCTATCTATCTATAGATAGATAGATATAGATATCTAGATATGTTACTGATGAAGGCTAATGGCCAGAAATATGTACTTGTCTGCTGCTATGTATGTCTCAATTGCGCATGCGCAATTTTGAGCACTATCGACTTGGGATGTGTCTATACTATTTGCGATATGCATTGCCCTCTACTTCGGTAGTTTGAGCACTCTGGTATGGCACAGATGTTTTTTTAATGTGATGAATTTTTTCACCACATTTATAACTCATCTTGACTTAGGTTATATACTGAAGTCAGTTCCTTGTTCGCTCACTGAGCAGTACTGATGAGGTAAACGGAAAATTCAACTCGCGTCAGCTCTATTTAGTATCCAGTCTACTTTTTCTATAGTACGAGCGCGGTTACGTTTCCACGTAATGTTGCTTTTGCGTCTATCGTCAACTTAATCGCATTCAGTAATGGCGTTTGTCTCGTAGTTTAGTAACTGCAAGCGTGCTGCAACATATAAGCTTTCACGATTGCCTTGACTTCATTGCTCATCAAAATTATAAGGGGAATATGTAGGATAACATATTTTGCGAGGCAAGCGCAATAATATATGCATCCATAGCGATGATGTTAGCTGTTATGTTGATATGTTAAAATTATGAAGCTGATACAAGTTGAATTGAGGCTGACACAAGTTGATAGTATAGAAATATAAAAAAGAACAGAAGTAGTTTGTTGTTTATGCTTACGATATACCAAGAAAACCCATCAAAGTCCTACAGCATCATTTTACATCAGTTTGGATCATTTATGCCCTATAAGAAAGCATCCAGAGCGATGAAATTGGTTGCTATTTTGATATGTTTTTATGAAGCTGGTACAAGTTGAATTAAGGCTGACACGAGTTGAGAGTCATTTTGAATAAACATGCCGAATAAATGCAGAACAAAAATCCCCAAAAAAATTCGCGAAAAGTTTAGATGATGTTCCTTTACTGTTCAGTAATAATAATAACCGTAATAAAATCTTCACATATAACGTATATTATGAAAAAATTGAATTGTTTCTCCCGTTCTCAATCAAAGTCTTGACTTTTAAATCAAACGTCCCACGCATAGAAATCCATGTTTTTTGGCGGGAAATATGATTCAAATCACACTTGTCGTCAGATCAAAGAGGTCAATCCTTTTATTGTTCGTTTTAACATGGATCACGGATTTTGATTAATAATTTGTAATGGATCAATCCAGTAATGGCATCAGTTGAAAAATTGGAAGAAGATAAAGTTAGTACTCTGGAACTGTAACGTAATCCCATCATAATAGAATCAGGGCAAATAGAACAAACCAGTATTAAACCTCAAGCAGCATGGGAATCTCTGTCTTCAAGACAATATACCAAGTCAAGTGGGACAGCGATAGACCTAGATGCAGCTGAAAACTTTATCAGGCATTTCAGCTTGGCAACAACAACAACTTTTGTAGTGTGGAATACTGCTAGAAGGGTTTTGGAAAAACAGGTATGACAATTAAACAACTGTAAAAATGCAAACAACAAAACTACTTTGGGAATGTCTTGTTACTTGTGAGAAATCATCTCAATAAAGGAATTTCTTACATCTCAGAACTATCTGATGTGAAAATTCATATTATGTAGAACAATGATGTACCGTATATAGCTTTGAATCGGAACGTGTATGTCTGCCAGCATGGGAAATCACAGCCCAAACCAAAAGTTTGCAAAGTAAGTAAGCAGTCAGTCATATACAGATCCATCTCTGCAGCATACAAATTAAATATGAAATACAGTAGGCTAGTAAGAAGACTACTTGCAAGGGATGAATCTCAAAAAGTTTTTTGTATTTTCCCAATTTTTCCACCTCTGTACAGCAACCACCTGTCTATTGCAGCCATAACAATGCTGTACCCATGTACCATGTGACTTTATGTACTCATTGAATTATCCTTTAAAAGTGTGTTGTCTAAACAGGAAATGTCAAGGACCCTTCATAAGATTTATTCTAATAACATACTTTTAATGGTAATTCCTGCTACCATGGAATCCATAAACAGCTAGTTAACCAATATATTGAGCTAAAGGAACACTTTCGTCATTCTTTTAAAAATGGAAATAATGGAATGGCCTCTCTATTAACGGGACTTGGGGAATTTTTTATGAGAACAGCTCTTGAAAAAATCCTGAAACGGGCAAATGGCCCCTGAAAAAATTGGGAAACAAAACAACAACAAAATCTAAAAATGATCTCAATTTTCTGAAGGGCAACAAAGAATTGTAACTTTGAAAACTATGACCTCCAAACATTTATAACTGTACCATAGAATTTCATCTCAAATATTATATCTAGCTATTATTTCAAATACAAGTGAATATGAACAAAAAATATATATTAGTCGAATGATAATTTGTAGCAAGTGATGCATTTGAAACATGACACACTCCATTTAATAATGATCAAATATAAGCAGCAAATATTATACAGTCAATAATCTTATAATCAATAGTTGTATATCATAAACTTAGAACAGACCCAACTAATGACACACATAATAATCTAGAATACACCATAGCGACATCTGGAGGCTACGCAGTTGACTTCTCCTGAAATTCGAAAATTTGCAACATTAATCTATCCACACTAACCAAGAATAATTTACATAAAAAATTGGCCCAACAAGGATGTCGAGAGTGGATAAATAGAATAAGTAGAAACAACAGATAGCCTCCAGGGGTCATTTGAAAATGTACTGCTGCTTACAGGGAGGGCCAAATTTTGCTAGAAAGCTTGAATATAACACTATGTTAACAATGAAACAATCAATTGTCATTTGCAGATGTGAAGACCTGAATCTGAAGCTTTCCAGCGAGGTGTAAATTTGCTCAACTGCATTACAGGTGTCAGAAATCCATTCAACATGAATCGCATACATGGATTATCGATGCATGAAAGGAAGGTACTACATTATCAAGTTGAATTTGTAACAATCTCTCACAGGAGAAACCATTCGGTCTGTTATGTTTCTTGTGACATGTGTGATGTGTAGAATGTACAGATCATTAACTTAGTTATGTCTTTTGATAGCTAATTGAAATGGATGATGGTCGCCTCAATGACAACATCTTTAATGCATGCTAAAAGATGCTGCAAGATTGATACCAATCTGATAATGGCTTACAAGACATACTTTTGCAAAGAAATATCCTTTAAACCAAAAAAAATTGGGCAAAAGCAACAACTTGGCATGGAAGGAAAGTCAATAATAAAACTTAACGATACATTTCATGAAAAAATCCAGCGCTCTCTCTATAAATTCCGTCAGAAAGTTTGAAAGAACTTGAAGTATGATTACAACCAAAATATGATGTTGTTCAATATCTAATGAAAAGTCTGATCTCATGTAGCGGGAAACAATAGGTTGCAGGAGTCAAATTTAATAAAACGTTTTGAGGGTGTATTTAAAAGCATAAATGATGAATTAGGTCTACTTCTTCTTGCATTTAGTTTTATGTGAAATATCATATCCTTCCGGTAATTGCTCTTATAAATAAGAAATGTGAATTTTCTGCTGAGGTTTGGCTTATGAATCATAAAAAATATCAATTTTTATCCGCTTCTGGATGTAAATAGTGTAGGATGTAAATTCAATGTGAAATAATCAGCGGTCATCAATAGGCCTAAACCAGATTGCAGAGAAGGGTGATTGCACCCCTGAGAAGAAAGAGTGTTCCCTGGAAATGTTTTGGGGCAACAGAATTACGTTTCACTAATAATTTGCAGACGATTGCTGGTGATATTTCGTTATTGGAGATTTGGGAAATTACATCACAAGCGTACAGTTGCGGGTACAAGGTGGAGGGGTACCAATCATCACAGTAGGCCTACAGATGTATATTTAAATCGTCCCTGAAAAGGTTTGGCACTGGAGGCACACGAAGAGTAACAAAAGCTCTACAATCTATCTCAAGCAATTTAATCAGCAATTTTTAAGAATCTGTTGCCTTGCTTGCTCAAACCACAACAACAAAAGCAGAGACTAGTGAAAAGAGGGGGAATCTTTGCAAGTAGCCTGGCGTACATGAAAGGTAGGCGGGTTATTTGAAAGTGTACTGCTGAATACATGGAGGGTCCAGTCTGACTCTGACTCTCTGAGTACTTCATGGATGGCCCTTAAACGTGTGATACTGTGTTATATTAAATTGGTTTTACTATTATATTTACGTAGTTCCCGAGAGTATTTCAGCAAAGTCCGAGGCAGTTGTGTCTGTTAATGACTTTTTAAGAAGCAAAATTGATCTTAAGCTCAAATGTCTCTGCTCTTTGGAAAAATAATTAATTCAAACTTGAAGGCTCTGGATAAATGATGATGTATCATGTTCTTACGATGATGTTTTCTTAACAAAGCTTGTGAATTTCGCCTAACCCTTAGAAAATTATAATAGGCCTATGCTTGTTGTGTGAAGTGATGTGTGCGACCATAAAATCGCACAAACATCTTCGTAATATTACCCACATACAAATTAACTAACTAACTAACTCAAAAGTATTGCTTATTTTGCTATTGAGGCAAAATGGGGAATTAGAATATGAAGAAATCAACGCCAATAACGAAGAAAAGAATCTCAACTCGCGCTAGGCTCATGTCAACTCGTGTCAGTTCGAATTCAGACAAACTCACTTGAATATTTTCACTTATCCTCATCTCAGTTAAATATATCTTCTTCATAAAAATAAATACTTTGTTGCATATGAAGCTGTACTGATTCCATCATTTCAAACAATTTCACTCTTACAAAATCTGGAAACTGCAAAGTTTAAACCACCATCACCATCATTAAAAGCTCAATATGAAGTTATGAATGTCAACTAAAACGCCAATTAGCTTTACGCAGAAAACGCAGCCGCGTCGATAACATTGAAAAAGTAGACTGGATACTAAATAGAGCTGACGCGAGTTGAATTTTCCGTTTACCTACTGATGAAGGCTAATGGCCAGAAACATGTACTTGTCTGCTGCTATCTATCTATCTATCTATATCCCATCAAAAGCATTACGCTCATCGAATAAAAACTTATTAAACCAGCCATCATTTAAATTCTAGTCATATGGTGCCTGAACTTTTTCCTATCTTGCACCGAAACATTGGAATGAACCTCTACTTTAGTCCCGGACCTCTACTTCATTAGATTCCTATAGATCGCAGTTGAAAACGTTTTTAATTAATTTTTTACCCATAGTTTACATATACATAGTTTTTATAGATATTATACAGCATTAACTTATTTATTGACACTTCCTTTTTACCTAGTTTACATTATTATTATTATTATTATTATTATTATTATTATTATTATTATTATTATTATTATTATTATTATTATTATTATTATTATTATTATTATTATTATTATTATTATTATTATTATTATTATTATTATTATTATTATTATTATTATTATTATTATTATTATTATTATTATTATTATTATTATTATTATTATTATTATTATTATTATTATTATTATTATTATTATTATTATTATTATTATTATTATTATTATTATTATTATTATTATTATTATTATTATTATTATTATTATTATTATTATTATTATTATTATTATTATTATTATTATTATTATTATTATTATTATTATTATTATTATTATTATTATTATTATTATTATTATTATTATTATTATTATTATTATTATTATTATTATTATTATTATTATTATTATTATCATTATTATTATTATTATTATTATTATTATTATTATTATTATTATTATTATTATTATTATTATTGTTATTATTATTATTATTATTATTATTATTATTATTATTATTATTATTATTATTATTATTATTATTATTATTATTATTATTATTATTATTATTATTATTATTATTATTATTATTATTATTATTATTATTATTATTATTATTATTATTATTATTATTATTATTATTATTATTATTATTATTATTATTATTATTATTATTATTATTATTATTATTATTATTATTATTATTATTATTATTATTATTATTATTATTATTATTATTATTATTATTATTATTATTATTATTATTATTATTATTATTATTATTATTATTATTATTATTATTATTATTATTATTATTATTATTATTATTATTATTATTATTATTATTATTATTATTATTATTATTATTATTATTATTATTATTATTATTATTATTATTATTATTATTATTATTATTATTATTATTATTATTATTATTATTATTATTATTATTATTATTATTATTATTATTATTATTATTATTATTATTATTATTATTATTATTATTATTATTATTATTATTATTATTATTATTATTATTATTATTATTATTATTATTATTATTATTATTATTATTATTATTATTATTATTATTATTATTATTATTATTATTATTATTATTATTATTATTATTATTATTATTATTATTATTATTATTATTATTATTATTATTATTATTATTATTATTATTATTATTATTATTATTATTATTATTATTATTATTATTATTATTATTATTATTATTATTATTATTATTATTATTATTATTATTATTATTATTATTATTATTATTATTATTATTATTATTATTATTATTATTATTATTATTATTATTATTATTATTATTATTATTATTATTATTATTATTATTATTATTATTATTATTATTATTATTATTATTATTATTATTATTATTATTATTATTATTATTATTATTATTATTATTATTATTATTATTATTATTATTATTATTATTATTATTATTATTATTATTATTATTATTATTATTATTATTATTATTATTATTATTATTATTATTATTATTATTATTATTATTATTATTATTATTATTATTATTATTATTATTATTACTAATGTGGTGTTCACAAAATAACGCCGTCAAAGTGTGGCCAGTGAAACTCGTGGCATTGCATGCGATACATTCAATATTAAATTAATTTAGCTTCAACAAGACACATGGTCCACTGATTTCTGTTATTAACATGATCAAACGATATCTTTTGTTAATTAAAAATGATTTACTGCTTCATATTAAATAAAAATAAGAAAAATCGTTGATAAAAGGTTACCGAATGGCGGATTTGAACTGACGATCCTGAAATTATTATACAAGAGCATTAACCAATTAGCCACTACGTTACTTACTGATATCAGCGCTTTAACTGACCTTATCAACAAACCTACCGCTTCGACAACGTATTATTGAACAAGGCCGACCCACGCGCGTGTATTGAATTTCAAATTATATATATGATCTGAAAATATTATGATATGATACTATATGAGTCTATATATTTTTGATCTTTGCAATCTCAGCAAATATGCCTGTGATTTTCATGGCAGTCTATCAAAATACTAAGAGTTCGTTGAAAATAAAATATTATAAGTAAAAAAAAGATCTGAAAAATTGGTCTGATAGTGGTTTTTGTTATCAAATTTTCCAGAATAATAGCATCAACATTCTTTTAAAAGGAAATAAAATTCTATAATAAATCGCTATACTAATTCGATATTGATATTATGTTACATCTTGTTTTCAATATTTCTACGCGCTATTTATAATACATTACAGATGTCGAATGAAAGAAAAGATGATTATGAATAAATTAATTATTTTGATAGAAAAACGAAAACAACTCATTTTGCCAGATTCGTGATATGCATATTTATTCAGAATTTATTGAAACGGACGCGATGGTTTATAGAGTTGAAATGTTTAGTGCAGCTTCAAAGATATAAAATACCACAGCCGATGGTAATATTTAAATGCTCATGTTATGATGTCTGACGAAAAGGATAATTTACTATGTAGAAAATGAATCTACTTTACCATGCATTTGATCACGATATGAAATGATCATTTTTGTCAGAATTATTTCGAATAAAAGACAATCTTAATTTTTTTCTTATCGGGCGTACATTCTCTTTCGATAAAATATGGTTGTTAACTTATTATTGATTGGTGTATTAACTCAGAGAACCCGCTATTATGTATTTAAATGTTGTTCGGAGATTATGCCGCTCGTATAGTTTTTATTTGGATCTCATTTGGAAAATGGTAAGTAGTATTTTAATAAATATTGTTTGCTATGATCGATTATTTCATGCAACCTTTTCACTTTTTATTTCTGTAACACAAGGTTTGTTACACTCATCCAAACTGTATTAACTATTTAAAAATGTTTTTGAATTATGTTTTTGTGCTTTTAAATTCAAAGCAAATTTTTGAACGCTGAAAATATTATAATTATTATTATTTATCACAAATCATACGCTCAATTCAATTTAACTTTGTTAAATTTGATATACCTGAAATTAACTTTATTAAATGTTGATCAAAGATAATAACAAGACATCGCTATTTTTATTCTCGAAACTGTAGTAACATACTGTGTCTTATTCGTATAGCAAGTCAACAAAATGAAATTTTAATTTTAATCGATGCCTATAATTCCTTCGTTAAATATGGAAGCAAAATCTGAAAATAAAAGCCTTGCTGCTCAAAACCAAATGATTCGTTTTTTTATATTAATAATAAATTATAGAAATACTTTTGTGCAATGCCTTGATTAATTCTAAACTCTATAATTTTAGACTGTAGACAGATAATCTCTTCGAACTTTGAATATTTTTCGAATTAGTCGAACGCCAACGTCAATTTGAAAATTCTTGCAAATTAATTTGTTTTTAAACCTCGCGATAGATTATTCATTTCAAAACAGATTGTTTGCTCAGTGTTCTCACAAATTATATATCAAAATAGCCTTTTTAAAAGTGAAATGTTTTATATCTCGATTTTGAGAAAAGTAATGAACGGCATTTTGTTTCATTAATAAATTAAATTAAGACCTCAAGTCTCTTTAGTTTCATAGCGTTTGTGCCGCGCTATATGTATTGCTGATATCAACACTACATGAAATATGTCTACGTTTCTTTGATTTCAAAACATATTTTGTCTGGACTAGTTATACTGGTAATTCAATGTAATTCAGTATTTTGTATTGTTTTAATTATCATAAAACTGATTCAGTTTCAAGTTTCACTTGTTCAAACAATTTACACGCAGCTTTTAAATTCAAAGCAAAATATTTTTGTTCTGGAGAATTCAATTTGAAGGCGATTTGGCTGCCCGCTAGATTATCGACATATGAAATTTTTCAAAATCTCTGAATTTTTTAATGTAATGATATCAAATAAAATATCAGATGAAGTATATTATTTTAAAACAACGTCATAGACCCATACTTTTCATACAACAAATTTGTTACTGTACACGGTTATCTCGACACAAATGTTTGCATAATTTCCCGACAACGGATTATCCGTATTATATCGCCAGTAAGACGTACATAAGTCACGGACAGACACAGAAATATAGAAATATTGTGATACTAGCAATGAGTGTAGTCCATAATGGACCTTCTATGATAAAACTTTCAGATCACTTATAATTAAACAATTGACTAAGCTGACTATCGCTGTATAATACGGAGTATGAACTCTGGAGGAGAAAATGAGACACAATACGCATTGAAACGATGTAGCATTAATCAATACATCTTAATCATTCCTTTAATAAAAATTTAATTTATTTCACATCAATTGAGTCGATTGAAATGTATAATTTAACGTAGCTTTGTCTACATAGAAAAACTTTATTTTATGTGTTGAAAGGAAGCCAGAACACATTAATTATTATAAATTACAAATACTCAGTCAAATTTCGAAATCTGAAACTATCCATAAAAAATCACTTCAAATCCGATCCGATCCGAAGACCTAAAATATTAACCCGAATCTGACCTGATACGATCGGATCGCGTTCGGTTCGAATTCATAAATCTTTATTGCAATATATACAACACTAATGTGGTGTTCACAAAATAACGCCGTCAAGGTGTGGCCGGTCAAACTCGTGGCATTGCATTCAATATATTCAATATTAAATTAATTTAGCTTCAACAAGACACATGGTTCACTGATTTCTGTTATTAACATGATCAAACGATATCTTTTGTTAATTAAAAATGATTTACTGCTTCATATTAAATAAAAATAAGAAAAATCGTTGATAAAAATTGCCGAATGACGGATTTGAATTGACGACCCTGATATTGTATTACCAGAGCATTAACCAATGAGCCAACCCCTTACTTACTGTTGTACGCGATTTGACTGTACTAATCAACAAACCTACTGCTTCGACAACGTATTACTGAACAAGGCGACAGCGCGTGTATTGATTTCAAATTATATATATAATCTGAAAATATTATGATATGATAGTATATGAGCCTATATATTTTTGATCTTTGCAATCTCAGCAAGCAGGCCTGTGATTTTTATGGCAGTCTATCAAAATATCAAGAGTTCGTTGAAAATAAAATTTTGTAACTAAAAAAAAAGATGTGAAAAATTGGCCTGATAGTGCTTCTTGTTATCAAATTTTCCAGAATAATAGCATCAACATTCTTTTAAAAGGAAATAAAGTTCTATAATAAATCGCTATACTAATTTGATATTGATATCATGTTACATCTTGTTGTCAATATTTCTACGCGCTATTTATAATACATTACAGATGTCGAATGAAAGAAAAGATGATTATGAATAAATTAATTATTTTGATAGAAAAACGAAAACAACTCATTTTGCCAGATTCGTGATGTGCATATTTATTCAGAATTTATTGAAGGAGACGCGATGGTTTATAAGAGTGGAAATGTTTAGTGCAGCTTCAAAGATATAAAATACCATAGCTGATGGTAGTATTTAAATGCTCATGTTATGATGGCTGATGAAATGGATTTACTTATATAGAAAATGAATCTACTTTACCTTGCATTTGATCGCGATATGAAATGATCATTTTTGTCAGAATTATTTAGAATAAAAAACAATTTATATTTTATTCTTATCGGGCGTACATTCTCCTTCGATAAAATATGGTTGTTAACTTATTATTGATTGGTGCATTAACTCAGAGAACCCGCTATTATGTATTTAAATGTTGTTCGGAGATTATGCCGCTCGTATAGTTTTTATTTGGATCTCATTTGGAAAATGGTAAGTTGTATTTTAATAAATATTGTTTGCTATGATCGATTATTTCATGCAACCTTTTCACTTTTTATTTTTGTAACACAAGGTTTGTTACACTCATCCAAACTGTATTAACTATTTAAAAATGTTTTTGAATTATGTTTTTGTGCTTTTAAATTCAAAGCAAAATTTTTGAACGCTGAAAATATTATAATTATTATTATTTATCACAAATCATACGCTCAATTCAATTTAACTTTGTTAAATTTGATATACTTGAAATTAACTTTATTAAATGTTGATCAAAGATAATAACAAGACATCGCTATTTTTATTCTCGAAACTGTAGTAACATACTGTGTCTTATTCGTATAGCAAGTCAACAAAATGAAATTTTAATTTTAATCGATGCCTATAATTCCTTCGTTAATTATGGAAGCAAAATCTGAAAATAAATGGCTGCCTGCTCAAAACCAAATGATACATATTTTTATATTAAATAATAAATAAATAATAATAAATAAATAATAATAAAACTGTTTTAAGCAATTTCGTAATTTCTCGTTTTTTTTTAATAAAGGATGGTCTATTTTAGCGGGCCTGCCTCTGCCTCTCTTTGCTTTGTAGATTATAAATTTATCTCCTAGATCAACCGATGCCTCAGATAATAAGGTTGTATATTTATCTTTATCCATGATTATCACACCATTACCTTTATCTGGTTTAGTAACCACTATGTCGTCCTTGGTCTTCAGAGAGCGTACAGTTTTACCAACAAAGCTAGCAGCAGATCTGTGTCCTAAGGGATCTCGCCTAGCACATTTATACGGGTACATAAAACACCGCTGAAGATGCGACCTGTACTTTCTGCAATTAATACCTACAATAATAAACTTGCTAAGTGGCTTGACGAGAAGCTTAAACCTCTCTCGATAAACGAATATACTATAGACGCTTTTTTTCAGTTTGCTTCTGACATCCAAAAACTTGAAATACAAGGCAATCAAAAATTAGTTTCATTTGATGTTTCAAGCCTTTTCACAAATGTACCACTTTATGAAACTTTGGACATTCTGGTTAGTAGAGCATTTGACAATAACTGGTTTAACGAAACTTATGATCTTAATCTAACAAAAGAAGACCTCACTTTACTATTACAAGCAAGTACAAAAAAGCAGCTATTTCAATTTAATAACATTCTTTATGAACAAATAGATGGTGTCGCGATGGGGTCACCTTTAGGACCTTTAATCGCAAATACATTTATGTGCCATATGGAATCTATTTTACAAGAAAAGAATCTTCTTCCTTCTACCTATAGGAGATATGTTGATGACACTTTCGTGATTTTAGAAAATAAGAACGTTGCCGATGATCTTTTAGAACAATTTAATCTCGTCCACCCTGCTATAAAATTTACAATGGAAATTGAGAAGGATATGACGTTACCTTTTGTTGGAATTTTAATTGAATGAGCGGTAACCTGATGTTTCCCAATCGCAGAGCTCATTTCCCGTCCATGTTCTGAGATGCGTTCGTGTAAGTGTCGGCAAGTGTAGCCGACATAGTTTGCATCGCACAAACCACACTTGTATTCGTACACTACGCAGTGCTTCATAAGCAAATCCGGTTTTTTCTCTTTATGTCGAAGATCGTCGATTAACTTTTTACTTTTAAAAATTGGTCTAAAACTGACATCTATTTTACAATTAAGAAAACTTAGCTCTTTGCGTACGGTATTCGATGATCGCTGATCTTTAAAAGGTAATGAAATATTTACAATCTTAACAGAATCAGTCTTATTATTTACACTATTTACAGTTATAATATTTTGATTAAAAACAAATTTGGATAAAATTGAGTTTAAAAGCGGAACTGGGTATTGAAGATTACTAAAAACATATTTAAGGGGAGACGAAGTCTAAAATTTTGATATTTTTCAAAATATTTGAAAAAAATTTTTATCAGTGTTTTGTATATTTCATTCTATACTTTTCAAGATAAAGTAATGATTTTTTTGATTATAGATTATATTATATTCATAATAGCTATTTCAAAAAGGTACCTGAAGAATAATCCTACTTTTTTCTGTAAAAAATCCTTCTAAATTGTGTGTTTTCGGTTCAAAAAGTGGTTTGGTTACGTTCGCGTGATTCCATGTTAGTGCATACCATTTTGTTCCTTGAGATCTCCTTTCCAATACTTCATAAATCTCTTATTGATACATGCAGTCTACAAGTAGCTACAGGCTGTTTTCCAAGTGGCCCAGTATCAAATATATTGGCTGTAATGAGATGCATGCGAACCGGATTGGTCAAATTGTATCACGTGATCAAATTGGGTGGATTTCATAATGGCGGAATCAGCTGTTTTCATTTTTCAACAAGGGCGTTTTACGAATGTTCTTTTTGTAACCGAGATATTACACATACTTTTGATTGTTTTTACTAGTTTTTTTACTATCATTTACAAGATTGTATGATATTTTCTCAAGTTCTGTGACTTATTTCAAGATCAAGATCATTATATGGTGAGTAAAGTTGATATTCAGTGTTCGTTTTTTGCCTTGAAATTTTAGAGTTTTACCATGAGTCCATGGTGAGCTGTTGTTTACTTTTTATTGTCTGCTGAGACCTATGATTGTTGCAATAGACCAGGCATTGATAAATAGTAGAAGTTCTAACACAATTTATTTTAATTTGACAGATGGGTCGCCCTAAAAAGATTCCTCGAGTATTTCGTGGCAATCGCTATACTGGTTCTCTTCAACCGCAAGAGGCTTGTTCTTCTGCCAATGAAGTTGACAAGGCTACTGCCTCTTCCAGTAAGGTTAATCCTGAAGCTCCTGACGAAAGGTATGCCAACGTTCCCTCTGGCAACAGAATAATGGATGTGAACAACATTATTAATTTCATCCAGTTATTAGTTTGTGGTACCTGTGGCAGCCCTCTTCAGTATAAATCTGAAAAACTGAAAGGTCAATCGTCCTCCATCTCCTTCTTGTGTGGCTGTGAAAAAAGTATGTCTCTTCAGTCCACCAACAACTGCGAAAAATCACTGAGAAAGCAATCAAATGACAGACTCCAATTTGCATGTTATGAAATTGGTGTCCATTATGAAGGTGCAAAGAGAATGTGTGCATCCCTTGATTTACCCCCACCTGTATCATCACCTTGTTGGCAGGACAATGCAAGACGGTTATGCAATGCCTTCAAGCTTGAAGCAGAAAAGAGCATGCAAAAGGCTGCTAAAGAAATCATTGCGGCACAAGGAAAAAAGATAACGGTATCTTGTGACGGAACTTGGCAACGACGAGGTTTCTCTAGCAAAAACGGTGTCATGACAACAGCAACTGTAAACGGATTGTCATCGAAAATCATTGACTATGAAGTTCTCTCAAATCATTGTACGACTTGCATGAAGAAAGATCCATCACCTCATAACTGCAACAAAAACCATATTGGTTCTGCTGGAGCTATGGAGCCTGAAGGTATGAGCCGGATTTTTAACCGCTCTGAAGATAAATACGAACTGCAGTATTCAGGATATCTTGGTGATGGTGACTCAAAAGGTTTTAGTAGGGTAGCATCTGCTGTACCACCCATTTATAAAGATTGCAAAATCCAAAAGCTTGAATGTGTGGGACACATCCAGAAAAGAATGGGATCACGATTGATGACACTTGTGTCTAATGTAAAAAAGCAAGAATTCATGACAAAAACAGGCACCAAGGTGAAAGGCATTCATGGACGGAACAAGTTGACCAAGAAAGTCATTCTCAGAATCCAAGGGCACTATGGTGCTGCTATCAGGGACCACCCTGGAGATGAAGATGGTATGAGAAAAGCTATCTGGGCTATTTACCACCACAAGGCGGGAGACCATAAAAAGTGTGGGGCATGGTGTCCCGTGAAAAGCAAAAAAAAGCCTTCAACACCAGTACTACCAGACTATGTTCTAGAGACAATGAAGCCAGTATTTGAAGGTCTGTCGGACACAGAACTGTTGGGCAAATGTTTACATGGAGGGACGCAAAATGTAAACGAGTCCTTCCACAACATCATCTGGAGCCATTGTCCAAAAGAGACGTTTGTAGGTTCCGATAGACTTAGACTGGCCACTGCTGCTGCAACGATACAGTACAACGATGGTCTGGCACCAAAGCTGGATGTTCTGAAGTTTCTTGGTGTCACTGGAAGCATCTACACCAAAGCATATTATTACGAAGCTGATAAAAAACGGATTAAAAAATCTCATGTTACTGATGAGCAAAAGAAAAAACGTCGATCACGTCAACTGAAAACAAGTAGCGGTAACACAAAGGACGATTATGCCCCAGGAATGTGTGCTAATGCAGAATAGACAACTATTTATTATTTTGTTATGAATTAAATCATAATTGCAATATATTTTGATCAATTTCTTCAAAAAACACATATGATTTTGATTTATTATGATTTTGTATTATTCCTTATTGTTTTCCTTTGTTTTCCCGGACATCGATTTTTTGCTATTTTGGCTATATTGATGGAGTTATATTTTGGCTTGTGGTGGGGCTACATGGCTCAAATTTGGGCAATATGTGCCCTGATACCACCTTTCAATATTTGTAGTAGATTAACACTATGCTTGAAATATTTATTTTTATTTACCAGATTGAATCTTTCGATTCTACTCGCGAAAAGGCCGAAACTGATAATTTTGAAATATTTCATATCATATAATTTATTTAAGGTTCTTCTAGTGCCACATTGTTTATTATGATACTGTTGACAATATACTGTGGTTAGAAACTATTGCTGCTAGCCAATTTAGAGAAACAACTCATTGTTTGAGGGGTAATATTTCCAATTGCTACCATCTTTAATCACGTGACCAATTGTGATAATGACCTCAAATTTTGGTTTCATAGTGATCATAAGATTAATGCAACATGTTGCAAAAAAAATTTTCAAAATTGCTTATTTTTATTTTTATCAATCCTATAAATTAAAAGATTTTATCTTGAAGTTTGTATTTATTTTAATTATTTACCTATAGTAACTTGAAAATGATTGATTTGAATCAATCGAAACGTTGTTGTAATAAAAATACATTGTTGGTATTGACTTTTGTTTTAAATTGTACACCTTTGAGGACGCTTATCCGAATAATAATAATAATAATAATAATAATAATAATAATAATAATAATAATAATAATAATAATAATAATAATAATAATAATAATAATAATAATAATAATAATAATAATAATAATAATAATAAATAATAATAATAATAATAATAATAATAATAATAATAATAATAATAATAATAATAATAATAATAATAATAATAATAATAATAATAATAATAATAATAATAATAATAATAATAATAATAATAATAATAATAATAATAATAATAATAATAATAATAATAATAATAATAATAATAATAATAATAATAATAATAATAATAATAATAATAATAATAATAATAATAATAATAATAATAATAATAATAATAATAATAATAATAATAATAATAATAATAATAATAATAATAATAATAATAATAATAATAATAATAATAATAATAATAATAATAATAATAATAATAATAAATAATATATGGCGAAAGAATTAACAGCTGAATGTTTGTTTAAAAGGTCATGATTTTATAGTTTGTTTAAAATTTTCCAATGGCATGATAGATTTGATGACGTTACTATACATATTCCATAGAACAGAAGCAGAATGTCTGAAGGCTCGAAGTCCATAACTATCAAGTTTGTATTTTGGAATGAACAGCTCACTCTTGTTTGTTGATCTCAATGCTCTTTCGGTTTGTAATATTAAATTATTGAAGATAAGTAGTTAGGTGCGAAGTTGTTCAGTGCCTTGTAGGTGATTAAGAGTATTTTGAAAGTTATTCTATGTTCCACTGGCAGCCAGTGAAAATCGAGCTGAGAAGGTGTAACTTGATCAAAATTTCGTGTGAGGGTCACAATCCTTGCTGCTGTGTTCTGAATCCATTGTAATTTTCTGATTTGTTTAGTTGCAATGTTGTATAGCAAAGCATTGCGGAAATCTTATCTTGATGTAATGAGAGCATGTATGATAGACTCTGCACAGTATGATAGACATCGTACTATTACTTGGTTCCTAGATTCTCACAACCAATCTTGGTTTAATAAAAGCTATTTTATAATTCAGGTTTGTTACATTTTTACAAAGATTTTATCATTATTATGTTAAACGATTTTATTTATTTGGATCATTAGATTTATTACATATTTACAACGATTATGATATTTGATATTTGATTGCCAAAGAATTTATATCTATTGTATATTATGGAGTTTACACAGTACTGCTAGATTTTTATTGTTAAGAGTGTATGGAATTTATAGATTTATGGTTAAAAGTTCATGGAGTTGTTTACCAAAGAATTACTAGAATTGGTCAATATGATTATGTTGAAAAGTTGAATTGATTTATCAATAATCATCAAATGATAGTTTATGTGTGATCATTAATTAAGTTATAAAGAAATTATTAATCCACATCATATATTGCTGAATATATTTTGTTTAGAATTTATAAATATGGCTTGATAAGTTTTATTTATTAGATATTTCATAGTTATATCTAAAGCATACTTCTTTAAAAAGGGACGAATGTCACTAGTACAATTAATGATAGTAAATAGTTAATGATAGATTAATAGTTTGTTTACAATATTGATCATCTAGATCAATATTACAACGGATATCGTTATGAGTTTTAAAACAGTTGAGATATTGTTTTCCATAAAAATTTGTATAGCTGAGTAACAAATAGTCGTGTTTTAGTTAAATGTTATATTAAATAATCTCTTTAACTTCATAGTATATCAATTTATTCGTTTACTTACTTTTATCTCACAGCTACAACTATATATAAATTGGTATAAGTAGCGTTGTGACAATAGTGTTATTGGCCCCAAAACACAGAGGCATTAGTCTAACTTCTGTTAAAATGATCATTAATAAAGAACAGAGGCCATTAGAAAATTTTTCTACCGCTATGTGAAACAGTAACCGTGGTGAAAATCAAGCCACGCCCAAAACGTGCCACTACTTAAAAACCACGGTTCTAAAAATATATATCATCGAATATGTCACTTGAAAAGTGGCTGAGAAAAAGTGGAAAAAAGTAGAACCGCATATACACACTCACATAAACCCATATGTAATAAATACACCCATGCGCAGTTATCATATTAAAGCCTACAATCTTCTCTCCGTTTTGTATAGTGTTCATGACAGCTAAACAACCTATATGCATTTTTACTTGATAATCTTATTGAGCTGAAACAAATCCTACTTCATGAATATCAAGATATGATGCTATATATGGCTTCGTAAATTTTTATTATTTATTACATATGAACTTTTTACTGAACTTTAATTTATTTCCGTTTAAATCGGTTACCAGTCGTATCGTCCAGTAGTGATATCGTCCATTTCCAAGAACGTCCTACCGAATACCATAACGTCCAGTTTCGAAAAGGTCAAGGTTTACTAACAGCTATAGATAATTCACTACGTTATTTAATAAATCAAAAACGACAGTTTATATTGACATACATATTAATTATAAAACATGAATAACTCTCAAGGGCATTAATATTAGTGTGTTGTTTTCGTCAATTTTCAAAATTTTACGCGTTCATTCCAATTAAGGCCAATGAAAGTTTGGTCAACTTACAATAAGTAAATGATGTATAAACCGTCTGTTTAATACTAGGTCTTGTGAAATCTCTTCTTTTAATTCTCTAAAACATGTGTTCAAGTTTGTAATACATTGGTCTATTTAGCGTTGTAGTTTCATTGACTTGTTTACGAATTTTCACGCGATCGGCTTCCAGCGCGCATTTTGGTCAAGTTATAATTCTCATGATTAATATCTGATTTGATGCAATCACCTCCACTAGTATTCAATTCAAGAAGAATATATTTTTAAATTAATTAATTAATCCAGCTGGAAATGAAGAAATAACTTTTTTGTGACTGGACGTTATTGTAAACAAAGAATATGGACGATGTCCCGACTGGACGTTATGACCGGATACATTTAAATCAGGGCAAACGGTTTAAAAGGAAATATCTAAACTGCTGCAAGCGATATTTTACACGCGAAATGTTTTGTGCTTTACAAAATAAGCTTCGATCGTTTCCTTTTATATATATCCCTTTGTGCGTTGATATTGTGATGTCCCATATGGTTAGAACTTTTATACAGCGTATGGTACCTGTTTGAAGGTCAAAATCGCTCTGTCATACCGAGTCGACTCTTTCATATAGAAATACTTTGTGCTTTACAAAATAGGCTTCAATCGATTCCTTTTGTATATCCCCTTGTGTATTGATATTGTGATGTGGCATATGGTTTCTAGAAAATTTGCACAGCGTCTGGTACCTGTTTGAAGGTCAAAATCGCTCTGACACACCCATTCTGTGCTTGCTTTTAGTAATATTTTGTGCTTTTCAAAATGGGCTTCGACCGTTTCCTTTATATGTCCCTTTGTGTGTTCATATTGTGATGGGCCATATGGTTTCTATCAATTTTGCGCAGCATTTGCACCTGTCTGATGGACGCAATTGCACTGTCACTGAGTAGGTGTTTATTATATTTTAAATTAAGATTCCCATGGTAGAGTGACATTTTTAAAAAAGTAATAGAAAAGAAGACGTTGAATTTACAGAAAAGTAATAGAAAAGCTATAATTTTAACGATAATGACACCTATTGCGTGTAGATTTCATCATGAAAAGAACAAATTTTATTTTAAAAAAAGAATCACTACAACACACATAATCTACTATTATCATATGCTGAGATGTGATCTAATATTTTCAGTGATGCATCATTTTAACATAATTAATTCCATATAAATCAAATAATTTAATCCCGATTTAAAATACATTTCCCATGGCAAAAGATTGAAATATGTTTCAGATTGATAAATCTTATTGTGATCAACATTTGCGCATATGTAATGAGGCTTTTTAAATAATTTAATAATTTTTTACGTAATAGTTATTTTTTAAATAATTTATTTGATGCAGAGTATCAAATAATCAACCGAATTTTAGCTGTTATTAAAACTAATCAATCGTAACGCAGGAAAATACATACAAGTTAATTAGTAGATTCTCGCAGGATTCTATCAGTATTGTATGTAGACGAAATAGACGGAGTGAAATCTAGAAAACTAGAAAAGATAATCATCATTTGAAAAGCTATAAAGAGTGTCCACAAGAAATCAAAGATAAAGATATGGGTATGTAGTATCAACACAAATTAGCAAATTATAAATTACAAATTATAGCAATTAATTCCCCAGATTAATTCAAACGCATTTCATTGAAAAATGGTGTAAAAAGTATACATTTTTTACTCAAAGTGTTCTAATATGGATAAATCGAATATAAGTCACAATGAATTCTTTCTCTTAAATCATGAATTTGAGAACGTCCGAATTGTGTTTAGAAGAGTTATCCTGTTTTTGAAATTTATTAGGTCGATGCAAGAAAAACCTCGATCATGTACTTTACTGAAGAAATATTTACTCTTTGCAAATTTTATTTCATAATTGACCCCTAGACTGTTCTGGTCGCGGCCGTAAATACATGCTTAGGACAGGGGGTTTCAGTTTTGAGGTGCTTCAATCAAATAATTGTGAGTTTCAGCACCCGGGGTAGGGACATCCATATCAATTGGCTGTACGGGAGCGTGTAATTCTGAAAGGGTGATTTTTGAAGTTTTTAGTTCTTACTTTTACTCGCAAAAGCAAATTTTTCACTTCAAATCAACGATTTTAATGAAAC
Source organism: Haliclystus octoradiatus (assembly GCA_916610825.1). Taxonomy (NCBI): domain Eukaryota; kingdom Metazoa; phylum Cnidaria; class Staurozoa; order Stauromedusae; family Haliclystidae; genus Haliclystus; species Haliclystus octoradiatus. Next base: position 3,396,855 of record OU744451.1, read on the forward strand.
AAAAATTCGAATGAAAATATCTTACTAAAAAATCCACTGAGAAAAAGTTGCAAAAAACATAACCACATATAACACTCACATACACACATATTAAATAAATGCATTCGTTTGCAGTATAACATTTTGAAACTTACAATCTTTTCTCCGTTTTGTATTGTGTTCATGACAGCTATGCAACCTATATGCAATTTTACTTGATAATGTTAATGAACTGAAACATATCCTACTTCATGAATATCAAGATGTGATGCTATATATGGCTACGTACATTTTTATTATTTGTTACATATGAAGTTTTTACTGAGATATAATATATTACAGTTTAAATTTGGCAAAAGGTTTAATCGAGAAATCTAAGTTCATGACAAAGTCATTAAACCTTTGCGAGCAACATTTTACGCGCGAAATATTAATCTTCTGAATACCTAAATATTTCCATATCAACTTTGCTAATAAATTCTGGATAACTGCAAATCGGTTAAATGCAATTTACGCTTATCTGCAGACAATTTATTTCATTTATTCATTCAAAACCCGCTTATGTGCAAATATTTTGTTTAATTTCAAATTTCAATTGTTGTGAAAAATGTATTTCAATGGTTTCAAATTATTTCATTTGTATGTGTTTGTGTTTGTCACATCCTTTACCTTTAAAACAACAGATTTTCTGTAGCGACACTTATGTGATGTAACTATTTATATATACAGCATAATTTATTTCACTTGATTGAAACTACTAATGTAAAAGTTTTAAATAGTAAATAATAATTAATAATGTTTTAGTTTTGCTTTGTATACTTTTGATACTATTTCTATGTTCAAAATCGAATCTAATGCTTTGTCCTCTGTTTGAGATTTTGAATTTATTTCGGTTTGTTTTTCCCATTTGTGACTCATGATTACGTAGAAGCCTCATATTCCCTCAGGGTCCTCATTTCCGCGTGGCGCTCCAGTGAGGGCCTAATATAGTTGCAGATTAAAAAGTGTGCCAGAAGCCAAAAATATGATGTGCCAAATCACAGCGCACCTCGTTATCACGTGTGTTTCCGCCAGGTGTTGGTTGGTCGGCTCATCGAATAACAATACAATGAGGTGTAATACCTTGCAGACAAACACGAATAGTTTCATCAGTATTGTTATATTTTAAACAAGAGTGTTGTACTGCTACATCACAGATAGATTAAACTTTTGGCTTTTGCAAAACATTCAAGCGTATTTCCTGCTAGTCTGCGTTACAGACCGTGATTTATTCACAAAAGACTAGGTTCTGTGTGATTTGTGCAGTTCTCTGCCCTGCCACTTCTCAAAAACCTAGAGCGGAAGTTTCTGGTCGATGAATGGTAAATCTATTATTCTTAGTAAATAAATTCATCACCTCTGTTTGATCAATTAATTGTCATAGTTACGAAGTCTAAAATAGAACTTATAGCAATCATGTCAAGTGAAGTAAACAAAGTAATGTGAGAATCCAGGTGAGAATCACCTTAATCTTGCATAATTATGTGACATCAATCTTTTTTGATACGAGGTCTGGACAGAGAAAACGAGAAATTCACACAGACCCTATTCTTTCGTGAATGAATCGTGGTCTGTAACGCAGGCTAGTTTGCTTCAAGTGTCCATCTGATCTCGTTATGATTAATTACGAAATTTTTTTACAGGTCCACAACAATAATACATAAACCTCCCGAAGGTGCTCATCCACGCAATGAATTTCAGATAGATGTTTTTATTAGTGACGAGCAGATTTGTAGGGAATAGACAAAAATTGTTGAATATATTTCACACATAAACCCCAGAAATGTCTGAGGAATAACTCATTCGTAGTAACTTTTGAGAACAGCAGATTTATTTTCCCGTAAACTTACTTTCATCTTCATTGATGGACAATTTTACATCAGTGTGTTTGATTGTGTGTGAAGGGTACCGATATCGTTAAACCACCTTTCGATTTGCAAATCCTTCAGCAATAGAACAACCACTTTCTTCATCGCCTTTCACGTTGGAGAAATTCGAAGTGCTGAAAAGCACTGCTACTTAATTGAGCATCCATTTAAAATAATGGAATAGTCAAGTGAACTTTAACTAGAAAGCTTGAAGATATGAACGATGATAAAATTTGTATGATAGTCGACCGCGTTGTTGAAATCCCACTTGTAAAAATTGCTCGCATCATTCTATATCGGGTGGAGATCATGTGTTTCTGGAAAATCTCAAACAAAAACAATTTTCGTGCCCAGAATTTAGTTTCCAATCCCTATATTCTATAATCTATGAGCGGATCGAATGATTAATTATCTATATACAAATAGAGCGTGAATCGCCGTGCCTGTCTGAACTTTTGTCCTCTTTTCACGCATTTATTATCTATTGAAGTGTGATGATATTTAGTTCAAAATGATCTTAATAGTCCAAACAGTGAGCTAGGCTAATAACTTCTTCCATATTCGCCTTGCATAAAAAGATATCAAAGATTATCAACGAAATGTATCTGATATTTGCAGCCTTAGCTTTGATGCTTTATAGTCAGTGGGTAATTATAGCCCGTTGTCATCGTGCTTCGCTTGAAAAATGCCACTATTTTTTTCGCCTAAATAAGCGATCTGTTCCATGAGGAAGCATTTAGCTAAATACTGAATTGACATATTTATAGAAACACACTGTTTAATGACTTGAGAAAAATTTATCATCAACTTGCTTCCTATTTTATCTCATTTTCAATTAGAAAGGTGATGCATATTTCAAACGGTGGAGAAAACATTATTACATATACATGTTTGTGTGGTTTATAAGATATCTATACCTTTTAAATGTCAAATAAAAAGATCTCCATTTTTATATAGTTGTTCAAAATAATAATAGAAATAGAAAGGAGTAAGAGACCACACATTCCTATAATGTTACTTTAAGTTTTATGCTTTTATAGCAATCAGCAGACAGGAATCCTTTCTATTTCTATTATGATTATTTACAGCTTTGCCATTTATGACATTGAGCATTATATTCTTTGCTAATAGATAACATCTAATAATATGGTACCTAATAATTATATATATATTCACGTTTTTATATCGGTATATCAATATATCCATGTTTATTGTATATATGTTCGATATATATCCATGTTCCGTATAAAAAAAATTCAAACACCAGATATGCCACGAACGCGTAAAAGCAATCTATCACATAGAACTGCTTCAGCGAAAAGAAAACGCACCGAGTGATGTGTTGAATCACCATTGACAAGAAACACACGGATAGAAAACAACAGAATTTCTGTATCACAATCACATCAAGCTGAAACCCTAACTACAAGGTCACAGTGCCTCCGGCGAAACCGAATAATTACAACTTCATTACATCAAACACAAACGCCAACGACTAGATCACGACATCTGTCAGCTGACGCCACTAGAAGAGCTTTTATACGCCAGTCGGAAACGCCAACAACCAGCCGCCGACGCTTGGATACCAAAAAACAAAACATTCAAATAGAAACATACTCGATAAATCCCCTACTTCCAGAAATTGCAGATTGTCAAGCAATCTATAAAAAAATGGAGTGTAAATCGCTGTGCCTGTATGAATGTTTAAAAGCCCTTGAAAATAATAAAATATTAATTTGAATATCGATCTGTTTAGGAATGGAAGAAGAAGATTGTTTAGGAATATATTCTGTTGAGTCCGAGTTTTTCAAATATAACTAACTGGACTTCATGAAAAGTTTACCATGGTACTACATGCTCTACTTTTTAGTTAGATTAGTTTATTTAGTTAATTATTAACAAGGAAGTAGATTATGCTGTTTTCACGCATTTATTAATCCATGAAATGTTCAGCTTATATTTGTTGAACATTCGTCTATAGATTATAGTGTTATCCAAAGTATGTAACTACCTTTTATAGCTATATATTCCCTTCGATTTATCGTCTTGGAAATGCCATCCCCCAATAGATATTTAATTATAGTATCCCCGATGGGGAAGGGAGCAATTATAATTGTGCTTAATGCATACAAGCAGTTTTACACAGTACATAATTAAATTCATTATAATATGAAAAATGTACAACCTGCAGATCATTTCGTCTGTCATAATGGAATCCAGCTGCAAATGGTATAGACCGCCGACATAATTAGATATCAATGAATTGAAAACATCTTAAAAAACTACTACAATTAACAAAAACAGTAGGCACTTCATTGTACAGTATTATAGCATCTATACGATTTATATGAAAGCTCAAGTTTGAATGGAATTATGTAATTTGCAACCTTTAAAATAAGCCCGGCATAAGATGCCTATACTGAAAATGAATATATAGCATAATTATACCCAGTAACAAGTATGTCCAGTCTTTCCTCATAAAGTGATGACATTGTGATTTCTACTTCACAGCTTAAACCCCTCCCCCTTAGACACCAGAATGCAGGAAAGAGGCTTTATAAGCTAGATTTTCCATTTTTCTCAGGAGCCCCGCAAAGAGTAAAAGTTGTCGCCTCCCATGATTCTTTTCACACTAATTTACTCCATCGTTTGTAACTGGGCACTAGCATTGATAAATTACCACACGCATACATAGACATTGATTAGATGTATTTGATATACTAGTTGTAGCTGGCCACCAACAGGGATGGATGAATTAAGGATTAATATTGCCGTCGATAAACAGAGCCTCTAAGAAGGTGGACCGGCTTTGCTAATAAAGATGTTTTCGTCACGAAGGGCAGACATGAAGAGAGTTATACATTACAGACAGTGATCTACATTTGCAAGGTATACGTGATTACAAACGGAAGCTCTACGGTTAACAAAGGAAATACATTTTGAATAAGACAACATACATACAACAATCCACTACATCTTCCAATTAGGTTTGGTTTAGGGGTGTAGCGTCTGTATCAGCCTATGGGGCTCGTGTCTGCAAAAATACTTTTTCCTTTTTGGCTCATGGTTACGAAGTATCCATGAGTCTATGGTATCATGATGGGAAAAGATTTGGTAAATCACGGCTACAAAAGCGTGATTGTTGGTGCGACTTATATATTCTGCTGCGACTACGTTTGCACAAATTGCCGCCGTGATTGTGACCGTTACCGCGATATTTGTGTAAATAGCGAATCGCAGACTGCTTTGCCCGCAAGCGATACATAGACAATCAACGATAGTCAACGATTGCGCAATATATGCCTAGACTTCAATGAGTTATTGTTCAGGCTCTGGCATTGCGATGGCCATTGCATCACGGTTAGAAGCGTTTTCACCCAGGTGACATTTTTACTAAAATTTTCTGATGGCGACCATGCTGGTGTTTTCGCAGCTTAGCGAGATTACATCTGCATTATTAAATGAAATGTTTTCTAATAATCCTGGATTAGTTTTAGACCGAGTACCACAGAACTAAAACGGCAGGTTTCTCCGGACAACTTTTAATTTATGTAAAATGTTCATAAAAATACCATGAATATTTTCCGGTTTCTTGTTTTAGTCAAATTTTGTTTTGGAGCTCACCATAGATGAATTAACAAACACAAACCAATTCACGGTCAGAACCCTCTTGAATAGTTTCGAATGACCAGCAGCCTTTGCTTTGTTTTGTTGTTTTGATTACAAGAAACCAGGCTAATCCTCTGGAAAGTTACGTCAGCGCCTACGTCAGAGGATATTCCTGGTGGTTGTAGTCTTGTTTATCAATTTCAGTTTTGGATAAATCTCAAATCTTAATTGTCGAAACACAAAGTCTATGGCTATAGATAGCCAACAAATGTATACTGCTCACAAATAAATAGCGGAATGGGATTCACAGTCCGATTATCTGTCTGACAAGTTTAAGGCAAATCAAAACAACTTGGATAAAATGTACTTTCAAATCAACACTAATTAAATTCATATGATTCTTATTTTACAATTTACGTGCATAAATACTAGAGAAAAACAATGCAATATAAAACATAAACATAGGTATGTAACTAACTATTTTTAGACGAAGCCTACGTGTTTACAAACAAAATTTGCAGTCAATGATCAAAGTATCCGTATTAAAATACGAATTGACCTGGTATTATAATTTCATTTTGTTTCGGTGATAAATTTCGATTTTGAATGCTAACAAATCTCTTCCCGCTCTTCAATCCCCAATATTCTTGTATCAAGTAAACACCAACATGAAATTTGGAATCAGTCGAGTTCAGTTGTAGTTCAGTTGTAGTTTTCAACTCTGTCTTCCCTCCTCAATTCGTATGACGCTAGTAGCAAGTGATTTGTTTTCATGGTACACATTTCTTCAAGCGTCGAAAGCCTTTACGATGTCCACCTATAGTAACTTCCAAACCAGTTGGTTGATAAATAACTTGGGAGAGATGCTTCCATGTTCGTTTTACGAAAAGTTTTGCAAAATCACGTGTGTGTGCAAAGGAGACACAAAGGAGGGTCGTGTATCATCACAACGAGTGGTTAAAATCTGAGTCCAGATCTCAAAGACAAAAATATATAAAGCCTGCTGGTCATTCTATGGTTTTGAATTCATACAAATCCTGTTTTCGTCATGTTTCTTTGGACTCGAGTAATCTTGGGAGAACAAAAGAATCAAAGACTATAAGCTAACATGCAGCATTTCCTACAAATGATAACAAGGCTTTTACCGTGAATCATGAAATATTTATTGGAATTTTGAAGGGTTTACAACATAATTTAATTGAAACAAGAAATATGTAATTATTTAGCATATTTTTATTAACACGTTTATTTGATTTTCTAGTTGCCCGGAGAAACATGCCGTTTTAGTTCTGTGGCGCTCGGTCTATTTACATCGTGATTATCTCTTCATTGGTAGAACACATGATTGGTTTCTTCTTTTCATAATTTGAAATGCTTAATGAAAGGTTTTAACCGTTCTGCACCATCGCTATTTGAGGAGAAACTTGGAAGATAATTTTTATTGCGTTTTGACCGTGAGAACTTTAAATCTACAATTCATCATCTGTTTGGGGGCTTAATAGACAAGACAGTATTATATATTTATTGTTATTATTGTTTTCTGAAGTTATTTATTACATCAAACTGCTAAGCCATTCATCATGTTTTTATTTGGATTATATTCTAAAGACCATTTGAACCAGTTTGGCCATGCGACAACAATAACAACGAGGCGATACTTAGAAGAGAAAATTTCACATCATTTACTGAACGTCATAAACGTGCTCAAGGTTTTTCTTCGACTCTAGAAGTGGAATCTAGAGGACAACAAACAACGTTGATCATTGTACGTTGTCCAACTACACTATTGGAAGTTGTTTACTTGCCAAACTTCAACAACGTGCTGTTGTTTCTTGTCTAACCTCGGTCGTAGCAAAATTTTCGCCATTTTCTTACGAAGCAATTCGTCGAGAAATTTGTCATTAATTCTCTATGTTTGTCTATATTCTCGCTATTATCTACTGCCTACTGCAGCTAGCAGGCCTGTTGTAATCCCATTATTTACCTTGTCTGTTTCAATATTAAGTATTACTGACCAAGTATGCTTGTTAATTTCAGGTGTTTAATTCTGCTTCGACAACAATAATAAAGCGAAGGGAAAATTTCATGTCATTTACTCTATGTCATAAAATTGCGCCAGGCTCCTAGTATGATTAGGGAGAAATGAATATTCTTCTTTTACTAGTTTGCATGTTTGTTTGTTGTTTACATTCCTTAAAGTTGTTTATTAAATGTTTTAATTCTGCTGAAACATCTTAGCATGTCATTTACAACTCACACTTCTATTGTAAGCAGTGATAATCATTTGAGCTCTTCAATCTAGGTTTTCTCTAGTGGCGGAGCGCCTGTATCGAGCACATAGATTTCAACCGGAGCGGTTTACATAACTATTTTTTATTTTTTTTTATTTGATTTATTATTTGGATATATCACTTTTTTCTTATAGCTTTACTCTACTTTCTTTTTACTTTTTCCAACTTTTATTTTATTATTCAATTCTTAATATCTGTCTCATATGTTTTATTTATTTTATTAATCTAATTTATACAATAATTATTAGATTGCTTTGAATAATTTGTATTTTTTTTTGGAATTTTTTGTTTTAATTTATTTGATTTGATTTTATTTTCGTTGCATGATGATTTGATATTTTATTGAATTTGATTTCAATTGATTTCCTTTGATTGTTATATCATTCACCTGGAGTCCGAGAGGAGCGGAGCTATTTTTTATTTGATTTATTGTTTTATTTATTGAACTTTTATTTTATTATTTCATTCTTAATATCTATCTGACATTTTTTTTTATTTAATTTTTTAGTTGAATATATTTTTCTTCTAATAGTTTCACTCTACTTTCTGTTTACTTTTTTCAACTTTTATTTTATTATTCCATTCTTAATATCTATCTGACATTTTTTTTTATTTAATTTTTTAGTTGAATATATTTTTTTTCTGATAGTTGTACTCTACTTTCTGTTTACTTTTTTCAACTTTTATTTTATTATTTCATTCTTAATATCTATCTGACATTTTTTTTTATTTAATTTTTTAGTTGAATATATTTTTCTTCTAATAGTTTCACTCTACTTTCTGTTTACTTTTTTCAACTTTCATTTTATTATTCCATTCTTAATATCTATCTGACATTTTTTTTTATTTAATTTTTTAGTTGAATATATTTTTTTTCTAATAGTTTTACTCTACTTTCTGTTTACTTTTTTCAACTTTTATTTTATTATTTCATTCTTAATATCTATCTGACATTTTTTTTTATTTAATTTTTTAGTTGAATATATTTTTTTCTGATAGTTTTACTCTACTTTCTGTTTACTTTTTTTAACTTTTATTTTATTATTTCATTCTTAATATCTATCTGACATTTTTTTTTATTTAATTTTTTAGTTGAATATATTTTTTTTTTGATAGTTTTACTCTACTTTCTGTTTACTTTTTTTAACTTTCATTTTATTATTTCATTCTTAATATCTATCTGACATTTTTTTTTATTTAATTTTTTAGTTGAATATATTTTTTTTCTAATAGTTTTACTCTACTTTCTGTTTACTTTTTTTAACTTTTATTTTATTATTTCATTCTTAATATCTATCTGACATTTTTTTTTATTTAATTTTTTAGTTGAATATATTTTTTTTCTGATAGTTTTACTCTACTTTCTGTTTACTTTTTTCAACTTTCATTTTATTATTTCATTCTTAATATCTATCTGACATTTTTTTTTATTTAATTTTTTAGTTGAATATATTTTTCTTCTAATAGTTTCACTCTACTTTCTGTTTACTTTTTTCAACTTTTATTTTACTATTCCATTCTTAATATCTATCTGACATTTTTTTTTATTTAATTTTTTAGTTGAATATATTTTTTTTCTGATAGTTTTACTCTACTTTCTGTTTACTTTTTTCAACTTTTATTTTATTATTTCATTCTTAATATCTATCTGACATTTTTTTTTTAATTCTTTAGTTGAATATATTTTTCTTCTAATAGTTTCACTCTACTTTCTGTTTACTTTTTTCAACTTTCATTTTATTATTTCATTCTTAATATCTATCTGACATTTTTTTTTATTTAATTTTTTAGTTGAATATATTTTTCTTCTAATAGTTTCACTCTACTTTCTGTTTACTTTTTTCAACTTTTATTTTACTATTCCATTCTTAATATCTATCTGACATTTTTTTTTATTTAATTTTTTAGTTGGATATACTTTTTTTCTGATAGTTTTACTCTACTTTCTTTTACTTTTTTTAGCTTTCATTTTATTATTCCATTAATATCTATCTAATCTTTTTTTTTTTAATTTGATTTATTAATTGGATATATTTCTTTTCTGATAGTTTACCTCTAATTTCTTTTTACTCTTTTCAATTTTTAATTTATTATTCCATTCTTAATATCTAATAATATTACATTTTTTAGTTGATTTTTTAGTTGGATACATGTTTTTTCTGATAGTTCTACTCTACTTTCTTTTTACTTTTTTCAACTTTTATTTGATCATTCCTTTCTTATTATCTATCTAATGTTATTTTTTTTTAATTTGATTTATTAATTTGATATATTTCTTTTCTGATAGTTTACCTCTAATTTCTTTTTACTTATTTCAATTTTTAATTTATTATTCCATTCTTAATATCTAATAATATTACATTTTTTAGTTGATTTTTTAGTTGGATACATGTTTTTTCTGATAGTTCTACTCTACTTTCTTTTTACTTTTTTCAACTTTTATTTGATCATTCCTTTCTTATTATCTATCTAATGTTATTTTTTTTTTATTTGATTTATTAATTTGATCTAACTTTTTTTGTAATAGTTTTACTCTAAATTCTTTTACATTATTCAACTTTTATTTTATTATTCCATTCATCATTTTTATTTATTTTATTATTCTGTGGAGTATTGTAGTAATCTGTAGTAATCGTGGAGGATTAGCTCAAACGGCAGAGCAACTGAACTTCAGACTGGATCATTTCTGATCGACCGTGGTTCAAATCCCCCTATAAGGTCAACTCAGCCTTGACTTTATCTGAAACATCAAATGAGTACCATCTGAGGATGGCGGATGGACTCTGGTCCAGAGGGAATTGCATTGTGAGTAGCTGCGGTGCATCGTTGCGCATTGACAATCAAGATCTATCTGCCATGAAATCTGTTGAAATTGATATGCAGTGTCGCGGCTGAAATCTACAAAGAGCGTTTAAAATCATTGCTTTCAGCGAAAAAAGCCACTCATCTAGAAATAGAGGAGTGGTACGGGTGCCTTCGGTAGGGCGACACCGTCTACATTACTACATTTTATTAATCTGTCTTATGCAATAATTATTGGTTTGATTAATTTTCTTTTGCTTAGATTTTTTTGTTTTAATTTATTTCATTTGATTGTTTATTTTATGCCATTTTATTGAAGTTGATTTTTATATTTGATTTGAATTTGTATCATTCGATTGGATTAATTTTACTTTATTGAATTTTATTTTATTTGACTTTTCTTTGCATGATGATTTAATTGATTCATTTGATATCTTTTAATTATTATATCATTCACCATGAGTCCCTAGTAAGCCATCTAAATAATTTTCTGATTAGTATTGTTTATGTTATTGATATGCTACTAACGTTCTTTACTCAGCGCAAGATCGTCCGTTTGTGCAATGTAGCGATCCATCAACCTTGCGCGGGGACATTGTCAGAGGAAATGAGTGAAAGAACAATCTCTTCAACAATCTCACTAGAAATTAGGAAGTCACGAGTCTCGTTTTAAGCGAAAAATCTTAGCTTGCTGATAAATTGGAGCAGCCTTTGAAGTGGCAGTTTCAATGAAAAAGGTGTATTTCAATGCTGCTTTAACATCACAAAGCTTTCTGTGCGCTTGACTTATAGTGATTTACATGACAAGGTATATACGTGATAAAATACAATCCACTACAAACACTTTATGCTTCTAGTCATAGCGTACATTTTGATTTGAATAATCTCCATATGCCATGGCTGAAGTGCAGACAATACTATTTCGACTCAATTACAACTAAATTACAATTAACAAAATAAAATCTAGCGTAAGAACAAAATTGATAATACAATAAAGAATTACTAAATTTAAGATATTGTGGATAAAGAACAACAAATCTTATACCTAAAATGTATGGGACAAAAATATTGGACAAGCGCTGTTGCATTCATAGCAATTGAATTCGAAAGTAATATATGTATAGCTTGCAATGAATGTCATGGTAAATATCTTAATAAGTTATTGCAATATAGAGAAAATGTTCAAGTCTATATCGATAGACATAATAGAAAAGTACATTTAATTAAACATTAATATCTGTCTCTATTTGCCCCTTACGCTCCTGTAAGAATGAACGAGGTTAAAATGATAATGACCACACTGACTGCTAAAGTTGTGTAGGTTGGTCTCGGGAGACCATATCTGTGGTATGCCTTTATTTTTTCCCGTTTATGTACTGCATTTATTTGGTTGCCCGGGATACTTCTGTTGGAAGAACTATTGCTTGGGCTCGAGCATCGCTATAAAGTATACAGTAATAAAACAATAAAGGAAATTCATCGCCTTCAAAAATGGTACGTTGCAGCTCTATTGATGTATAATTTTGGATCAACACAGTAATCGCCGAAGTGAACACTGCGACCAAAATTCCCCAAATTGTATCAATTTTCCAGAATCCGCTCTTGCAGGTACTTGTCTAGGAAATTCTCTTAAACATTTCTATATTTTTATAATTTTTTGCAAGTGAAATGATATCAATCACGAACATATTGGAAAAGATCGATCCCGAGGCACCCGCTTGGGTATAATAGCACTTTCACAGTGCATCACAAGCAAACCGTCTTGCGATCTGAATTTTTAATGGTGCCGCCGCATGCGAATCGGCGAAGTTGACTTTGAGGGTAAATCGCATGCCATTTTTTCATTTGTTCTCAAATTTCTATTGTGAATTTCGGATAACTTCAACTAAAATCGGATGCAAAGTAGCTTTGCACTTATGCGGGTTACACTGTATAACTGATGTCATACATTATAAAGCAGCCTATACCAGTTAAACTATATTATATCTTCTATGTTTATTTCCAGTTGTTCGACATAAACCTCAGGTCAAAAAAATGAATATACAGAAAATGGCTAGATATCTGCCTCTCATGATCTTATTGTTGAGTATCGCATATGGTGATCCACTATATTTACTAACAAAGCCACTGCCAAATCGTGACGTCCTGATCTACACGTCATCAATATATGTTACTGCCGTCTCCCAAGTACAATGCGGACTGAAATGTTCTTCATGGAAACATGAATGTGTTACAATCGAATGGAATCGTTTACAAAGTTTTGATGGAAACAGATGTCAAATTTTTCTTAATCAAATCAACACGGAGGAAAAACGAATTGCAATTTACAATGAAAACAACAAAATTTTCACAGTAAGAAACAAATGTCTCATTAGATAATATTTTATTTTAATATTGTGTTTAATATTGTGATAAAAACAGATGCTTATTAGTTATATGTGTATTTTACCTACTGCTGGGCTTGACACTATTAAAACCACAACAACAACATCAATCGACTCCTTGTAATATCTGTTTCGCCTCCAAGAATTTCAGCACAACAGATCATTAAAAATGTTTCTCTAGCCTGTGTTACACGAATCTCAGTTTTAATGTAGAAAATGGATAGAGGAACTTGCCTAAGATTTCATAATCAGATATTTCTCAAGATTAATATTTCTTTTTGATTTCTCTTTTCCAGGATCATCAACAATTAATTCCAGGTATACAGTAAAATTGAGTGCTTATGTGTTTATTTTCTAAATTATTAAATTATTTTAAATTCGAGAACAATAAATTGGAATCTGAAATATAAATAGGAATTCTCATAAAACAGACGTGCATAATATCTTAGCATAAAATTTCCATCAAATTTAGTTTGAAATGATGAACTGTAACAAAATTTAAATATCAATATTAAGTCTTATAATGCTATAGACTCGTAAAATAGTTCTAAAAACAGTCCCCATAAAGTTAGAAGGAATTGAATTATTTGTAACAAAAGCCGATCAACCCTGCCAATTGGTAAGTGAATCGATAGAAAAGAAAACTTATATATTTATAGATTAATGTGATTATTGTTGTATTGAATATTTCATATAGTTCCAGGTGTATGGTCAGAATGGATTACATCTGGGTCATGCGATGCAAGCTGTGGCGGAGGAGCTCAACTGAAAAATCGTAATTGTGATAATCCTCCTCCTTCAAATGGAGGTCCTACGTGTTCTGGAATCAATGAAAAGACGGTAACCTGCAATGAAAATCCTTGTCCAGGTAGGTCAGGCTTATGAGTTTGGAAATCTAAATACCAATTTTTATTCTTATAATGCTATAGACTCGTAGAATCGTTTTGAAAACAGTCCCCATACAGTAAGATGGAGTCATTTATTTGTAACAAAAATTGGCTAACACTGCTTATTGGTAAGTAAATCGATTGAAAGGAATACTTCTCTATTTAAACTAATAATACTGTCTGTTTATATATCACTATATTTCGATTTTTCGATATTTTCTGTGTCTGTCGGCTACTTATGTACGTCTTACTGGCGACAAAATACAGATAATCCGTTCTCGGGAAATTATGCAAACATTTGTGTCTAGATAGCCGTGTACAGTAACAAATTTTTTGTATGAAAAGTATGGGTCTATGACGTTGTTTTTAAATAATATACTTCATCTGATTTTTTGCTTGGTATCATTGCATTGAAAAATTGAGGGATTTGAAACATTTCATAGGTCGATAATCTAGCGGGCAGCCAAATCGAATTCCAATTGAAATCTCCAGACCAAAAATACTTCGCTTTGAATTTAAAATCTGCATGTAAATATTTTTAAAAAGTGAAACTAGAAACTGAATCAGTTTTACGTTTATGACTAGTCTTAAATTCAAAATATAAACAATTCACTTTTAAAAAGGCTATTTTAATATATAATTTTTGAAAACACTGATAAAACAGCCTGTTTTGAAATCAACAATCTATCGCGTGGCAAGAAAACAAATGAAATTGCAAGAAATTTCAAAATGACGTTGGCGTTCGACTAATTCGAAAAAATATTCAAAGTTCGAAGAGATTATCAGTCTACAGTCTAAAATTACAGAATTCAGAATCAATCAAGGCATTGGACAAAACTGTTTTTATAATTAATTATTTAATATAAAAATATGAATCATTTGATTATGAGCGGGCAGGCTATTATTTTCAGATTTTTCTTTCATAATTAACAAAGAAATTGTAAACATCGATTAAAATTAAAAATTTCATTTTATTGATTTGCTATAAGAATAAGACACATTATGTTACTACAATTTCGAAAATAAAAACAGCGGTGTCTTGTTCTTATCGTTGATCAACATTTAATAAAGTAAAATTCAGGTATGTATAATTTAACAAAATTAAATTGAATTGAGCGTATGATATGTGATAAATAATAATTATAATCGTTCTAGCGATCAAAAATGGCTTTCAACTTTAGAAACACAAAAACATAATTCAATAACATTTTAAAATAGTTAATACAGTTTGGATGAGTGTAACAAACCTTGTGTTACAAAAATAAAAAGTGAAAAGGTTGCATATAATAGTCGATCATAGCAAACATTATTTATTAAAATACAACTTACAATTTTCCAAATGAGATCCAAATAAAAACTACGAGCGGTGTAATCTCCGAACAACATTTATATACATAATTGCAGGTTCTCTAAGTTAATACACCAATCAATAATAAGTTGACAATCAAACCCATAGAGATGGCGGCGACTTATGGCGGCAACGATTTGTAACGCTCCCGCTAAATCTGAATTTTGATTATTGTTTTATATGTTTTTACGCTCGGTTTTTGAATTGTTATAGATTTCAAAAACATATAGTACCCTAAATGGCGGAGATAGTTGATTGTATGCACTGTAATAAAGCAACATCATCAAATGAATCTGTTGCATGATTTTCGTGTAAGGCAGTAATTCATTTTGCTTGCCTGAAACTTGCAAAATATGTTGATCCGTTATGTAAATCTGATAATATGCAATGGTTTCAAAACATGCTGCAAAGTGAGTTTTTTCGTTTTTTATGTAAATCTTGTGTAGAAAATCATGCATCTGATAGCTTGCCATCTATTTCACTCATGTTAAAACGTGTAACAAATATCGAAAATAACCTGGAGGTTTTGGCAAAGCGGAAGACATCTAACCCCCCCCCCCCCCCTACAGTCGAAATCGTTTGCTGAAATTGTAGCATCAAACGTTACAACTGTTGTGCAAAAGGTAACGAAAGAATGTTTAAACTAAAATGACCAAGAAAATATCAGATCAAGGATTTTAATTTTTGCAAACGTTCCTTCAAAATTTGGTGAAAACAGCCCTTTTCAATATTTATCTTGTGACAAAGATATTGCGAAAGAAATCATAAATTGTATTGTTTCCGATGGTGCTTCCATGGTATCAGACATAACACGTCTGAATAATAATAATTCCAAAACAAACACGTTGCCGCTTGATGATATTCCATTGTTACATTGTTAAAGGTTACCGTAGTAACAGCAGAAGCTCGGACGAAGATATTGATGGCAAAGAGATTACTAGAGCACAATCCAGAGTTTATAGAAATAAAAATTGATCCATGTTTTAGTTACCAATGTTGACAACAGAAAGAGCTACTACAACATGCAGTTCGACTACAGTATGAAAACCAACCGTCTGCTGATCAACCAACCGTTGCCTACAACATAAAAACAAATCAACTCGGTGTTTATCAAATGAAGCTAGATAAAAATAGAAATGTTGTGCAATGGCAAACAGGCCATCTAAAATTACCGACTGACATTTTAGCAACTGCAGAGAAGCAACTTGCAGCAGAACGCAGTATCCATTACAACCGTGATCGCCCATCATCAAGCAATGCACAATGAATACCCCTTAGTGAAACAAATAATACAGAACATATGAAAGACATTTTATGTATTTATTTCAATGCTACAAGCCTCGGGAACAAGCTACCTGAATTACATATGCTGATCTCCGAAGAAAAATACGATGTTATTGCTGTTACTGAGTCGTGGTTAAATATATCAATTGTTTGCGATGCAAATGTTTGTCCTTCCGATAATTATAATTTATTTCGTTGTGATAGAAAAGAACGGCGCGGTGATGGAGTTATAGTTTTAGTCAAATCGACATTGCAATGTTTGCATATTAATTCTGAAACATTATTTCATTATATGGAATTTATTGCCCTAGACATTGTAGATACAGAAAACACTAAATTAAGACTTCTTACGATTTATCGACCACCAGATTATTCTGATTCTCAATCCGAACTGTTGCTTAATTTGATCGAATTTTTTTGTGATGTTGATCATCCTACAATTAGTTGTGGTGATTTCAACTTTGCAGATATAAACTGGACACTCCAAGCTATAACTGCTTCGTCGTCTACTTTTAAAGAATTTATCTCACTTTTTCAGGAAAATAGTCTCACGCAATTTGTTTCAGAGCCTACAAGAGATTCTGCAATCTTGGATATTCTACTTACCAACGATGGTTTCATTTTATTTGATGTATCCGTATCTGATCCATTCTCAACTAGTGATCATGCAGCTATCACTTTTTCGCTGCAATTATCTAGACACCATCAAAGCATTCCCAAGCTTAATTTTCCATAGGCTGATTACCAACATATAAATCATCAATTATCTATTATCGATTGGATATTGTTTTTCTCCGCCTGTTTTTCTCCGCCCGCCTCCTACAATTATGCTATGACAAGTTCTTATTTCTTTTACATCATTTAATTGAATAATATGTTCCTGTTAAAATACCCCGTAAAGGTTCTAAGGGCTATCCTTTGTACATTCAACGTTTAATAAAGAAAGAAAAAACGTCTATGGCGCTGCAGAAACAGCAGCAACTATAATTAATATAATAAATGCGCTCGCGATGTAAGGAAAGCCATACCAAAATACAAGATAAATGTAGAGTAAAAAACAATATCAAGCAACAACACTAGAGCTTTTTATTCGTTTGTTATTAAATCCGATAAATTAGATTAAGGAAGAAAACCGGCATTGCTCCTTTAAAAGATATTGATGGGAACCTCGTACTCGATGATATCGACAAAGCCCATCTTTTGTCTCAACAATTTTGCAGCGTATTTACTATTGATAATGGGTTGCTACCATATTTTCCATCACGCACTTCTAATGAATTAACTGACATTCAATTTGATATTTATGATGTTATTGTGGCTATTCAAAATTTTAATCCAAAGTTATCATCGCCTGCCGACGAATTACCAGCATTTGTTATTAAGAACATTTCTAATACTATTGCTGAACCATTAAGTTATATTTTTAAACTTTCCTTCATGTCAGGACAGTTTCCAGATGTGTGGAAGATTGCAATAATTTGCCCGATTTTTAAGAAACCTCCTGCTGAAATTTCAGCAAATTACCGACCGATTTCACTCACCTGCGTCTGTTGTCACCTAATGGAGCTTATCATAAAAGATAATTTATTAGATTTTCTACTGGCAAATGGTCTTCTGACTGAAGAGCAGCATGGATTTCTAAAATACCGTTCAACAACAACCCAACTATAAGATACATTAGGAGACTGGACCATTGCGTTGGAACATAGTAAATGTATCGATGCAATTTATTTTGATCTAGCTAAAGCCTTTGATTCAGTTCTACATCAAAAACTTTTGCTTAAATTACAAGCATATGGTGTCAAAGGTCATCAAAGCCAATGGATCAAGGAATATTTGTCTTTAAGAAAACAATCAGTCAGAGTTAGAACTTGCTTTTTGGATGAACTGCCATGCGTCAGTGGTGTCCCGCAAGGGTACGTGCTCGGACATCTTTTATTTTTAATTTATGTGAATGATGTACCTGACAACATCAAGGTAACGACATGCAAATTTTTTGCTGATGACGTGAAGCTGTATACTACCTATAGTTTACATGAGAATTATTACGCTGAAGCAAATAGGTTTCAATCAGCTATTGATGCTTTCTTGGTATGGGAAAATACATGGCAACTTACAGTTGCAGCAGAAAAATGTGGTGCTTTACATATTGGAAGAAATAACCCTAACATTATATACCACATTGTCGATTATGAAATACCACATGTAACAAACTCTGTCCGTGATCTTGGCGTTATGATATCAAAAGATCTTAAATTCTCACTTCAATGTCACAAAATAGTTTCAAAAGCGTATTGTGTATCAAACTACTTATTAGAATCTCTAAAATGGAATGATGCTACTCATCTTATATCAAAGCTTTTGTTTTATACGTGCGCCCATTTCTTCAAGAAGATATTATTCTTGTCGAAAATGTCCAGCGTCGATACACTTAAAGGGTATTTATTTGTTGCTTTAATGACCATACAACAGACTACTTGTCACGCATTACAAATCTAGGACTTCAATCTCCTGAACAACGACGTAAAGAATTCGACCTACAGTTTTTTGTCGTATAATCCACAACATTATTGATATTGACCTTCCAGACGACTTAATTAAGATTCCTACTTCTACCAGAAGTCATGACACCAAATTCTATATGGACTTAGCAAATAGCAACCATCGCTATCATTACTATTTTAATCGCGTTGTTAGACTTTGGAATGCTTTAGCAGAAGAAAGAGTTCATTCAACTTCATTAACAGTTTTCAAGCTACAGCTCTCATCTTACTTTATACCATAACACTATTTATTCTATTCTATTTATATTTTATTACTCATACAACTAATTATCATTATAAAGTATTCAAATCATTTGTAAAAAATTTAACCATATATTTTAAGTGTTGCTACAGTATAGCAACCTTGTATGTGTGATGCTTTGGAAAAAAAATTTCGGAATAAAGATATATATATTATAAAGATATTATATCGAAGGAGAATGTAAACCCGATAAGAATAAAATATAAATTGTCTTTTATTAGAAATAATTCTTGCAAAGAGAAATTATTTCAACTCGCGATCAAATGCATGGTAAAGTCGATTCATTTTCTATATAAGTAAATCCTTTTCATCATACATCATAACATGAGCATTTAAATATTACCATCGGCTATGGTATTTATATATCTTTGTAGCTGCACTTAACATTTCCACTCTATAAATCATCGCGTCCGTTTCAATAAACTCTGAATAAATATGCATATCACGAATCTGGCAAAATGAGTGTTTTCATTTTTCTATAAAAAAAAACTAATTTATTCATAATCGTCTTTTCTTTCATTCGACATCTGTAATGTATTATAAATAGCCCCTAGAAATATTGACAAAAACATGTAACATAATATCAATATCAAATTACTATAGCGATTTATTATAGAATTTTATTTCATTTTAAAATAATGTTGATGCTCCCATTCTTGAAAGTTTGATAACAAGAAGCACGATGAGGCTCATTTTTCACATCTTCTTTTTACTTTTAAAATTCTATTTTCAACGAACTCTTAGTATTTTGATATTTTGCCATGAAAATCACAGGCCTACTTGCTAAGATTGTTAAGATCAAAAATATATAGGCAAATATACTATCATATAATGTTAGAACATATCAAGGATCTTCTACGATTTATTCTTGCAATTTGATTTTTTAACAGCAATAACGCCATTCTACAATAGCGGAGCTTAACCCCGTCGATTTCAAGAAACTTATGAGAATACCAAACAACCGATAATTATTTAAAAATGGCATTATAAACTGGCAAGTATTAAATAGTAAAAAGCAAAAAAAACATTGAATATTTGTAGAGTCATATACAATTTCATTGAGTTACTGTTTCATGCAGTTTCTCAGTTGTTCAAAATATATCAAATGGCTTGCAGGAGAAAAATCTGAGCCAGTAAACAAACATGTTTAAAGTGTATCGAGATATATTGCACAAATTAACAATTTAAAACCAATTTGCCAAACGTTTACTGTATTGATAATTGTGAAAACATAACATAACATAGATTCATTTCATCAATGCATCCCCTCATCCTTTTATGTCCAATTTTTGCAAGTTCTTAGATATAAGTATAAGCACTAAATTCCTGGCATAGAAAGGAAAGCTTTCGATAAACTACCAAAACCAAAGCATAGGCTAAATAAATTCAATCGCTAAAATTTTAAAATAATTAAACCATTTATCCAAATGAAAGCTAGGAACATCAGATAATCAGTTAGCTAAAAAGTTATCACAAATTCAATAATCTGCTCTTTTAAATAGGCAATTAACAAACATTCAGTCAATAAATCTGTCTTTGTTTCACCGACTATTTATTTCTTATGCATTTAAAACATAGTTGTCAACAATCATATAAGTCCAAGGTTACATAAACTGGTGGTACCTTATACGGTTTTTTCAATGTATGAGCGAAAACAATGAAAAAAGAAACTATTTTTTTTAATTTGCGGTCTGTTCTTGTGCGGTCTTCATGACTGTGAAATGAAAATGCAACAATTCTATGGCACTTGTCACACACAAGTTTCATATAAGTCAGTTTTCCATAATGAATAACACACACACAGGAAAATCCATGTGCTTAAATCAAGAAAAAAATTTCTTAAAATAAGTGAAATTTTGCTTGAAATAAGAATAAATGTACTTGTCCACATAGGAAGCAAATATTCCTACCCTAGAACAAATTTGCTTGTTATATTTTCTTATTTTAAGCACAAATTTGCTTGACATATTATTCTCTTTTCCAGCTTAAATTTCTTGAAATGAGCAAATTTTTGCTTAAAACAAGACCCTTTCTGCTTTCATTTCTGAAGATAGTGTGCAGTCAGAATTGTTGGATTCTTGAAATAAGCATATATATGCTTGAAATAAGCAAACATTTTCTTGAAATAAGCATATATTTTCGTAAAATAAGCATATATTTTCTTGAATTAAGATAATATTTGCTAGCGCATTTGGAACTACAAATCAAATATTCTCATCAGATTCTTGAAACAAGAACATATTTTCTTGAATTAAGATATTTTTACGATTGCTTATCAAAATGTTGCACATATAGTCTAATCAAAATATTGTCTATACAATGTTAATCATCATATTACAGCACAATATTAATTTTAGATTACATTAAACATTTAATTTAAATCAATTACGATCTATAATAAAGTCACACTGGAACCCTGACGAGAGCCAGTGCAACAATTCAATCGTAACAGAGTAATAGTTTGGATTCATCAGCTGGTCATTGAAAAAGATCAGTCCATCATAATAATACCCAAACGTCAATAATAATTCCAGAATACAACTGCATGTATAGATAATTGTAAAATAACAGCAGAAGATCCAAATGTTTAAGAGAAAAGTTGTTGTATAGCTTGTAAGTAAATTTCATCTGCATTTTGTGTTATTACATCCAGCAAGTAAAATCATCAATATTCAACCACATGTAATGTTTGATGGTTTGTGAGTGTAACATTTCTTTAACATATGAGTGTATTTATTGCTACAGTGTATTAAAGTATTGCTCGTCAATTTTGAGATCCAGGATTTTCACTCTGAAAAACAAATGCATATAACACTGATCAGATAAGTAATAAAATATTAAATCTACATTAAGATGAAAGTGACAACTAGCAAAACACAGTGAAATCAGTTGCCGGCAACGCCGGTGAAATTTTAAAAAAAGGATGTTGTGGACAATGTGCCAATGTAGACGATATTACTTTGCTTGGTCATAAAAAAATAGAAAATTAATTACTATCGTTCTGATGATGTGTGAACAGAAGTAAAATAAAAACATGCAGATTTTATTCTAAGTTTCAAAAGAAGTAGGATAGATCCTAATTATCAAATTAAAATTGTCACGAACCCTCAGTCAATATCACATATTATATTATGATACAATGCCTTATAAAGAGCAATATATTGACAAGCTTAAATCAGTAGCAAAAATGCAGTCAAATTCCAAAACCATTATTCTCTGCTATGTATGTTGCTGTGTATGTTTTATCGGAAAATATTGATAGCGGTTCATAGACCTTCTGGCCCATGAAGTCCTATGAGCTGCCGACAGCAGCTGCACCTAAATTACACTCTTACATCATAACTGTTTACTAGGAACAAAAAAAACAATCATAGCAAAAACAATCTCAAGAAAGCTTGTATACATATCTATGTAAATTTATGATTAACAATGCAACATTCTATGCATTATGTTAATCATGCGATACACTATTTTTCAACAATAATAATACAGACAATGCACAATATTAACGGCAATACTCATGATACCCAACATTAGGCCTACTGACTGTTCTGGAACAGTGATGTGAGAAAATTTGAATATTTTCGCATTTGATAAAAATTTTAACCTAATAACAACAATTAAGTAGGCTGTAGTTTTGATTTTAAAGGATTGGAACATAATCAAATAAATCCCTGTCAATATCATAATTATTCAAAAAAACATTTTTCAATTCCCATGCTAGACTGTGCAGATACACACTGGTATACAAGAATAAGCAGAAAAGATATATGGATATGTTTAAAAAACATTCAAATAAAATTACAGCAGTGTATTATATTCTTGAACAAAATTTGATTGATAAGAAAACTTTTCAATTTCGGATTATTATTTAGCCGTAAATATTCTACAACACAATGGAATTGCAAGCGCAATTTCGATAACTGAAATCCCCGCACATATGCAACCTGGCTTTTAAAATCTATTGACTATTTTGTAGTCATGTCTCTTTTAAACAATTTCAGGAATGCGCAAATTTGGATAACTGCAATGAAAATTGTTGACAATTTTGACTAGCACAGCGGGTTCCACTGTACTCTGTGGGATTAACAGATGAAGTTACTTCAAATTAGTATTTAGTAGTTCATGGTTACAGTGACCAGGAAGAAAAACACCGGCAGTCGTAACAAGCTTAATTTTGATAACCTCAAATGTACACAGTTGACACAGTAGGAATGGATGTTTTTTAACAGTTTGTATGATTTCATATTATTTTTTTGACATGGAGGTAATATTACTTCCAGACGTAATATTATTTTTGTATAAAAAGCTTCAAGTGTTACATTGACAATTCACTGATATTAACTGTGGATTATGGATTAACAAATTGTGAAAGTAATCTTGAAGATTAAATTTTCTTTTCATAAAGAGGAAATATCTCATTTTCATTCATAACAAACACGGCAAAAATCCGTACATACAGAGATGTAACTGAAAAGGTTAGGTCAATTGTTACAAATGAAGAAGGAAAGCCATAATTTCACTAAATCATTGCAAAACATATGTATTGCATTGACTCTGGGTTGTTATTTCCAAACATATGTACAGTTTTCTGATAATAAAAAAGAGAATTGTTGTGAATCGAAAAGACAGACCATTACTAATTTATGAAAATCAATTATATTCCTATTTCGTAAAATCCAGGCAACGTAGAACATCATTCCCTGTCTTTTTATCTGTAGGTCTATTATGAGACATTTAACAATAAAACATTAATAGGCTTAACATCTATCTCAACGTAGAATTCAGGATATCTGATTTAAGCGAAAATTTGTAAAAAAAGAGAATCTGATTAGAATTCTATAGGCTATGGGTACTAGACTGGTCCAAAAAACATGAAAGTTTGAAATTTTATCGGATCCATCGATTTTCTTGTTCAGAATGCTTTGAAAATAAGTTGTGCACAAATTTTATTGTAATTTGACATTGAGAAATGGGGTCCCAAGGCCCCTCTAAATTAATACGTAAAGCTAATGGGGAAAACGTTGATATTTTGCAAACGAATATTTTGATATCGTAGTTTGAAGAAAGTTTGTACTGTAACTCGAGAAGGTCATTCTGTTGAACGGTGGCTGTTTTATTGACACAATATGTCGTTAACTTGTTATTAAAATGTTCATTCTTGCTACCGCCGCTTTACTCAGATAGCAGAAATATTACTCAGAAAGCTGTTCATTTTGTTTCACTCAGTTAAAATTTATAACAGAACTAGCTGCCATTTGGGAAATAAAACTTCGGAAACAAAGGAGGTAATTACTTGAAACTCAAAATGTTTGAAAACTTTTAAAGAGCTATATCCCTTGCTACGTGACAAAGAAATAATTCGATGTCTTCATAAATTCAAGCTTGAACATGTAGCTGCTCACATGTGACTTCCGAAAATGTATTCGTAAAATTCTTCATGGATTACTGAACTTTATCATCGTTCGACGTTTGGAACAGTTGATCGCTCGTGCTTCACCGTTCTCCATGGCCTAAAATTTATTAGATGTTTTATAAATTCGAATATAAATTAATGAATATGAATATGAATATAAATAGGAATCGACATACGAATATATGCGATATCTTTGTTTGATTTCCAACGTTTTATTCGAAACTTTATTTAAACTTTATTCCATATTTTGTTTTATCTAAATAATAGCGACCGTAACAAAAATGAATATCTCAATAACAACATCAATATGATCTGAATCTATAAAACAGTCACTGTTCAACAGAATGACCTTCTCGAGTTACAAACTTTCTTCAAACTACGATATCAACGGCGGTGACACCTTTCACGGAAATATTTTTAGATTGACAGATTGACAGCAGACACTTATAGATTAATCCTTTTTTTCAGCAGAAGCCACGTTTTTTATGCATCGTATTCAACCCCATAGTTTTAAGGCAATGATAAAGATTCAAACATTTAAATTAATAAATTCAGATTATTCAGATCATTACCTCCACAGCCATGTGAGCAAATTTTAGAATATGTTTTCACAAAGATGACGTATTAGCGTTTGAAAAATATCAGCGTTTTCCCCATTAACTTTACGTATTAATTTAGAGGGGCCTTGGGACCCCATTTCCCAATGTCAAATTACAATAAAATGTGTGCACGCATTCTGAACAAGAAAATTGATGGGCCCGACAACATTTCAAACTTTCATGTTTTTTGGACCAGTCTAGTGGGTACATAATCTTTTGCGATTTCAGTAGCTTTGGAATCCTGAAATGGAGTGAAAGAGGGTTGAACGCGTAAATCTCTTTTTACAAAAAAAATGAGAAACGCAATTTTCAATTTCCGAAATAACTACTTGGAAGTTTAGGAATCCTGAATTACAAACGTAGTACAGTTAAACATATACCATGCCTACCTATTTTTAATTGGGTTGCATAGTCAGGCAAATGGTGACAAAACAATAGCCATGAATGTTTTTCAAATTCCCATCCAGCAAATTCCTATAGTTTGTATAGAAAAACACAACAAACAAGTTAAGATAACAAACCTATGCAGACAGTAGAATATCAAGATGCAAATCGTAGGAGAATATGTGATGTTTTGACAAGGACTATATAGGTTTAGAGGCTGAGAACTCTTCAGATAGAATGTATTACAACTAATGATTACAATAAATCAGATATGTTTTGAAAAATATCAGCAACACCAATTAGGAATAGCTATTACAGAAAGATTCAGTATAGCCTCAATTCAATACAGAAAATGTCGAAGCTCATATAATAATCTGCTTTGTAGCTCTAAGTGGATCACAAACTGTGCGTAAGTGGGTCACATCGTAACTTCCTTGTACTTCTAAGTTGAATAAAGGCATTTAATAAATTCAATTGTGTTTTCAAGATATCATATCTAAATAAAACGATGACCAGGATATTTTATGTTTTTCAGTCTGATTGGGGAACATGGCAGATTGCAGTAAGTGGGTTACGGCTTGTAAACTCATTCTAATCTACTTGATTTTTCATATCTGTTAAATTATTTTGAATAATAATGTTCCCCTTATCATTTTAAACAACTGGTAACAGAAATGAAGCCAAATGTTAAAATAATTTTAAAGCCCTGAAAGAAAACACTCTCAACCTTGTAAGTGGGTCACGATGGAATTGCCCTGGGCTAGAAACAAACTTGAGCCAAACATAACCTTTGCAGCACATAATTAATACTTTTTTACTGTCAGATATAAACATAAGAAAAATTTAAATCTTGGAAAGTATAGAAATATAACAAGCATATTAGATTAGCCCAATTCGAACAGTCAGGCTGAGTTAGTCTGCTGATCTGAACTGATTGGTCGACAAAAATATCAGGAATCTTATGATCTTCTGAAAAGAAAT
The DNA here is from genome assembly GCA_916610825.1 of Haliclystus octoradiatus. Lineage (NCBI taxonomy): Eukaryota > Metazoa > Cnidaria > Staurozoa > Stauromedusae > Haliclystidae > Haliclystus > Haliclystus octoradiatus. Next base: position 3,423,531 of record OU744451.1, read on the forward strand.
TCGAAGCTGGGGCAGCTTACAAAATAGACATAAACTACTTGCCAATACCGCAGCATATCTTTAATAACGATGTGTTTATTTATCTAGAAGGCCTGTTATCCTATGCTTTCGAATTAAGATGGTGGATTAGCTAGCAATGATATCTTCCAAGTTCAATAGCCTAGTATAGTATTGCAGCAGTGCCATAGCAGCAACATAAGTCTTGTTGATATAAAGAAGCAATTGAAAGAAAACAGCAAATAAACTTACCTATAACATGTCCACTGTCGTAAATCGTACGATGTCGTAAAATACGTATTGACCATGACCGCCAAAACATTTCACCGAATCTCGCATGTTCAGAGCAAGTAGAAAAACAAACCATATTTCGTTTTGAACGGTAAAGTTAAAGAATTCGTTCCAGTGATAAGTTGTTGTGATATCGCAGTACATCATTTTATTACTTTCATCGTAGGCTAAACGTTCCTTATGTATCGGGGAAACAAATACTTGTAGTTGAATTCAGTTTGTAAAACCATGGTAAAACAGTAAAATTCGTAAACTGACTGAGCTTTTCGTTTTCACACTTTTTCAAATTGGGGTCTGGATGCAAGAACGCTCGGGATTGGCTGTAAAGAAACTTCAAGAGCTGCCGACTATCGAGCAGCCTGCATGCAGACCAAAAATACACTTCAGTGTTCCCTTTACGTCTGCGTGTAGGCTCACTACTGTCATAGCGATTTTTAGACTTTACGAATATTATAAAGTGCCTATAGAAAGCTTCCCAATATTTTCCATGTCAGATCATTGTAGAAAAATATCCCGAATGGGTTCGAATAAATTATTTTGTGACATATTGATTTGTTTATAAGAAACAGGCATTGTTTAATATAGAATCTATACACATAGCACATAATTGGAATTTCAGCTAATCATTAAATTTTATGAACATAAATCATATTATCTATTTCATATAGGCTAAACTAACTAACTACCATGAGTAATTTTGCTAAATATTGTTGACTAGTTTTGAATTTATGAGCAAATACCATTGTGAATTATTATGTTGATATTAACAAAATCAGTACCCTTAGCATAATTGGAATTTCAGCTAATTATTGAATTTTTTCAAAATAAATCATATTTTCTATTTCACATAAGCTGAACTAACCGCCATGAGTAATTATGTCAAATAATATTGAGAAACTTTGAATTTATTAGCAAATAGCATTGTGAATTATCGTGTTGATATTTACAAAATCATTACCCTTAGCATAATTGGAATTTCAGCTAATTATTGAATATTTTCAAAATAAATCACATTTTCTATTTCACATAAGCTAAACTAACTACCATGAGTAATTTTGTCAAATAATATGGAGAAGCTTTGAATTTATTAGCAATTAGCAGTGTGAATTATCGTGTTGATATTAACTAAATCGATACCCTTAACATAATTGGAATTTCAAGTAATCATTAAATTTTTTCAACATCAATCATATTATCTATTTCACCTAGGCTAAACTAACTACCATAAGCAATTTCGCTGAATAATGTTGAGAAATTTTGAATTTATTAGCAAATAGCATTGTGAATTATTGTGTTGATATTCACAAAATCAGTACCTTAGCATAATTGGAATTTCAGCTAATTATTGAATATTTTCAAAATAAATCACATTTTCTATTTCACATAAGCTAAACTAACTACCATGAGTAATTTTGTCAAATAATATTGAGAAGCTTTGAATTTATTAGTAAATAGCATTTTGAATTATCCTGTTGATATTAACTGAATTGATACCCTTAACATAATTGGAATTTCAGCTAATCATTAAATTTTTTCAACATCAACCATATAATCTATTTCACATAGGCTAAACTAACTACCATAAGCAGTTTTGCTGAATAATGTTGAGAAGCTTTGAATTTATTAGCAATTAGCATTGTGAATTATCGTGATGATATTAACAAAATCAGTACCCTTACCATAATTGGAATTCCTGCTAATTATTGAATTTTTTCAAAATAAATCATATTATCTATTTCACATAAGCTAAACTAACTGCCATGAGTAATTATGTCAAATAATATTGAGAAGCTTTGAATTTATTAGCAAATAGCATTGTGAATTATCGTGTTGATATTTACAAAATCAGTACCCTTAGCATAATTGGAATTTCAGCTAATTATTGAATATTTTCAAAATAAATCACATTTTCTATTTCACATAAGCTAAACTAACTGCCATGAGTAATTTTGTCAAATAATATTGAGAAGCTTTGAATTTATTAGCAAATAGCAGTTTGAATTGTTGTGTTGATATTAACTGAATCGATACCCTTAACATAATTGGAATTTCAGCTAATCATTAAATTTTTTCAAATTCAATCATATTATCTATTTCACCTAGGCTAAACTAACTACCATAAGCAATTTCGCTGATAATGTTGAGAATTTTTATATTTATTACCAAATAGCATTGTGAATTATCGTGTTGATATTAACAAAATCAGTAGGCCTACCCTTAGCATAATTGGAATTTCAGCTAATTATTAAATTTTTTCAAAATAAATCATATTTTCTATTTCACTTAAGCTAAACTAACTACCATGAGTAATTTTGTCAAACAATATTGAGAATTTTCGAATTTATTAGCAAATAACATTGTGAATTATCGCGTTGATATTAACAAAATCAGTACCCTTAGCATAATTGGAACTTCACCTAATTATTAAATTTTTTCAAAATAAATCATATTTTCTATTTTACTTAAGCTAAACTAACTACCATGAGTAATTTTGTCAAACAATATTGAGAATTTTTGAATTTATTAGCAAATAACATTGTGAATTATCGTGTTGTTATTAACAAAATCAGTACCCTCAGCATAATTAGAACTTCAGCTGGTCATTAAATTTTTTAACATAAGTTATATTATCTATTTCACATAGGCTAACTACAATGAGTAGTTTTGTTAAATAATTTTTAAAAGTTTTGATTTTATGAGCAAAAAGCATTGTGGATCTTCGTGATGATATTTTGTGAACTATTCTGGATTGCTAGATTAATTTGGGCTAAATCTGTTATCTAAGACGTAAGATAATAGAAACTTCAATCAATATAAAAGTTTGCTGTATATTATAATTTCTACTTCAAGATCCATTATCTAACTGTTAAACAGTGTAGAATATTGAATTTATGAGCCAAGAGCACAAAACAGTATGAATTTATAGGGCTAATTTTAACAAAATTGATACTCTATATTTTTATAAATCAAATACATGACAGCAAGCAAATTTAAACTAGGCTAGCAAATTTCAATAATTCAAGCAATTTTAGTCTAGCGTAGAAAATTTTTCTTGATTCAAGAAAATATATTCTTTATGAAATATTCACACCACTTATTTTCTTGTTTTAAGAAAATGTGTTGCTTAAAACAAGAATAAAAGCCTACCCTAGCAAATGGATTTTCCTGTGCACAAGAACATAGAAAATATTGCTTAAAGATAAGAATCAATGACTATGTAAGAAAACGATTTTAAGCATCCATTCTTTTATTTCCAAGAAGAGAAATCCGAGAGAAATATAAATTTCTCGATATCAATTTTTCCTCCCAGCTTTTAGTTGATTTAAAAAAGGCAAGTGTACAGCTCTCTACTCAGCTTTCTTTCTGTGACATCATGAAAATAGGAGAATTAAATACTTGATCATGGATTGTAAAGATCAAAACATGCTCTGAAAAAACGTCACCAACAGTCACAAATCGGGGCTGGCTTAGTTCTAACCCAAATAGTTCATACTTTCTGTGAACTATGCTCTGATAGCACCACTCGAATCAATTCAGGAAAAACCTCGAAGGTGAAAATCACTCGCCGAAGCGGCTCGTAATTTTCTGATGCCTTCTCGTTTTCTCCTTACGTTCCTCCCTTGATGCTATCAGAGCATAGTTCACGGAAAGTATGAACTATTTGTTTAATATTATCAGAGGTTATCACTTATATACATAATACTGTCTGTTTATATATCACTATATTTCGATATTTTGATATTTCTGTGTCTGTCCGCGACTTATGTACGTCTTACTGGCGATATAATACGGATAATCCGTTGTCGGGAAATTATGCAAACATTTGTGTCGAGATAACCGTGTACAGTAACAAATTTGTTGTATGAAAAGTATGGGTCTATGACGTTGTTTTAAAATAATATACTTCATCTGATATTTTATTTGATATCATTACATTAAAAAAATCAGAGATTTTGAAAAATTTCATAGGTCGATAATCTAGCGGGCAGCCAAATCGACTTCAAATTGAATTCTCCAGAACAAAAATATTTTGCTTTGAATTTAAAAGCTGCGTGAAAATTGTTTGAACAAGTGAAACTTGAAACTGAATCAGTTTTATGATAATTAAAACAATACGAAATACTGAATTACATTGAATTACCAGTATAACTAGGCCAGACAAAATATGTTTTGAAATCAAAGAAACGTAGACATATTTCATGTAGTGTTGATATCAGCAATACATATAGCGCGGCACAAACGCTATGAAATTAAAGAGACTTGAGGTCTTAATTTAATTTATTAATGAAACAAAATGCCGTTCATTACTTTTCTCAAAATCGAGATAAAACATTTCACTTTAAACAAGGCTATTTTGATATATAATTTGTGAGAACACTGAGCAAACAATCTGTTTTGAAATGAATAATCTATCGCGGGGCTTAAAAACAAATTAATTTGCAAGAATTTTCAAATTGACGTTGGCGTTCGACTAATTCGAAAAATATTCAAAGTTCGAAGAGATTATCTGTCTACAGTCTAAAATTAAAGAGTTTAGAATTAATCAAGGCATTGCACAAAAGTATTTCTATAATTTATTATTTAATATAAAAAAACGAATCATTTGGTTTTGAGCAGCAAGGCTTTTATTTTCAGATTTTGCTTCCATAATTAACGAAGGAATTATAGGCATCGATTAAAATTAAAATTTCATTTTGTTAACTTGCTATACGAATAAGACACAGTATGTTACTACAGTTTCGAGAATAAAAATAGCGGTGTCTTGTTATTATCGTTGATCAACATTTAATAAAGTTAATTTCAGGTATATCAAATTCAACAAAGTTAAATTAAATTGAGCGTATGATTTGTAATAAATATTAATAATTATAATATTTTCAGCGTTCAAAATTTTTGCTTTGAAATTAAAAGCACAAAACCATAATTCAAAAACATTTTTAAATAGTTAATACAGTTTGGATGAGTGTAACAAACCTTGTGTTACCAAAATAAAAAGCGAAAAGGTTGCATGAAATAATCGATCATAGCAAACAATATTTATTAAAATACAACTTACCATTTTCCAAATGAGATCCAAATAAAAACTATACGAGCGGCATAATCTCCGAACAGCATTTAAATACATAATAGCGGGTTCTCTGAGTTAATACACCAATCAATAAAAGTTAACAACCATATTTTATCGAAGGAGAACGTAAGCCCGATAAGAATAAATATATAAATTGTTTTTTATTCGAAATAATTCTGACAAAAATGATCATTTCATATCGCGATCAAATGCAAGGTAAAGTAGATTCATTTTCTATATAAGTAAATCCTTTTCATCAGACATCAGACATCATAGCATGAGCATTTAAATACTACCATCAGCTATGGTATTTTATATCTTTGAAGCTGCACTAAACATTTCCACTTTATAAACCATCGCGTCCATTCAAATAAATTCTGAATAAATATGCATATCAAGAATCTGGCAAAATGAGTTGTTTTCGTATTTCTATCAAAATAATTAATTTATTCATAATCGTCTTTTCTTTCATTCGACATCTGTAATGTATAGCGCGTAGAAATATTGACAACAAGATGTAACATAATATCAATATCGAATTAGTATAGCGATTTATTATAGAATTTTATTTCATGTTAAAAGAATGTTGATGCTATTATTCTGGAAAATTTGATAACAAGAAGCACTATGAGTTCAACTTTTCACATCTTTTGTTTACTTTTAAAATTTTATTTTCAACGAACTCTTAGCATTTTGATATACTGCCATGAAAATCACAGGCCTACTTGCTGAGATTGCAAAGATCAAAAATATATAGGCTCATATACTATCATATCATAATATTTTCAGATTATATATATAATTTGAAATTCAATACACGCGCTGTCGCCTTGTTCAATAATACTTTGTCGAAGCAGTAGGTTTGTTGATTAGTACAGTCCAAGCGCGTACTACAGTAAGTAAGGCGTTGGCTCATTGGTTAATGCTCTGGTCTTACAATATCAGGGTCTTCAATTCAAATCCGTCAGTCGGCAATTTTTATCAACGATTTTTCTGATTTTTTTTAATATGAAGCAGTAAATCTTTGTTAATTAACACAATATATCGTTTGATCATGTTAATAACAGAAATTAGTGGACCATGTGTCTTGTCAAAGCTAAATTAATTTAATACTGAATATATTGCATGCAATGCCACGAGTTTGACTGGCCACACCTTGACGGCGTTATTTTGTGAACACCACATTAGTGTTGTATATATTGCAATAAAGACTTATGAATTCGAACCGAATGCGATTCGATCATATCGGGTCAGATTCGGGTTAATATTTTAGGTCTTCGGATCGGTTCGGATTTGAAGTGATTTTTTATGGATAGTTTCAGATTTCGAAAATTGACTGAGTATTTGTAATTTATAATAATTAATGTGTTTTGGCTTCCTTTCAGCACATAAAATATAGTTTTTCTATGTAGACAAAGCTACATTAAATTATACATTTCAATCGATTCAATTGATGTGAAATAAATTAAATTTTTATTTAATGGAATGATTAAGATGTATTGATTAATGCTACATCGTTTCAATGCGTATTGTGTCTCATGCTCTCCTTCAGAGTTCATACTCCGTATTATACAGCGATAGTCAGCTTAGTCAATTGTTTAATTATCAGTGATCTGAAAGTTTTATCATAGAAGGTCCATAATGGACCACAACACTCATTGCTAGTATATATATATTGCAATAAAGATTTGTGAATCCAAACAAAACGCGATCCGATCTTATCGTGTCGGAGTCAAATTGATATTTTAAGTCTTCGGATCGGATCAGATTTGAAGTGCTTTTCTATTGATGATTTCATATTACGAAATTTGACTGATTATTTGTAATTTGTAATGATTAATGTGTTCATGGATTCCTTTCAGCGCATAAATTAAAGTTTTTCTGTGTAGATATAGCTACTTTAAATGTATTCATTTGACCGGTGGCCTCTATACATTTCAATCGACTCAATTGATGTGAAATGAATTGAATTTTTATAAAGGAAATGATTAAGATATCTTGAGTAATTTTAAAACGTTTCAATGCGTTTTGTTTCTCATGTTCTAAACCAAAGTTCACTCTCCGTATTATACAGCGATATTAAGCTTAGTCAAATTGTTTAATTAATAGTGATCTGACCTGAAATTTTATTACACATGTTCCATTATGGACCAACACTAATTGCTAGTATATTTATAGATGTATGTGATTATTGTTGTATTGAATATTTGATATAGTTCCTTGAGTTCATACTCCGTATTATGCAGCGATAGTCAGCTTAGTCAATTGTTTAATTATAAGTGATCTGAAAGTTTTATCATAGAAGGTCCATAATGGACCACACTCATTGCTAGTATATTCATAGATGTATGTGATTATTGTTTTATTGAATTTTTCATATAGTTCCTGGTGCATGGTCAGATTGGTTTACATTTGGGTCATGCGATGTTAGCTGTGGTGGAGGAACTCAACCGAGAAATCGTAATTGTGACAGTCCTCCTCCTTCTTATGGAGGTCCTACGTGTTCTGGAATCAATGAAGAGACGGTAATCTGCAATGAAAATCCTTGTCCAGGTTAGTCAGGCTTATGAATTTGGAATTCTAAATACCAATATTTATCCTTATATATAATGCTATAGACTCACAGAATAGTTCTGAAAACAGTCCCCATAAAGTAAGACAGAATCTATTATTTGTAACAAAAATCGGCTAACACTACTTATTTGTAAGTAAAATGATAGAAAAGAATACTTATCTACTTATATTAAAAATACTGTCTGTTTATATATCACAATATTTCTATCACTTATATACATAATACTGTCTGTTTATATATCACAATATTTCTATATTTCTATATTTCTGTGTCTGTCCGCGACTTATGTAAGTCTTACTGGAGATATAATACGGACAATCCGTTGTCGGGAAATTATGCAAACATTTGTGTCGAGGTAACCATGTACGTAACAAATTTGTTGTATGAAAAGTATGGGTCTATGACGTTGTTTTAAAATAATATACTTCATCTGATATTTTATTTGATATCATTGCATTAAAAAATTCAGAGATTTGAAAACTTTCATAGGTCGATAATCTAGCGGGCAGCCAAATCGACTTCAAATTGAAATCTCCAGAACAAAAATATTTTGCTTTGAATTTAAAAGCTGCGTGTAAATTGTTTGAACAAGTTAAACTTGAAAATGAATCAGATTTATGATAATTAAAACAATACGAAATACTGAATTACATTGAATTACCAGTATAACTAGGTCAGACAAAATATGTTTTGAAATCAAAGAAACATAGACCTATTTCACGTAGTGTTGATATCAGCAATACATATAGCGCGGCACAAACGCTATGAAATTAAAGAGACTTTAGGTCTTAATTTAATTTATTAATGAAACAAAATGCCGTTCATTACTTTTCTCAAAATCGAGATACAAAACATTTCGCTTTTAAAAAGGCTATTTTGATATATAATTTGTGAGAACACTGAGCAAACAATCTGTTTTAAAATGAATAATCTATCACGGGGCATAAAAACATATTAACTTGCAAGAATTTCAAAATGACGTTGGCGTTCGACTAATTCGAAAAATATTCAAAGTTCGAATAGATTATCTGTCTACAGTATAAAATTATAGAGTTTAGAATCAATCAAGGCATTGCACAAAAGTATTTCTATAATTTATTATTTAATATAAAAATATGAATCATTTGGTTATGAGCAGGCAGGCTTTTATTTTCAGATTTTGCTTCCATAATTAACGAAAGGAATTGTAAGCATCGATTAAAATTAAAATTTCATTTTGTTGACTTGCTATCAGAATAAGACACAGTATGTTACTACAGTTTCGAGAATAAAAATAGCGGTGTCTTGTTATTATCGTTGATCAACATTTAATAAAGTTAATTTCTGGTATATCAAATTCAACAAAGTTGAATTGAATTGCGCGTATGATTTGTGATAAATAATAATAATTATAATTTTTCAACGTTCAAAAATGGATTTCAACTTTAAAAACAGAAAAGCATAATTCAAAAATATTTTTCAATAGTTAATACAGTTTGGATGAGTGTAACAAAACCTTGTGTTACAAAAATAAAAAGCGAAAAAGGTTGCATGAAATAATCGATCATAGCAAACAATATTTATTTAAGTACAACTTACCATTTTCCAAATGAGATCCAAATAAAAACAATACGAGCGGAATAATCTCCGAACAACATTTAAATACATAACACCGGCTTCTCGGAGTTAATACACCAATCAAGAATAATTTAACAACCATATTTTATCGAAGGAGAATGTAAGCCCGATAAAAATATAAAATATAAATTGTCTTTTATTCGAAATAATTCTGACAAAAATGATCAGTTCATATCGCGATCAAATGCAAGGTAAAGTAGATTCATTTTCTATATTAGTAAATCTTTTCATCAGACATCATAACATGAGCGTTTAAATACTATCATCGGCTATGGTATTTTATATCTTTGAAGCTGCACTAAACATTTCCACTCTATAAACCATCGCGTCTGTTTCAATAAATTCTGAATAAATATGCATATCACGAATCTGGCAAAATGAGTTGTTTTCATTTTTCTATCAAAATATTTAATTTATTCATAATCGTCTTTTCTTTCATTCGACATCTGTAATGTATTATAAATAGCGCGTAGAAATATTGACAACAACATGTAACATAATATCAATATCGAATTAGTATAGCGATTTATTATAGAATTTTATTTCATTTTAAAAGAATATTGATGGTATTATTCTGGAAAATTTGATAACAAGAAGCACTATGAGGCCAACTTTTCACATCTTCTTTTTACCTTTAAAATTTTATTTTCAACGAACTCTTAGTATTTTGATAGACTGCCATGAAAATCACAGGCCTGCTTGCTGAAATTGCAAAAATCAAAAGTATATAGGCTCATGTACTATCATATCATAATATTTTCAGATTATATATATAATTTGATTTTCAATTACACGCGCGTGTGCCGGCCTTGTTCAATAATACGTTGTCGTAGCAGTAGGTTTGTTGATGACGTCAGTCAAAGCGCCTTTAATAATAAGTAAGGCAGTGACTCATTGGTTACTGCTCTGGTCTCACAATATCAAGGTCGTCAGTTGAAATCCGCCCTTCGGCAACTTTTTATCAACGGTTTTTCTTTCTTTTTTTTAATATGAAGCAGTAAATCATTGTTAATTAACAAAAGATATCGTTTGATCATGTTAATAACAGAAATTAGTGGACCATGTGTCTTTTCGGAGCTAAATCAATTTATTATTGAATATATTGCATGCAATGCCACGAGTTTGACCCGCCACACCTTGACGGCGTTATTTTGTAACACCAGTGATGTGAGAATTACTTTTGAAAAGTAATAAATTACACTACAAATTACTTTTACTCGAAAGTAACTAATTACATTACTAATTACTTCAGCCAAAAAAGTAATTGATGACAATTACTAATTACTTTCCCAAAAAAAGTAATCAATTACTGATTACTCCATGATTACTTTAACTTGTGAAACAAAAGATATTGCCTCCCTTTCGATAATGGTATGTCTCGTTTTGACAATCATGGCGGCCATCTTGTTTTTTTACGAAAGGAAACGATAGATTCAATAAATTTATTAATTTAATACTGGTGACTGCAGCAGAAGATAAATTGATGTTGAAAACTTTTTAATAAAGTTGACAAATAAATGGTTTCATTTGATTTATCAAAATGGTTTATTTTTGTAGGATCAATCTATTCATATAGCCATAAATTTTATATCATCTTTTCAAATTCGAAAGTCACTCAAATAAAAAGTGAAAAACTATTGAATTTATTGATCAACAGAACAATGTCAGAACAGAGAAGAATAGGTTATGGGATAGGGTTTATTGGTCATATATCACACAATTCACCTGGTTTGAATAGCTCTCGTAAAAGATGCAAATAATGTGAGATTTCATCGCAGACAGAACAATAAAAAGCGGAACTTCGTGACAGAAACGCCTTTGAAAATTATCACAAGACAACAAAGCAAATATTTTGTAATCATAAAAGTAATTTGAAAAGTAACGTCAATTACTTTCTCTCAAATAATACTAGTTACTTCAAAAAGTAATCAATTAGATTACTTATTACTTTTCTCAAAAAAGTAACTATAATTACTCCTAAAATTACTCCAAAAGTAACGAGTAACGAGTAACGCGTTACTTTAGTAACGAGTATTTACAACACTGTGTAACACCACATTAGTGTTGTATATATTGCAATAAAGATTTATGAATTCGAACCGAACGCGATCCGATCGTATCGGGTCAGAGTCGGGTTGATATTTTAGGTCTTCGGATCGGATCGGATTTGAAGTGATTTTTTATGAATAATTTCAGATTTCGAAATTTGACTGAATATTTGTAATTTATAATAATTAATGTGTTCTGGCTTCCTTTCAGCACATAAAATAAAGTTTTTTCTATGTAGATATAGCTACGTCAAATTATACATTTCAATCGACTCAATTGATTTGAAATAAATTAAATTTCTATTGAAGGAATGATTAAGATGTATTGATTAATGCTACATCGTTTCAATGCGTATTGTGTCTCATGTTCTCCTCCAGAGTTCATACTCCGTATTATACAGCGATAGTCAGCTTAGTCAATTGTTTAATTATAAGTGATCTGAAAGTTTTATCATAGAAGGTCCATAATGGACCACACTCATTGCTAGTATATTCATAGATGTATGTGATTATTGTTTTATTGAATATTTCATATAGTTCCTGGTGCATGGTCAGATTGGTTGACATCTGGGTCATGCGATGTTAGCTGTGGCGGAGGAACTCAACTGAGAAATCGTAATTGTAACAGTCCTCCTCCTTCTTATGGAGGTTCTACGTGTTCTGGAATCAATGAAGAGACGGTAATATGCAATGAAAATCCTTGTCCAGGTTAGTCGGTCTTATGAATTTGGAAATCTAAATACCAATATTTATCCTTATATATAATGCTATAGATTCGTAGAATAGTTCTGAAAACAGTCCCCATAAAGTAAGACAGAATCTATTATTTGTAACAAAAATCTGCTAACACTACTTATTTGTAAGTAAATTGATAAAAAAGAAAACTTTATATTCATAGATGTATTTGATTATTGTTTTATTGAATATTTGATATAGTTCCTGGTGCATGGTCAGATTGGTTGACATCTGGGTCATGCGATGTTAGCTGTGGCGGAGGAACTCAACTGAGAAATCGCAATTGTGACAGTCCTCCTCCTTCTTCTGGGGGTCCTACGTGTTCTGGAATCAGTGAAGAGACGGTAATCTGCAATGAAAATCCTTGTCCAGGTTAGTCGGGCTTATGAATTTGGGAATCTAAATACCAATATTTATCTTTATATATAATGCTATAGACTCGTAGATTAGTTCTGAAAACAGTTCCCATAAAGAAAGACAGAATCTATTATTTGTAACAAAAATCGGCTAACACTACTTATTTGTAAGTAAATTGATAGAAAAAAAAACTTATATATTCATAGATGTATGTGATTATTGTTTTATTGAATATTTCATATAGTTCCTGGTGCATGGTCAAATTGGTTGACATCTGGGTCATGCGATGTTAGCTGTGGCGGAGGAACGCAACTGAGAAATCGTAATTGTGACAGTCCTCCTCCTTCTTATGGGGGTCCTACGTGTTCTGGAATCAGTGAAGAGACGGTAATCTGCAATGAAAATCCTTGTCCAGGTTTGTACACATGAATCTAAAATTTGAAATATTTATTCTCATAATGCTGTAGACTAGTATAATAGCTCTAATACAGTCCCAATTAAGTTAGAAAAAATGATATTTATAACAACAATAGGCCACCACTACTTATTGGTATATAAGTAAATCGATAGAAAAGAATACTTATAATTAATACTTAAAGTAGTCAAGGTTAGTACCAGGTTAGTCTAGATTCTTTTTGATAAAGATAAAATTAATGGTCTCCCAACAACACTTTGCTAAGCTTTAATATCTTTCAAAACTTGTTCCCGTGATGACTGCTTTCACAGGGACTAGATAAGAAATCAACGGCACCTTTGAAACTGATTCATTTCTGCTTTCTATCAAAACTTTATTCGAATATTTAGCATAGTTACCTCTTCTATCATTCAAGGAATTGTGCAAGTGTAGCGGATGTATGTTTTATTGATATTCTACTAATGTTGTTTTTTGCAATTTGCGATCAATTTCATTGACAGAGACAGTCCTCCAAATAATATGCTAATTAAATCATAAACATATACATCACAATATCAATTATCATTCGAATTTCCATTTCGCAGGTACCCCTTACCTTGCTGTTCAAGGAAACGGGAACCGTCTATATGGTAAGTACGGTTTTAATTAGGGCACTCAAATAAGTCCTTAAATCTTTTACATAGATAACTGATGTTGAACCTGAATATGCGAAACCGATCAATTGATAAATGGAACAAGTGCATGTAATTTGAGCTCCATGAATCATTTGAAACAAATGACTATTAACCGGTTAAATACCACATTAAATATCTCATTGTATGTTTGTTGTAACGGTATGAATAAATATGCATTTTTCAAGCGAGTTTGTTATGATTTGGTAAAATAATACTAGGATCCTTACAGTTGTGCTTTTGAGAAGAAATATTTGACTTATTATTATTAATCAGCAGCGACGGCCATCATAATTATGATTCTAAAATTTACAAAAATAGTCTCGATGTTCCACAGGAGTGTCTGCCAAACTATATTTGTAGAAATCTACAAAATATATGTAAATTACCCATTTATTAATTGAGATATCCTCATGTCCAAAGTTTTCTAAATTAATGTGGTTCATTTTTATTGATTATTTTATTAAATGCTGAACTGTAAATTTTAGAAGCTTTCATTAGACCTTCAAAGATATACAAGAGCCAAAAATAATGTCGTTGGTTGATCTGAAACGAGAGAACACACATGTCACGTTTTTGGGGAAAGCTATCCTGTTATTTCTAAAATGGCTAGTACTCTTTCCCAAAATTAAAAAAACATTAAGGAAATGTCACGAGAAAATATGGTCTTTGTACGTTCTATTTTATATCTATTTATCATAGTTTTCACGTTATTCAGAATATTCTATGAGAACGTTCTAATCGGAGACCTGTTACGAGAATTGTTACCTCTCTCAGGAGCTGCTTTTAAATTTATAAATTACCTTTAAAAGGAATAAAATCATTAAAGCAGTTATTGATTTCATCATTGAGTAAATCTTGAGGATAATCCATATATCCATCCAAACTATCAGCTACAGTATGACGATAGCCGCGACAAACCTTTCTATATATACTCCTGACAAACCTTAGATTTGATATCATCCCGATATCATACATTATATATATTTACTGTATATATTTGTAGACGGTGTTGTTCAATTAATAATCAATGATGTTCAATAGAAAAACCCATTGTTCTTACGTTTAATTGCATTTACAAACATAGATTTGAAATCTTGACTAGCATATGTACAACACTATTAAGATCAAAATTAACAAAATCATAGCAAAAACCATTGATGAATGTTCTCGCTACATGTTTTTAAATTCATCTTTTAACTTGTTTCATACTTTATAGTGGATTACCTGAGTGCTATTGAACACTGTACACTGGCTACTGCAAGTACCGCAACAGAAGAATTAGTGATTCAGACGCCAGATGATATAATATTGCCACCTATTTACTGGATAGACTGCCCATTAACTTACGTATGTAAAAACTTGTTTTGATTACTATACGATATTTTGTAAATAGTAATATCAATATTAGCAAATATTGAAATCTTTCCTGTGCAAGGAGATTATATGGGCTACTATAAGAAATTCAAAAGTTTTAACATAATATTTGCCACGGCAATAATTGTGTAATTGATTAGCCTTGATAGACTTGTGTTTTCGATCCTGCCGATGTTTGTGTACCTTTCAATTGGAATCGTTCGTTGATTTATACTAATTTTTATCAAAAAATTTGAATTATTCTGTGTGTATATAAAGGTCTGAAAAAGTCTTATTGGAGATGTAATACAGATAATCGGTTGTCGGGAAAGTATGCAAACATTTGTGTCGAGATAACCGTGTACAGTAACAAATTTGTTGTATGAAAAGTATGGGTCTATGACGTTGTTCTAAAATAATATGCTTCATCTGATATTTCATTCGATATCATTGTATTGAAAAATTCAGAGTTTTGAAAAATTTCATTGGTCGATAATCTAGCGGGCTGCCAAATCGAATTCAAATTGAAATCTCCAGAACGAAAATATTTCGCTTTGGATTTAAAGGCTGCGTGCAAATGGTTTGAACAAGTGAAACTTGGAACTGAATCAGCTTTACGATAATTAAAACAATACATACTGAATTACATTGAATTACCAGTATAACTAGGCCAAACAAAAATATGTTTTGAAATCAAAGAAACATAGACCTATTTCATGTAAGGGTGATATCAGCAATACATATATAGCGCGGCAAAAACGCTATGAAAATTAAACAGACTTTAGGTCTTTAATGTATTAATGAAACAAAATGCCGTTCATCTCTTTTCAAAAAAATCGAGATACAAACATTTTACTTTTAAGAAGGCTATATTGATATATAATTTATGAGAACACTGAGCAAACAATCTGTTTTGAAATGAACAATCTATCGCGGGGCATAAAAACAAATTAACTTGCAAGAATATTCAAAATGCCCTTGGCGTTCGACTGATTCGAAAAAATATTCAAAGTTCGAAGAGATTATCTGTCTACAGTCTAAAATAACAGAGTTCAGAATAAATCAAGGCATTACACAAAAGTATTTCTATAATTTATTATTCAATATAAAAATATGAATCATTTGGTTATGAGCAGGCAGGCTTTTATTTTCAGATTTTGCTTCCATAATTAATGAAGGAATTGTAAACATGGATTAAAATTAAATTTCATTTTGTTGACTCGCTATAGGGAATAAGACACCGTATGTTACTACAGTTTCAAGAATAAAAATAGCGGTGTCTTCTTCTTATCGTTGATCGACATTTAATAAAGTTTAATTCACGTATATCAAATTCAACAAAATTAAATTGAATTGAGCGTATGATTTGTGAGAAATAATAATTTAATATAATATTTCCAGCGATCAAAAATGGCTTTCAACTTTAAAAACACAAAAACATAATTCAAGAACATTTTTCAATAGTTAATACAGTTTAGATGAGTGTAACAAACCTTGTACTACAAAAATAAAAAGCAAAAAAAGTTGGATAGAATAATCGATCATAGCAAACATTATTTATTAAAATACAACTTACCATTTTCCAAATGAGATCCAAATAAAAACTATACGAGCGGCATAATCTCCGAACAACATTTATAAACATAATTGCAGGTTCTCTGAGTTGATACAGTAGTCAATATTAAGTTAACAACCATATTTTATCGAAACAGAATGTAAATCCGATAAGAATAAAATATAAATAGTATTTTATTCGAGATAATTCTGACAAAGAAATATCATGTCATATCGTGATCAAATGCATGGTAAAGTAGATTCATTTTCTAAGTAAATCCTTTTCATCATACATCGTAACATGAGCATTTCAATATTACCTTCGGCTATGGTATTTATATATCTTTGAAGCTGCACTAAACATTTCCACTCTATAAATTATCGCGTCCGTTTCAATAAATTCTGAACTAATATGCATATCACGAATCTGGCAAAATGAGTTGTTTTCGTTTTTCTATCAAAATAACTAATTTATTCATAATCGTCTTTTCTTTCATTCGACATCTGTAATGTATTATAAATAGCGCGTAGAAATATTGACAACAAGATGTAACATAATATCAATATCGAATTAATATTGCGATTTATTATAGAATATTATTTCATTTTAAAAGAATGTTGATGGTATTATTCTGGAAAATTTGATAACAAGAAGCACTATGGGGCCAATTTTTCACATCTTTGTTTTACTTATAAAATTTTATTTTCAACGAGCTCTTAATATTTTGATAGACTGCCATGAAATTCACAGGCCTACTTGCTGAGATTGCAAAGATCAAAAATATTTTAGAAAATATATACGCTCATATACTATCATATCATAATATTTTCATATTATATATATATATATATATATTTGCAACAGCAGCAGACAAGTACATGTTTCTGGCCATTAGCCTTCAGTGAAAGTGCTGCTGCTGCTTACAAATAGATCGGCGTATTCAAGGTGATAAGTGAATGTAAATTAGTTGCTATAATCGATCATGCTAGCTAGCCTCGCGACTAGCAGAAAATATGTGTATATAATGTGGTAATTTGAAATTCAATACACGCGCGTGGGTCGGCCTTGTTCAATAATACGTCATCGAAGCAGTAGGTGTGTTGATTACGTCAATCAAAGCGCCGATCACAGTAAGTAAGGTATTGGGTTATAGGTTAATTCTCTGATGTTACAATATCAGGGTCGTCAGTTCAAGTTCGCCATTCGGCAATCTTTTAGCAACGATTTTTCTTTTTTTTTAATACGAAGAAGCAGTAAAATTATTGTTAATTAACAAAAGATATCGTTTGATCAGGTTAATAACACAAATTAGTGGACCATGTGTCTTGTCGAAGCTAAATTAATTTAATATTGAATAGATTGCATGCAATCTCACGAGTTTGACGGGCCATGACGGGCCTTGACGGCGTTATTTTGTGAACACCGCATTAGTGTTGTATATATTTCAATAAAGATTTATGAATCCGAACCGAACGCGATGCGATAGTATCGGGTCAGATTCGGGTTAATATGTTAGGTCTTCGGATCGGATCGTATTTGAAGTGATTTTTATGGATAGTTTCAGATTTCGAAATTTGACTGAGTATTTGTAAATTATAATAATTAATTGTGTTCTGGCTTCTTTTCAGCACATAAAAGAAAGATTTTCTATGTAGATATAGCTACGTTAAATGCATAAAATTGACCGGCGGCCTCTATACATTTCTATCGACTCAATTGATGTCAAATAAATTAGATTTTCATTAAAGGAATGATTAAGATGTATTGATTAATGCTAATCGTTTCAATGCATATTGTGTCTCATGTTCTCCTCCAGAGTTCATGCTCCGTATTATACAGCGATAATAAGCTTAGTCAATTGTTTAATTATAAGTGATCTGAAAGTTTTATCACACAAGGTCCATTATGGACCAACACTAACTGCTAGTATAGAATACTACATCGTGAAATTGATTAAATAATGAAAAAGAATACACTTATGAACACAGAATTTCATCGTTCACAGATATACTCTGTTGAGTGATAAAGAGGAATATAAAGGAATGCTCTATCTTTTTAAATTGGATCGGTAACTAATAATGTATGTTTATTCCAAACAAAAGAGGTCTCAACTATCATGTATTCAAGTAAATAATAATTTTTTCAATCAATATAAAGGCCTGCTTCGTTGTAGGAATAATTAATATAGTATTCCAATATTCAAGTATGTATAACCTTCATAACTTAGAAATATTTAATAATCTACTAACTAACCCGACAAAATATTAACTGGTATCACAGCTAAACAATGTTTAGTTGATTAAATTTTTCCTAAACACCGTTGAGATCGTTGAAAAAAGACAAGGGAAATGAAATATCAGTCAATGCTATTTATAGTGAGATTTTCTAATTGTTCTGTTGTGTTTTACTTATCTAGGACCCTGGTTGTGGCTGTTCATCTACAGAGGCTACCGTCATACAAAGACAGGCTGCAGGAGCTGTAAACTATTGGTGTGCACCAAAAGTTTATAAATTGTTTGTGATGTGTGCATATAATGTTTAACCACAATTTATAACAAAATAATCTAACGTATAGATAATTTTGCATCAGTTAAAAATAGTAGCGAGGGAGCATTTTAGTAAAACAAAATTATAAAACGTCTCTGACAGACTGGTAGATGATTAATTTAAAACTAATAACTGATATATTAATATGATTTAGAATACTTTGATAGGTACTGCAATAACAAATTATACAGCATCACATCAAAATAAGAAAATTACGTACTTTGTCTTTTAAATAAAGGTGTGTATGGTTTGCAACAGATTAATTAATTTAATTTGCAATTGAACATACTATTTAAATAACACATTCAAATAACACAGGATATGTTATCCCAATCAAAATCACAAATTTACTCAGACTAAAAAAATAATTAATTTATAAATTTAATTAGCATACTATTATGGAACATGGGTTACTATTTAAAAAATCCATTTAAATAACATATGATAGGTTATCCCAATAAAAATCATTAATCTACTCTGACTAAAAAAAATAACATCATTGTTATGCCATGTCATTGTTAAGTCCATGTGCTACTTTAATCACAATTTATTTATCAAATTATCCATATGTTTGTAATTAATAATACTATTACTGTATTCCTTTGTTCACTGAACAGAACTGACGACGGCTAATGGCAAGGAACTAGTAATTGTCTGCAACTAATAATACTGTTATAAATATCATTGGAGATTTTGAGAAATCGCATCATCTATATATAATCAGATCTGATTTCCATTTAACTTTCAATAATCATGAAAACTGTTATTTGTGTACGACTTTATATACTCCTTAAATTATCAGTAACTGAACAGTAATTAAACTCGTGAATTATTTATTCTGGTTTGCTTGTGATACTGTATTTTCTCGATTGACTTTAGAAGAGTAATAATAACAAATAATAAAATAAATATTATCAGATAATATTTAATCTCTTTCTCTCATAGCAAAACATAACGATTAATGTCAGCATTTGACAGATCAAGTTAACTATAACAATGAAGAGTGTTCACAAACTTCACATTATTAAATATTAAATTTAATACTGAAGATAATCATCAACAGACAGACAAGCTCAATAATGAAAACACACATCAATATTTGTATGTTGATTTATAAATATACTTTAAGTACATTTATGTGGATCCGTGAATGTTTTTGCATTATTTAGTTTATCTACATAATGACATGTTTTATGTATATATAAAACTAGTATATAGTAACACTTAAGAATGCGTTAGAATAAATTTAATCAAGCGATTTATTCCATTGACATTATTACATTACACTATTGATTCATACTATGCTGAACACAACACGAATATTATAATTTATCAAAAGATTTTTCATTGGGTCAATAATACACAAAACACATATATACATAGATGCATTTAAGACAGGTAAACTAATGTCAACACAGTTAATGGATACTGAAACGAAATTTTAAATTAAATGAAAAATTATACACATAAATTATGCTGCAGCTGCTGTAAAGCTTGAGTCATTTTTTTGTCAACACGTCATTCGTTATTCTTGATCTATCCAAACCCAGTTAGGATATTACAGAAACTCTATTCTTAGATTAATCATGAATTTTCTATTTGTTGGTATATTTTCCCATTTTGGTTGATAATTGGCCTTTTGGGGCATGCGCATTTGTGGATAGTTAATCACAAAGCAGTATTGTTTTTATGCAAATATACCTATATGGTAACAGTGGTGATCAATGGTTATTTCTATTACATTCTTAACTATAAATCCATTGTTTTCTTAAATAGTTATATAGTGAGAAATACAATAGATTAGATTTCTATTGAACAATTCATTTGAATTAAAACTGGTGTAAATAAATGTTCTAAATGTGCTATATATGTATATACATATATATTTGATGGGGCACAATAGGGTCAATGCATGGAAAGTCGAATATCAAACTTTTTATTTCAGCTGTTGTTGTACTAAGTGACTTGATTACTTTGCCAAGTTTTTCCGATAAACGAAACAAGTATTTCTATTAAGTTCCGTCAAAAGGATTGGAGATCCAGAAAACCCTCCTCTATTACTTAGAATAAGGGATGTTGAAGAAAGAAACACTGTATTGGAAAACACGTTCAAGCTAAAATAGCAGAACCCAAGTTCTCAACAAATTGATATTTCACCCGATAATATAGACGAAATGAACAGCACCTTCTTAAAACTTTGAGAGAAAAGTGTCGTGACAAGAATGGAAGACTAACCTCTAACAAGCAAAAATACGTTATCAGGAGTTTCAAATCATCCTAAAAGACTTCAATCCTTCACGTTCAAACACAAACTTATTCTGACTATCCAAAACAAACAAGAATATGCACAGTAATATAAAGATAATTTCTATCAATGCACAGTCACTTACGAGAGAACAATTAACAGAACCAGACGAATTTACCCGGTTTAGTCTTTTCAAATGATTTGCGTTCAAAAAACATGATTTACAGAATTCCGTAGCAATATTGAGATTCCTGGATTTCAGCTTTTTAAAACTGATAGAACATCAAAACACGGAAGTATTGCAATTTACGTAAGAGATGGAATTAAAATCCAAACTGGGTAATGATTCACAACTCAATCTCATGGCATTTCCTATGAACGGCGGACAATGAAAATAAACTTACCACCAACACGATTTTATATAATCAATTGCTACTGTCCGAGAACACAAGTTTCAAATTATAATCAATCATTTATTACAGTTGGAGATTTTAATATTGACTTTATTCGGATTTCTCTCGAACGTAGTGCAATGAAACAATTGATTAATGATTGACAAGTTTTTACATGTTTCTGAACCCACAAGAATAGCACATTATTCTAAAAGTCAGATAGAGTATGTAATAAGCTCGGTTGGCTTTCAATACTCAATTGGCAAATGTTCAACTTGGGAGAAAGTTCAAAATTCATGCACGTCTCAGAAGATACCATCAACAATCCCCATTGTATCACCTACTCTAAATTTTCACCAAACCACTGAAATAGACATCACCCCGGCATCACTAAAGCAGTGTCTCGGTTCTCACACTGGAGTAGATTGAATTGATGGATACATCTTAAAAACTTCACTACCTGCAACTATCACATCGATTACGTCTTTAATTAACCTTTCATTTGAACTATCCACTTTCCCAACGATATTTAAAACTGCTCAAATCACACCAATTCTAAAAGTATCTGATACCACACTACCTGATCAACACCGTCCAATTTCATCATTACTATTGTCATCCAAGCTTACATCTAAGAAAAGTATCATTTATCAAGAGCTATTTCATCATATGGAAGATTCTCTATCAAACTCTCAACATTGATATATGGTGAGATTTAGGACACCTTACGAAAGAAACTTAAGACAGCAGCAGCTGAAGCTAAAATGTGAGGAAAAGCTGTAAGTGATTTAGAGTACAAATGGGTTTGGATGGGAAATTTGGAGTTTATGAAAAATGTTTTAGTATAGGAAATGAGATTGACAACAGTTACTGAAGTAGTAGATAAGTAAAAATGAAATAGCATTAAGTAGCTCTGTAACCGAAGCTGATAACGAGACAGCCTATCACAGTCAGATAGACCACAGTCAGATAATGAACTCGATTGTGCCACTTCCAACACAATCGATTCAGATACGGAGTAAACAGCTGATATTAATAGCAGAGAAACTACAGATGTACAGCAGAAGTTGAAAGAGTTAAGGTATGAAAGGTTGGTGAAGGATAAAAAATTGTTAAAGGAAAGAATAGAAACACTACTTTACGAAAAAGCCAAAATGACAACAAAAGCACGCGGTCTTGAGAAACAGGTACAAGATATGAAAGATGAGGCCAAGGAACTGGCTCAAATTGAGAAGGAGAATATAAATAGAGAAAGGAAGCGTACCAATGAGCTAACTAAGAAAGTTCTTGGCCTAAAAGAGAACTTAAAGAAAGCAAGAAATAGTGATTTCTGTCAAAATCCTACATATGAACATAGCGAACACGCCGAATTGCTATTCATATTGATAAGGAAAGTGAATGAATCGATCCAAGGAAATGGGGAAAAAAATCGTAAAACAGGATTTAAAACCAACTGCACTTCAAGAACATGCACAATTGACATTGCATAGATAGAAAAATTGCATAAAAATGAAGAAAAATATTTAAGGCTACTCGAGAAAATGAAAATCGAGTTGAAACAGTATCAAGATCTGGTAGAAAAAATGTAGTTGAAAAATCAGCACATTCAGCAGAAAATAAGGAAATTGAGGAAATCATGCAAATTGTAACTGAGATCAATAAGCACTTCGAAATCGAGCTAGTGAAGCTCAACAAACAAGGCAAAAATCTAAAGAGTACAATGTCCACTACAAGAAGCACAGATGAAAACTCAGAAAGCGTAAATCGCGCCAGAGTATGTCGAGACTATGCGAAGAATAAAAAATGCAGACACAAACACAAAATAATGTGCAAGTATTTTCTGAAAAGCAAATGCGACAACCAATCATGCAAATATACACACGATGAAAGTGTAGAGTGCAGATGGCATAACAATGGAAACTGTCGATTTGAAGACAGATGCAAATTCATACATCGACAAACCTAAATTGATAAACCAGTGGAGGGTACCAAAGATGAAACAAATAATAAATCAGCCGGGATGGAAGACATTAATAAGGAAGCAATTGCACAGATACGCTCACTGGAAATTCGACAAAAAGAATAGGAAGAAATTTGCAAGAAAAGATAAATCCAGCACTGCACGAGACAATTATCAAAGCTGTATAACAGGCAAATACAAGAGGAGATATAAGGATTCAAGAATGATGTAAGGCAAGCAAAGTGAGAACGCAGCCAGTAAGTGGCAACCTATGCAGCAACCTGTGTATCCGATAAATAGAACAATGCCGTCGCTACAGCAGCATTGACAAGATGTGGGGAGGACAACGAAAAACTAAAACGTGCAAACAGAGAATAATAACAATCACAAACGAAGGAGAAGGAGAAAAATAATAGAAAAAACTTAAAATCATTGAAAGTGTACTATGTAAGCATCAGAGGATTAAAATCAAAACATGACAATCTATCTGAAACAATACAAAGCATTGATGCAGACATAATCAGTATAGTAGAAACACATACTAGCAATACAGACAAGATAGAAATAGAAGGATATCGCATATAAAGAAATGATAGAAATGATGAAGGACGAGGAGTGTTGATTGCTGTGAAGGAAAAATATGAAAATGTCACAGTGGAGGTAAACAAAACAGAGAGCGGCATGGAAAGTCTGTGGATTACAGTTGGTACCAAGATTAAATATCGAGTAGGAGTTGCATATTTCCCTAATGGTGATCAAGAAACAAATAAAACACTCAAATCTCAGTACGAAGTGCTGAAAAGAGAAATTAACAAAGGTCAAGATTACAGGCAAAGAATTATTTTAAAGGGAGATTGTAATTGTAAAGTTGGTGAAATAATAACTGGAAACCACAGAGAGATAACAAAGGGTGGACGACTGATAAAAAAATTGATGATAGATTTTTAACGTGCAATTGTAAACAACTGGGGTAAATGCAAAAAAATTTGGACAAGATGGGGAAAGAGCTAATCATTCAATATTGGACTATGCTTTTGTAGAAGAACAGTATTCAAGAAATTTAAAATCAGTATTGATAGATGAGGAAAAGTTACTTACCCCATATAGAGTCCTTAAAATAGACAAAGAAATAATACTAAGATATACCGATCATAGAGCCGTGATAATGGAATGTTACAGAGCAGTGTCACATGGTAGAGAAAGAGAACAGAATGGACTACTAACCAAAAGAAATTATGAAAAATTTAACAGCTTATAACAAAGGAACAAATTGTCCACATTATTTGATAGCCAGGAAGAAATACAAGTACAATACTCAGAATAGACAAAAAAAGTAATGTTGATCAAAGAAAAATGTAAAACAAAATTAAAAATAAAGCAATGTACAAGCCAGCAAAGACTACTAATGGCTGCAAAGCGGAGTGTAAAATTACTAAACAAAAATGACAGCAATACAGAATTCTTCAAAGAAAGACAAAGACTCGTTACAAATCACAGCTGCGAAGAACAACATTCGTCACAGAAAAAGCAGATAAAAAATACAATAAATCTGTTAGAAAAAGGAGAAAATGAAATGAAAAAAGAAATCATCATCATCATCATCATCATCATCATCATCATCATCATCATCATCAAGTTATCGTCGTCAAGTTAAGTCACGAATAACAATCCTCGCTATTATCATAGTTATTACAACGATGATTTAGGTATAAATACCAATGGAAATATGCTTCTGAAAGGGTAAGAGTATCTTAAGTATTAGTTGTATATTGATTGACAAAAATGATGGAATGTGAAGAGCAAAACGATGAAAATTATTCTGACAGCCTAAACATTTTAAATAAAATGGCAAATAAACTTGATCCCGAAATTATTATTACCACTAACATAGTGCCGAAATATAGAGATGGAGATGTATTACATCAAATTAAATTCAAAACTAACCAAAATGAAATATGGATGTCTGCATGTAAAATATACTTTGAATCTTTGGGCATGATTCCATGGATAAAAGACACTAAGGGCGAAGGCCGAAAAGTTTTAGTCATTTCCCCAAGGTCAAATAAGAAACACAAAATTCTGACAATGACATTTTTTTCAAGTGGAACAGTAATGACATCAGGGAAAGAGTTAACATTATTCATAAACAAATACTTTGACAAAATAAAAGAATCCCTTCACAAGGTATACACAGAAAACAATAGTAAAAATAAATTTATTGGAGATAGCGAACACAAAGAAGGATATTTGCTTGCAAAACCTTGTTACGAAACACCACGTGGGAACACACCGACAAACACATTATCAACTCCTACGTCCACACCTAATACCCCGTCTCCTATTCAAAGACCTAATAAACAAAGTTTATCAGTGCAACGTTCATTAAGTTCCTACTCAGAAACAGAGGACGAAATATTTTCTTTCACAGTGAAAGTGAGGAAGAGCTGAGCCAATCAGTTGTTACGGTAAAAAAAATTTAAACACACGGAAAAGTACGATGACTATCCGCTCAGTCGATTCCGCGACCGTTACAACACCGGTCAATTCACAGCCAACAACAGGCCAATTGCGAAATCTTCAAACAGACATTCTAACACTTAAGGAAACCTGCAGATTATACAGAAACACGATATCTAAAGTAGAGCAGGAAAATCAATCTCTGCAGGCCACTATTACTGATCTTAAGAATGAATTGAAGAACAACTCTTCAAAACACGACACTGAAATTAATCAGATCAAAAATCGCTTGTCTGCCACAGAAACAAGCATAGCTGAAATGAAACATTATATGTCCAAAAAAACAACAACTACTTCTTCAACCCATATTAATCAGAATAGCACGCATGGAAACAATAACAATAACAATGTCAACAGCTCAAGGCCACAAAGTCAAGTAGACAACACAGGCACCCCACTTGACCTTTTGATTGTAGCCGACTCACACATTCGTCACGTCATCCCTACAAAAATTGCAAAATCATCCAAAGCTAAAAAAGTCATCTGTCAGGGAATGCCCACTCACCAGTTTGTCACAGAAATAGAAAACATTGCAAAAACTAACACTAATTACAAATACATAATTCTTCATTTTGGCTCACATGATTCCCATGAAAAGATTGAGAAAGTATCTCTAGCCAACATTACTACGGCAATCATGAAAACAAAAACTTTATTCCCAAGTTCTCAAATTTATTATTCTTCAATGTTACCAAAGCCTGAAAATAGTTCAATATTAATAACAATGCGTCTAAATGATCAATTAGAAACATTTTGCACATCTAAAAACATCACCTTCATTAACAACAGCAGGATATTTGTCACCAAGAATAACGGGACCCTAGAACAAAACAAACCACTTTTTTTACAGGATAGTATTTATACAAATACACACGGGACAAAGCTACTATCCAGAAACTTCATCAGAGCTATACACACCCAAC
Source organism: Haliclystus octoradiatus (assembly GCA_916610825.1). Lineage (NCBI taxonomy): Eukaryota > Metazoa > Cnidaria > Staurozoa > Stauromedusae > Haliclystidae > Haliclystus > Haliclystus octoradiatus. Next base: position 3,450,800 of record OU744451.1, read on the forward strand.
AGCATGATATGATTACACCAAATATTCAACATATTCCGCAAATGAATGTAGATCAAAGAATGCCTAGTATACCTCCTATGACCACCGAGTCCAACCAATCAGAATCGGTTATTCATCCATTAATGAGCCAACACCTAAAGCAACCCAATTATGTTATTCCACCGAGAAATGGAGAGGAGATAATGCAACAGACTCTTTCAGATTTCATGAAACTTTTTCATAACCGATTTAGTAATTCTGTCGAATTTACGTCTACTATACCCCCTCAAGAAATGGCAAGACCATTAAACTTAATGCCTACTCTCCATCGCAGTACCGATAGAAGTTACGATGCTCATTCAGCATGGGAAAATATTCCGCCACAAATATATCAACATCCACAAAGACATTATTAAAAATGATTTACATATACAATTACAAGATTATTAAAAAGATATACATCAAGTACACGTTTATGAAGAATATCCATAGAAGTTACCATTCAGATAAGTTTATGTGTGATATCATTGATATCGTAGCTACAGAAACTAGCTATAGTAATGTTAAGAATAGTTTAAAAAATATTTTTATTAGAAATAGCGTTACAATAGATATAGTAAAGCCCTTACATTCGAGAGATGTGTCTCATCCCTCGAAATTCTCCAATATAAACTATGGAAATCCCTGAAAATCTTACTTTTACCTTTTGGAACATCAACGGTCTGGGCTCTAAGCTAGCGAATCCTGATTTTCAAAAATTTATAAAAAATGATGTCATTTTTCTTAGCGAAACATGGACTCAAAGGTCATCACATTTTCACCCTCCCCCAAATTATGATATAATTTATAAACATAGAACAAGTAAACAACCAAATTGTAGTAGAGGTTCAGGAGGATTAGCAGTCCTCATAAAGTGTAATATTAAACATGCGTTTACCGAAATTCCGTCAAATTCAGAAGATATAATGTGGTTAAAAATGAATAGGTTAGCTTTTGGTCTCAATAATGACTTGTATATTGCTTTCGTATATGTTAGTCCACAATACTCTTCGGTAAATCCTATTCATAAAAATCAGGTATTTGAAATTTTGCAAAACGAATTGATAAATGTACCGGGTGGTTGCGATGTGCTGGTTGGCGGCGACTTCAATGCTCGACTAGGCAAATTAAATGATTTTATTTCCAATGATGATGACTCCTTTTTTGATTTACCTCCAATGTATGTACCCGATTATCACAATTTAGTTCTAAGAAAAACTCGAGATAATACAATCAACGATTATAGTAGACATTTAATCAGTATTTGCACTAGCAACCAACTTCGGATCCTTAACGGCCGACTAAAAGGTGACGAGGAAGGTGAATTTACATACCATGGTAATATTGGGTCTAGTCTCGTCAATTTTGTTTTGGCCTCAGAACAATTGTACTTACAATCACCATCAGTTCTCAAATCAATCAAAGTCGATAAAGATGCATTGCTACTTTCAGATCATTACTCAATTAATTTGTCTCTTAACGTTACTCTAAGGCATACCAACAATGATTGCTCAAGCATTCTTGTCGAAGAGAGACCACCCCGATATTTATGGTGCGACGAAAAGAAATCTGATTACGCGGAACGATTCTCTAGCGAATCTCATGAACGCCTTATTGAATCACTCTCTTCAGAAATATTAACATCAACTGAAGACATTGACCAGATCATCGATAAAATTTCGGATTTGCTCACAACGTCCGCTCAAGGCATTTTGAAATTAAAAACATTTAAAAAGCAGAAACATGCTAGGCAATTCAAAACACGATGGTACACAAAATCATGTTCTCATATAAAATCACGACTAAATAACATCATCAGACTTTTGAAAAGGCACCCTAATGATCCATTTCTTCGAGGTAGGATTTGCCGGTTAAGAAAGCAATATAAAAAAGAAATCAAACTGTCAAAACGTCAACACAATGATACTGCTTTGCATAATCTAAACAACGCCATGAATAACGATAAAAATAAATTTTGGCAATTAATGAAATCATTTCGAGCTTCTGAAAATAAAAATGAGACACTGCCTGATGCCTATGAGCTCCTATCTCATTTTAAGCAACTCCATGAAGAGAATCCTATCGAGTCAGATACTGTAGATGGGAATTATACTGTTATGCAATCCCAATCTGAATCCAATTTCGTGGGAGATCTCGACAGGGCAATAGACACAAGGGAAATTATCTCTGCCATGAAACTCTTAAAAAAAAAAATCACCTGGTAGGGATGGGATATTGGCAGAAATGGTCCATGCAACGGCAGATAAATTTATCGACGTTTACAAAAACCTATTCAATCAAATTTTTCAATCTGGCTACTTTCCAAATTCTTGGAAAGAGTCTTTTATTTTACCCCTTTTTAAATCTGGGGACAAGCTCAACTCAAATAATTACAGAGGAATAAGCCTCACTAGTATTTTTGGTAAATTGTTCTGTCTTATCCTCAATGAGAGGCTCAGGCATTTCCTTGACGAAAATGATATAATTCATGAAGCACAGGGTGGTTTTCAAAAAAATAAACGAACGGCAGATCATTTGTTTTGCCTTAAAACCCTTATTTCGAAGTATACAAAAAATAATAAAAAGCTTTTTACCTGTTTCATTGATTTGAAAAAGGCGTTCGACACTGTTTGGCATCCTGGCCTTTTATTGAAGCTAAAGCAATTAAACATCGATGGAATTTTTTATAAAATAATTGACAACTTATATGTTCATAACAAAGCACATATCATTTACAACAATCTCTTGACTACGTCGATCTCACCCAGTGTTGGCGTTCGCCAAGGGTGAATCCTTAGTCCTAATCTTTTTAATATTTATATCAATGATTTTGCAAAATCTTTAACATGTCAATCAACACATCCAGTTTTTCTTGCTGATAAGCCATTGAATTGTTTAATGCTTGCCGACGATATAGTCTTATTTTCTCAAACCAAAGAGGGTCTCCAAAAATGCATGGAGAAAGCATATCTTTACGCCGAGCAATGAAAGCTCAATATTAATTATGAAAAGTCAAAATGCATGATCTTCTCAAAAAAATATGTTGATGAGCAACATTTCTTTTCCATTAATAATACCCCCATCGAAATGGTCGACAATTACAAATATCTAGGTTTTTCGTTTCATTGCTCCTCAAAACAATGTTTTGGTATTAAGCAACTTTGCACAAAAGCCGAAAAAGCATGGGCAATAACACAGCGCTCTATGGGGCGGTCGTCAACCAGCTATGTCGCAATTCACAAAACAATGTTTACTACCATGATAAAACCCATATTTCTCTATGCTAGTGATGTTTGGGGTGATTCTGTTACTCACATTGAAAATAACCAAATAGAAACTGTACAGCGAGATATTATGCGGAAAATATTAAATGTTAGAAAGAATTCCAGTAAGATAGCTGTTAGAGCGGAATTGGGGATCATCCCTCTCCAGATTGACGTTAAAATTAATATGATCAAATTCCTTGTTAGAATGATTAACTCCAAAAAAAGTAGTTTACTGTACAAGGCATTTGGTGAACAAATCGTCAACAGTTCATCAACTTCATGGTTGGGTAAAGTTACACATCATTTGTCCGAAATAGGAATCAATTTACAGCTTTTGATCTCTAAAGAAACTAATCAAAAATCTGATCAAATAAAACTAATCAACTCTATAAAAGATCAATTAAATAACGAATACAAAATCAACTTTGAGCAAACTAATCTAAACTCTAACACTCCAGGTCAATCGAACCAATTGAAATTCTACAAAACAATCAAACATAAATTTGAATTTGAAAATTATTTGCTACTTCCACACAAAAAGTCTAGGATAGCAATAACTCAGATCAGAATCAGTGCTCATAAGCTCGGAGTACAGACCGGACGATATTCTAACATTCCCTACGAGGACCGGCTATGTCCCCATTGCGATAGTGACAGACTCGACGATGAGATACATCTACTCTTTAACTGTAATATAAATAGTAACTTGAGGGTAGCGTTTTTTAATAAAATAGAAAAGTTGCATAACAACTTTCAGGTATTCTCGGATACAGAGAAATTGGAACTGCTCTTTTCCCAAACAGAGTTACAAACAAAGAAACTGTTGGGAAGATTTCTTTACGAATCTTTGCAGAAACGCTATAATAATTTGCAATAGTGAATAATAGAATGACCCATGTTTTGATAATTTTATAACTATATCGTGAATCAATATTATCTTAATACGTTGTTATTTAGAAGCAACAGGGATAAATAGGTTCTTATAACAACTATGCTAAATAAAAAATAAATAAAAATATATATATATATATACAAATATCGAATAACAACATAATAATATTAAATAATACTTACCACACACCTGTATCTATGTAAACTGGTATATTGGTATTAAATCAAAACAAACAAACATCATCATCATCATCATCATCATCATCATCATCATCATCATCATCATCTTCATCATCATCATCATCATCATCATCATCATTGATTCAGAACCTTTGAGTTATACAAACTATTTTTCAAAGGACTGATACATAGCTAAGTTGACAGGAAAACAGACATTAAATAAAAAAAAAGGTATAAATAACAGGAAAGAGTGGTAAGCATAAAGTATATTAAGAACGTAAGTGCTTCTCAAGGAGACGTTTGAATGTAGGCCTGCTTTGGACTTCCTTCATTGCAGATGGTAGATCGTTCCACTTATGCGCACCAGCATCTTGAAATGAATGACGATGGCTCGACTTAATGTAAATGTCATTGTGGGCGTGACATCTTGTTCTGGTGGAATACGGCAGTTGGAAAAAGTCGGAAAGCAAAGGAGGAGCTTGTTTGAATTTAATTTTATGAGTGAACATTAGTTGATGCGATGTTATTCTGTCTCTAAACAGAAAGCCAATCTAGTTGGCTTTGCATATCAGGAACACGAGTGCGATAGTTACAACGGAGCACTGTTTTCATTCCTCTGTCTTGCAATCTCTGGAGGCTATCTAGATGTTCAGTTTTACAGTTCCCCCATACGACAGCGCAGTAGTCAAAGTGTGGCAAAACAATGGTGTTATAAATAGTTCTAGCTGCTTCTTGCGGTATGAAGCGTCTCACGTATTTCAAAACGCCCAAGCCTCTATTGATTTTCTTTCTTGATGAAAGATTCTGGGAGCTCCGAAGGAGAATAATAGGGAGACAGCTATAGCGATGGTTGTTACCAACGGTAGAAAGCAAGAACAAAAATTCCAAATTCTGAAAATATTTCAAAGCTAAATATTACAAGAAATTCTTCAACAGAACAGAACCAACCAGAGCCATCTATTTGAAATGAAAGAGTTGGGACACGCATGCAATTTTTGTATTTTGGCCTGGAGACTCTTCTAGAAAGAATTCGGACGTTATTGAATTCAAGATTCATAATAAAAAAAATCCCTTGTGACTTATAAAACCCCAATAACAGTCTTCGTAGAAAAAAATTTGACGCAATAGCTAACAGCAGATAGATCTATTAATAAAGAACATCGTTTCTGGTTCTCAACTGAGCCCATTTCCAGGTTAAATACAAGATTAAAAAGTAATCTAATTTTTAGTTTAAAAATGCATCCATTGGGATAAAGTTTACGAAAACATTTTTGATCTTATACATTTCAGATTGTCCATTAAGGCTAGGTTTCAGTTCCCTAATGAAAATCATTTTATAAACTAAACAATCGAATGTGTCCTTGAGTGGCGTAGAATGGAAAATTGATTATCGATGTCCTAAGGGGCGAGACCGTGTGCGTTTTATAAATGTTGACCAACAGCAGAAGATTGGCTTAGCTGCTCTTTAACGCGTTCATGCAGATACGGACAAGTAAAACCGACATAGTTTGCCTCTCACAAACTGCACTTAAATTGGTACACAACGCGTTGTTGATTTAAATTCTTTTGTTTTCTTTACGGTATCTGAGTTCATCGATAATTTTTGCACTTTTAAAAAAATGTTTAAAATTTGAGCTGATTTTGTTGCTTAATTGGCTAATTCTAGAACCAAAAACATTGTTCTTTATTAATCAATCTATTTCCTGTTAGTTATTGCAATAAATTGTGACTTATATTCGATCTATTCAAATTCGAACACTTTGAGTAAAAGATATATACTATTTAAAATGTTTTCAATGAAATGCATCTGCATTAATAGCTATAATTTGTAATTTATAATTTGCTAATTTGAGTTCATACTACATACCCATGCCTTATTCTTTTATTTTCTTGCGGGCACTCTTGATAGCTTTTCAAATGATGACTATCTATATTCTAGATTTCTAGATCGCCCTCACTCTATCTCGTCTCTATACTATACTGAGAAAATCCTGGGAGAATCTATTGTTTAACTCGTATGTTGTTTTCCCTGCGTTATGATTGATTAGTTTCCATAACAACTAAAATTTGATTGATTGATTGACAATAATGGTACTTGGTTGTTATTTTATTCATTGTTTTTATTATTCGCTGGCTGGTTGTCATCTATATTTGTCAAAGTTAATTTTATTTGTTACTCCTTGAAGTTGTCCGGATTTATTGTATCTGTCTCATTGTGGTGTCTTTAATATTTTATTGTCGGTATTACTTCATAGTCAACGTCGGTCCCTAACGTCATCGTGTGCCATGTCCAGCGCACATAGAGTGCAGCGCACTATCCTCGAAATAATTATATAAATTGTGAGTGAGGCTGTTTATTTTCCGGGAAATCTGAAAACGTGCTATGCAGGAAAATACAACTAAATTCATCATCCTTCAATTAATGGTCAATGAATTTAATAATCCTTTATCTTTTGATCCTTACACAAAGCTAACAAAATGTGTTCAATATCACTTCAAAATTTCAATTAAGCTTTTATAAATTTACAATTGGTAGAATAGACAAAAATAAAAAAAGTGTAAATAATATAGTATCGTATGGCGTCAGCAAACATCACTAAAATCACGCAGAACAAATAACTTTTTCAACTCGAAATGATTGTGCATCTTACTTGAAAATATACAAAAAGAAAACAACTAATAGACATATTAAGCTATATCACGTGACTTGTATCGCGTGTTTAGATGCAAAACGGACTTGCTCTTCATTTGTGAAACGTACGTTTGTAAATTGTAAACGTACATTTGTAAATGTTGCTGCTGTAAATTTCATACAAAGTGCTGTGTTTCTTTGTTTTCAACTGATTTACGTTTTCAAAATGATTATATATTATTTCAACTATTCTTCCTATTACTTGTACAATTTGGTAGACAAATACAGGAAAAAGAAACACAGGAGAGAAGAGTTACAAGTTTTATATGGAAAGTTACATTCATGATATTTTTATTGCTTAGCCTGGTGGCATTTATGTTGATGCTAGAGCAAAATTTTATCGCAGCGTGAAAAAGAATGAAGAGCCACATTTAATATATACATATATGTGTGTTACTGATAACGACGATATTTCAGTCATTTATAAAGCTCATTGCTGTAAGGCTGGCAGTGGGGGACTCTGCATCACGTATTTGGATTGCTGTTTCAACTTGGTGATTTGTATGGTACTGCTTTGAAAGAGATACCGAGCGATGATTCGTGTACAAATCGACCACAGCAATGGCATATGTAGCGGGTGGAATGAGTCGATGACTATTAATTACCACACGCGTACATAGGAGATTCTGATATAGATACATTTGATGTAATAATAACTGTAGCTGGCCACCAACAGGGAGAGGATGAATGAGGGTTAATATGACCGTTGATAAACAGAGCCTCTATGAATGTGGACCAGCTTTGCTAATATAGGTGTTATCGCCACGAAGGGCAGACGTGAAGAGGGTTAATTCATTACACGCAGTGATTTACATTTACAAGGTATACGTGATTACAAACGGAAGCTTTACAGTTAAGAAAGGAAATACATTATGATAAGACAATAGACATAAAACAATCCACTACATAACTTCCCCCCACGGAGACGGAGTCCCGTCTGCGAGTGAAAGATATGAAATAATATATACAGGACGAATGAATGGATAAAAATATGTATAATAACATAGAATACGATTTAAAATAAGTTAATAATAATGTTTTGACTGAGTTAGATGAATTAGATTGTGTGTTTCTTTCATGTTGTATAGTTGGTTAAGTATGTGTTGTATGGTTGTAGCGACAAAATCTTGTAAATATTTAATAATTCTTTGTGAGCCTTTGTGCAACAGTGCAAGTCATGATTGTATATAGCCTATCTTTTTGATCTTCTGTTTTGATGGTGTTCTGTATCTGTGTTGGTAATGTTGTTTTGTTGTTACAATTCTTTGTGCTCCAGCCTGGCAATCTTTATTTTCTTGTCGGGTTAAGCATTAATAATTTGCGTGGTTCCTGACAGAACTTAGATTGTGACGGCGTGAGTGCATTTAAATATTTTCTTCTTTTTTTTTTTTCGTGATAACACTCACCCAGGAGCGAATTTCAACTAAAATGTTACCAGATATAACCATATGCTAGCCAGGGTTTACGACGCGTAATATTCGGCTGCGTTTTTCAGATCACGTCGGTAGTCACCAATATGTAGCGGGTGGAATGAGTCGATGTATTGACAAATTACCACACGCGTACATAGACGTTGATTAGATATATATTTGATGTAATAGTTGTAGCTGGCCACCAACAGGGAGAGGATGAATAAGGGTTAGTATGACCGTTGATAAACAGAGCCTCTATGAAGGTGGAAAAGCTTTGCTATTATAGGTGCTGTCGCCACGAAGGGCAGACGTGAAGAGTGTTGATATATTACACACAATGATTCACATTTACAAGGTATACGTGATTACAAACGGAATCTTTACAGTTAACAAAGGAAATACATTATGATAAGACAGTAGACATAAAAAAATCCACTACACATGTACTAATAAGGCATACAATATCTTCTTCTCCTGTTGTGGCTACTCGTTTTGTGAAAGCCAAGACTGACCAGGACGACCAGATGCGCAAGAAAGACCAAGTATCTAGTAAACATACGACCCTCGAAAAAATACGGAATGTCTTATAACTGAATACTCTTTATCATGCATCGGGTGCCTTTACTCAAAAGGCTAGATAAGCCACCACCATTGCCTCACTTGTTGGCTGATCAAGATGATCTGGACATTAGAATTACAGTGATGGGTATGTTGTGTTTGGCTTATGCTTATCCATCAGTTGATGGGTTTTTACAGACCAGCTATGACATTTGGATGTTGCTTTCCTGATGTTACTAGTAATGTCGATGTTTCATCCTACTTGAAACCCCTGACCTCCAAATTAATTCTGACTTACGATCATTTGACTTATCTTGTATCGCAAGCTTAGATCATCTTGAATGGTTTATGGAAAATATTTATATTCTGATGGATGCAGCACATACTTTGTCTGCCTCACCATTCTTCAAGGTGAATGCAATGAATGGATTATCTTTTATCTGAGAAATCTAGGAGAAATGGCACATAACAACAAGCTTGAGCAGATGACACTATCATATTTTGTTTGAATGTTGATACTAAGTATAAACTTGTTTGTTAACACAATTCCATTTACGTTGAACCATCGGTTTGGCTACTTAATGGTTATTTCAAAGTGAAACAATAAACAAACTTATGTACACCTTTCCTAATCCGAAGTTGTATTTAAAACAGGATTATAAAAATTCTGTTTCCATATTTGTAACCCATATTAGCAGCACTTTATTCTCAAGCGGGAGTCTATGCCAAGATAATCCCTTCTGTCGGTCATTGTTACTGTTGCATTTTGCAGAACAACAGTGGTGACCAATAGCAAATTTAAAAAAATTATCAGTAAACAGAAAACTAACGAGGCAAAATATAAGGCAACAAGCCTCAACCTAATTTCTGCCTGCGCCCCGGGCCAGTCAGGCTTCAGCATCCTCAAAGAGGTCACTTCGCTCCCTTTAGTAGCATGCATCATCGTCATCACTTATTCATAAATCCAGTAAAATTTGTCATGAGATCATGAGCAAGTCTTGTAACAGACATGTACGATTAGATTGGGTCTTCTAATATACAAGTTAAGATTTCTATAAAGACACAGCTTTTCATTTTAAAATTGTTCTATTACTGTAGGTGCCAAATGATACATGAAAATAGAAAATAGACAATAGTACATGAGGTTTCTGTGAAAAAACAATATCATCAACAATACTGGAATAAATGGCGTGGGATCTCTGGCCTGTAAGTAGAGCTAACAGCATAGCAGTGTAAAAATTTAAATCTTTTAATTTTATTTCACGCAACATGGGCAATGTACATAAATACGACAACACAGTATCAACATTCCACATATCTCATGTAAGCAGAGCGTTGTTGAAAAACCCCTTTTAACAGTCGGCACACTATTGGGCGTTTACTAACTGGATTTCCATCATTGCATACCACGTATAAACTTAACGCACCTCTTGCTGTATTGATGGAATTATATACAAGACCCTCATTTGGGGTATAAAGGAAGTTTGATATATCAACATGAGTAGGTGAATCAACATTAATATTATTCAAATTTACATGCTCAACCTATTGTTTTATATATGTAGTGTATGTTTTATTTGTTTTATAACGCCAATAAGAGGTTATTAACTCAACAGCATCATTTTTGAGTCCTACTTGCTCATAGCAGACGCCAATATCTTGCATAAAAGCAATTTTAATTTTTGGTTTGAACTAATAGATGTACCTCAAGTGGTTGCGTTGGTAACAGTAAGATATATTTCCGCATTTGTAGTTGATTGGCATTGCCACAAGTAGTTGTTGCAAAAGAGGCCACCACATTTGCGAAGGCCATTTCGGTAAATCTAATATTCCCGATGCCTGATCTGCAATCACTTTTTGTAGTACCATTGGTATCACACTAAATGGTAGAACATGCATCGACGACTATAGCCGATGGATCAGGTCTGATCAGGTCTGAAAGTAACATATTTAGGATACATTAAATATCGAATATAATGATATTTAAACAGACAGTATTATTAATATAACAAGATAGAAATATAGGAATATAGTGATATATAAACAGACAGTATCATTAGTATAAGTAGATATAGCATATTTAGAAAATTTATTTACAACAGTTTTAATTCAATTGAATTACTCAAAAGAAATCTAATCTACTGTATTTCTCAAATATAACTATTTAAGAAAATTTTAAGAAAACAATGGAATTGAAGTTAAGAATGCAATAGAAATAACCATTCGCCATTGTTACCATGAAGGTTTATTTTCAGAAGAACAATACTGCTTTGTGATTAACTATCCAAAAATGTGCATTCCCCCTCAAAAGGCCAATTATCAATCACAATGGGAAAATATAGCAACCGACAAATGGAAAATTCTTGATTAATCTAAGAACAGATTTTCTGTAATATCCTAACTGGGTTTGGATAGATCAAGAATAACGAATGACGTGTTGACAAAAAAATGACTCAAGCTTTACAGCAGCTTCAGTAGCATAATTTATGTGTATAATTATTCATTTAACTTAAAAATTCGTTACAATATCCATTGACTGTGTTGACATTAGTTTACCTGTCTTGACTGAATCTATGCATATATATGTCTTTTGTGTATTATTGACCCAATGAAACTTATCAATAAAATTAGCTGCCTCCTGATTATTTAAATTTAAAAAGAAGCAATTTCGTCTGTTTTTCTGCATGGCTATAAGCGTCAATGGAAATGTCAATGTTAATTGTGTAACGTCAATGGAAATGTCAATGAGAATAATAGTAATAATAATGTCAATGGAATATAACGCTTGATTATATTTATTCTAACGCATTCTTAACTGTTACTATATAATAGTTTTATATATACATAATGATTTTAGATTATTGTTAGAAATTGTTGTTATATATTTTATGCACAGATGAAAGGGACTAAAAAAGTCTTCCTGATGCACTCATAGTATACAATTTGTCTTTCTCGATATATGATGGCAGCGTCTGAAGATGAACAGTCACAACGAGGGTTCTAGATAAGTAAAACACAAGAGAACAATTAGATAATCTCCCTACAAATAATATTGACAACAAAAATCAAAGACAACAGTAATTTTGAATGTGTTTTATTGATAAAACGCAAAGTCTCGGCCATCGTCTGTGACCATTTTCAAGAGGGAAAGAAATTTTTATTATATTAAGTTAAAGAGTTTTGAATGACCAGCAGCCTTTTCTTAGTTTTGTTGTTTTGATTACAAGAAACGAGGCTAATCCTCTGGAAAGTTACGTCAGCGCCCACGCCAGAGGATTGTCCTCGTGGCTGTTGCTTCGGAAAGACACGACAGAAAGCTCAAGAAAATAGTCTGGTTTATCAATTTCAGTTTTGAATAAATCTCAATTCTTACTTGTCGAAACGCAAAGTCTATGGCTATAGATAGCCAACAAATGTATACGGCTCACAAATAAATAGCGGAATGGGAGCCACAGTCCGATTACCTACACCAAAGAATAGAAGAGCACAGCAGAAAGAGTTCAGCAATTGGGAAACATATACAGCAACACAATCAAACAATAGACGATGTAATCGATGATTTTGAAGTTTTAAAACATTGCAGCTCCAAATGGTTTGCCTTGTTTATGAAATGCTTTTCATCAGGGACTTACAACCAAACCTGAATGGTCAATCAGATCCAATACGATCAAAATTATTTCAAGTCAAACCTTGTTCTATTTTACCAAACCAAAAATTAATTTGTTTTTTGTTCTTTGTTTTACAATTAGGTAATCTAGGTAGTCATAAATTAGAAATAAATTAATTATTTACAGTATAAAAGTTAACTTAATCTAATAAAACTTTCTTTCCCTCTTGAAAATGGTCACAGAAGATCACCGAAACTTTGAGTTTTATCAATAAAACACCTTCAAAATTACTGTTGTCTTTGATTTTTGTTATGCTTTATAGAAGAAGCTACTCAACGAATAATATTGACTGATGTTACATTTCCCCTATTCATTTTCAACGATTTCAAGGGTGTTTTGGAAAAATTTAATCAATCAAACATTGTTTAGCAGTAAAACCATTGAATGTTTCGTCGGGTTAGTTAGTAAATTTCTAAATATTTGTTAGTTATGAAGATTATACTTCCTTGAATGATTGAATACTATATTATTATTCCTACAATCAAGAATGCCTTTAGAAAGATTGAAAAAAGTTATTACTAACTTGAATACTTGGATGGAGTTAAAGCATATACGACTAATTTGAATTAAATATATGATGGTTGAAACCTCTTTTGTTTGGAATAAACACATTATTAGTTACCGATCTCAATTCTTACTTGTCGAAACGCAAAGTCTATGGCTATAGATAGCCAACAAATGTATACGGCTCACAAATAAATAGCGGAATGGGAGCCACAGTCCGATTACCTACACCAAAGAATAGAAGAGCACAGCAGAAAGAGTTCAGCAATTGGGAAACATATACAGCAACACAATCAAACAATAGACGATGTAATCGATGATTTTGAAGTTTTAAAACATTGCAGCTCCAAATGGTTTGCCTTGTTTATGAAATGCTTTTCATCAGGGACTTACAACCAAACCTGAATGGTCAATCAGATCCAATACGATCAAAATTATTTCAAGTCAAACCTTGTTCTATTTTATCAAACCAAAAATTAATTTGTTTTTTGTTCTTTGTTTTACAATTAGGTAATCTAGGTAGTCATAAATTAGAAATAAATTAATTTTTTACAGTATAAAAGTTAACTTAATCTAATAAAACTTTCTTTCCCTCTTGAAAATGGTCACGAAGATCACCGAAACTTTGAGTTTTATCAATAAAACACCTTCAAAATTACTGTTGTCTTTGATTTTTGTTATGCTTTATAGAAGAAGCTACTCAACGAATAATATTGACTGATGTTACATTTCCCCTATTCATTTTCAACGATTTCAAGGGTGTTTTGGAAAAATTTAATCAATCAAACATTGTTTAGCAGTAAAACCATTGAATGTTTCGTCGGGTTAGTTAGTAAATTTCTAAATATTTGTTAGTTATGAAGATTATACTTCCTTGAATGATTGAATACTATATTATTATTCCTACAATCAAGAATGCCTTTAGAAAGATTGAAAAAAGTTATTACTAACTTGAATACTTGGATGGAGTTAAAGCATATACGACTAATTTGAATTAAATATATGATGGTTGAAACCTCTTTTGTTTGGAATAAACACATTATTAGTTACCGATCCAATTTAAACAGATAAATCATCCCTTATATTCCTCTTTATCACTCCACAGAATATAGTGATGAACGATAAAACTATATGTTTATAAATGTATTCTTTTTCATTATTCAATCAAATTTCACAATGCATTTTTCAATGTTATCGAGGAGCCAGGCGTTAGAGGGTTTGTTGTTTCGTTGTATAAATGTGTCTTCAGGCTAGATTATGCACCATATTTTACGAGAAATACCAACATATTCTGATATGCCATACGAAATTGACCCAACATGAAATTTTACAAATGTGGCATTATTTTTTGACAAAGCAAAATATGCGTAACAGTTTATTTCTGTTTGAGCTACGCCTGCTCTTGTGAGAAGAAAATGTTGGCTCTGAGTAACCGATATCAGGAGAATTTTTCAGACCTATATTCAAACAAAATAATTCGAAATTTTTGATAAAAATTAGTATAAATGAACAAAAGGTGCCAATTGAAATTACACAAACATTGGCAGGGACGAAAACATATGTCTAACCAGCCTCATTAATCACACAGATATTGCCGTGGCAAATATTTTGTTAAAAGTTTTGAATTTCTTATAGTAGCCCATATAATCTTGAAGCGTTTAATATTTTCTAATATTGATATTAATATTCTCAAAAGATCATATAGTAATCAAAACAAGTTTTTACATACGTAGCTCCCTGGGCAGTCTATCCAGTACCAATATGAATCAGCTGCTTGCATCACTAATTCTTCTGTAACGGAACTTGAAGTAGCCAATGTACAGTGTAAAATAGCATACTGGTATTGCACTATAAAGCATGAAAAAAGTAAAGTGATAAATTTAACAGCATGTAGCGAGAACATTCATCAACGTTTTTTGCGAGGAATTTGTTAATTGTGATCTTAATAGTTATACTGACTTAATTGATTTATTAAAACCTTTACATGATCTCGTGTTTTGTACGATAAACTTAAGTTGGGTAATTTTGTAACCATTTTGAATAACACGCAACAACTATAACAACAATGATAATATATTTAAATTTTTATCATAATATTTTCGCTGCCCTTCGGTAGCTTCTTCAGTGATAATTTAAACTTTCTTTTTAATAGAACGAATTATTTCTTCTTTTATTTGTATCTTTTTTTTGCATTTTGTTCTATTGAAGGTTCGACATTCGATCGAATCTTTGTTTTGGATTATTCGAATCTCCCCATTCGTCCTTGGAGTTTAATGTTGATTTACTCAAATTGATGTATACTGCCTCTGTCACTTGTCTCAACATCGCGTCATTAGAACACTTTTGTAAGATTTTTACTTTTATTTCCTTGATATTTCATACGTGTCGTTTCCTTCTTCGTGATATTTCCTTTTGCAGAAAGACCAATTCAAAAATAGACTGCAAAACAAGAGACGTCGTATGCAAGATAAGTTGCATGTCATGCACAGAAAGTTATATAGGTGAATCAGCAAGGAGTATCGGAGAAAGGTTCAACGAACATTTTAAATTTTTATTACAAAAACGCTCATTTTCAGTGCTCCACCAACATATGGTAGAACGACACGAAGGAAATATCAAGGAAATAAAAGTAAAAATCTTACAAAAATGTTCTAATGACGCGATGTTGAGACAAGTGACAGAGGCAGTATACATCAATTTGAGTAAACCAACATTAAACTCCAAGGACGAATGGGGAAATTCGAATAATCCAAAACAAAGATTCGATCGAATGTCGAACCTTCAATAGAACAAAATACAAAAAAAAAAGAAGAAATAATTCGTTCTATTAAAAAGAAAGTTTAAATTATCACTGAAGAAGCTACCGAAGGGCAGCGAAAATATTATGATAGAAATTTAAATATATTATCATTGTTGTTATAGTTGTTGCGTGTTATTCAAAATTGTTACAAAATTACCCAACTACAGTTGATCTTAATAGTGTTGTACATAATACTCGTCAAGATTTTAAATCTATGTTTGTGAATGCAATTTAACGTAAGAAGAACGGGTTGTTCAATTGAACAATTAACAATTATCGAACGAGATTGAGCACCTCACTGAGAATTATCAGGCCGAGGCCTGATAATTCTCAGTGTCATGCGAAATCGAGTTTGATAATTGTTTTATTATTAATCCATACCTTTATTAATCCCATGAAATATTCAAGAACATCTGCGTTTTGAGAAATATTACGAATTCATCGCAACAAGCTTGTTTAAATATGTCTTCATAATTTAGAGACTTTTACGCTATCAACTTGATTAGATGAAGACTCCTTTGCATTTCGCTGTCCTCTTTCTAATTATTCGTATTTGTTTCTATAATAAACTTGACAATTCTGGCTTCCGTATTGTAGTAAATCTATATTTTGAAGAGTCAAAAATTTGTAATAAAGAGTTTTTCTATCACGTCAGTCTTGAAGCCTTGGAGATGCTATTGTCTCGACATATTGTCGCGACCTAATTGTCTCGAGCTCTACCCTATTGTCTCAGATTGTTACGTCACGTTCGAAGACACTAGGAATTGTTGGTGTTCGATTAACCAATAGGAAGCAAGAAAACGTTCGAAAAAACTTGCCATTAATAATAATATTGATTATCAATTGAACAACACCGTCTACAAATTTAAACAATAAATATATATACTGTATGATATCTAGCCTGCGCGCAGACCCAAATCTTTTTTTATGATTAGTAGGGTCTGCGTAATATCGACAGAAAGCTTGCGCTGGACTGGAGTAGGGGGAGTGGCAGAAACGTGAGAAATCTATTGTTTGTCTATTGTTCATCAGCCAATCGCTAGCGAGTTCTCCAAAACTAGAACCAGAACATGATTGGTTGGTAAATATAAGTTCTTGACGCATTCCTTTTCAAGTAAAACGTCGTTCTTCTTCAATAAAATCATTTTGCTTGTGTCCGTTTTTCAGTTTTGTACGAGGGAGACCTCAGATTTTTTTATTCAACACAGACTTTTTATAATTATGTTTGTAGTAAAATGAACATAGTGTATTGGCAAAAACGATTTCTTGTTAATTTGCCTTTCACAGAGGACGGGGCATGTTATTTTACATGTAGCATCGGCCAACAAAGACTTGATTTCAAGATACTGAAATTCATTTGGATTGTGTTTGTGTTCGTCGTAAAGGCCAGTTTGTCATGGGTAATATCGAAAGAACAAATCGTTTTATTAGATATAGAACGATTTAATCTCTGGATCTTGTTCACTGCGCCATGGCAATGGATTACAAAAATATTTCTTCACGAAAGACTAATTCTCATCATTGATGTCAATTTTCGAGTTTCTTTGTCAAAAACAAATGCATTAAAAACATTGGACAACTTAGATCACTTCATATTGAACAGAAATAGTACGTTGTATTAAGTTAGTATTAATCATTTGAACGTCTTTATGAATCAACTCATTTTATTTCGTAAATAATAAGTGTCAATTTTGATTGTGAAAAGTTTTGTTATTTTCGAAAATCGGACTTGCAGAAATGCTGTTGGTGACGCCGTCTGTAGTTGAACAACGCTGAACAACAGGAGTTAAAGTGTAATGACGTTCCGCCACTCCCTCCAACTTCCGCCCAGCGCAAGCTTTCTGTCGATATTACGCAGACCCTACTAATCATAAAAAAAAAGATTTGGGTCTGCGCGCAGGCTATATGATATCGGGATGATATCAAATCTAAGGTTAATTGTGAGGAGGAAATAGAAATGTTGTTTCTCTGTCGCTATCTTCACATTGTAGCTGATAGTTTGGATGGATATATGGATTATCCAGAATATTCCTCAAAACTGAAATCACTAACTGTTTAATGTTTGTTTTTCTTTTACCCTAATTTTTAAATTATTAAAGCAGCTCCTAAGAAAGGTAACAAGTCTCGTAGTAAGTCTCCGATAAGAACATTCTCATAGAATAATCTGAATAACTTGAAAACTATTATAAATTGGAAATAAAATACAACGTACAAAGACCATATTTTCTCGTAAACTTTCGTCAATGTTATTTTGGAGTTTTGATGTGTATGTTTTTATTTTTGGGAAAGAGTATTAGCCATTTTAGAAATAACAACATAGCTTTGCCAAAACGTGATAAGTATGTTCTTTCGTTTAAGATCAATCAACAACATTATTTTTGGCTGTTATAGCTTTGAAGGTGTAATGAAAGCTTCTGTAATTTACAATTCAGCATTTCACAATATAAACAATAAAAATCAGCCATAAAAATCAACCACATTAATTTGGAAAACATTGAGCATATCCTCAATTGATAAATGGGTAATTTACATATAGTTTTGTAGATTTCAGCAGATAAAGTTTGGCAGACACTCCTGTGGGACTTTAGCTTATTTTCGGTCAGTTTTAGAATCAGACTTATGATGATCTTCGCTGCTGATAATAATAATAATGAGTCAAAAAGGTTTTCTCAAAAGCTCAATTGTAAGTATCATAGTATTAATTTACCAAATCATAACAAAATTGCATAAAATTGCATATTAATACATAGCATTCAACACACATACAATGAGATATTTAATGTGGTATTTAACCGGTTAATAGTTCATCTGCTTTATATGATGCATGGAGCTCAAATTATATACACTTGTTCCATTTAACAATTCATCGGTTTCGCATATTTAGGAAATAAACACTCAACGTCATCACATATTAATATAAAAGAATTAATGAGTTATTTGTGTGTCTTTATTAAAACCGTACTTACACTCAAAAGGGTCTCCATTTCCATCAAAAACAATGTATGGGCCGGTACCTGTGAAATGTAATGAGGGATGAAAATTGATATTGCAATGTAGCTATTTATAATTTAATTAGCACATTATTTTGAGGATTGATTGTACTCTGTCAATGAAATTGGTTAGCTATTTGCGAAATAAAAACATTATGAAAATATCAATAAAACTATACAAATGACCATACACCAGGAACTATTTCAAATATGTAATACAACAATAATCACATTCATATGTAAATCTAAACGCATTCTTTATTCTTAATCTGTTCACATATTGATCGACTGGTTAACCTATAGAATTCATATTTGTCGATTTTGTTACAGGTCATCATTTCAAACTATAATTGATGGAAACATTTCGCAGAGATATTAAACACGTACTTCTTCATGAGAAATCCTATTTCTATTTCAGATTCCAATTTATTGTTCTAGAATTTAAAATAATTTAAAATTGCAGAAAAAACACAAAAGCACACAATTTCTACTGTACCTGGAATTAAGACTTGATGATGATCCTGGAAAAAGAAATCATAAGAAAAATTGATCTACTAATTATAAGTTCTCAATCGTAGCTTGTTTACAACTTTAAAACTGATACATCTCTCAGAATGAAATCTTAGGCAAGATCTTGTACCCATTTTCTACATTGAGAGTGAGATTTGTGTAACACAGGCTAGAGAAACTTTTTAATGAGCTGTTGTGCTGAATTTCTTGATGATGAAACAGGTGTTACAACGAGTCAACTGATATGATGTTGTGGTTGTAGTAACAGCATAGGGATAGTGATCAAGTGTCGAGCCCAGCATTAGGTAAAATACACATGTAACTAAATAGACACCTTATTTTAGCACAATGTGATATAGTATACCTAGTATATACACAATAAATCATTATCTAAAGAGACATTGCCTTCTTACTGTGAATATTTTGTTGTTGTCATTGTAAAATGCAATTCGTTTTTCCTCCTTGTTGATTTGATTAAGAAAAATTTGACATCTGCTTCTATCAAAATCTTGTAACCAATTCCATTCGATTGAAACACATTCATTTTTCAATGAAGAGCATTTCAGTCCGCATTGTACTTGGGAGACGGCAGTAACATATATTGATGATGTGTAGATCAGGACTTCACGATTTGGCAACGGCTTTGTTAGTAAAGATAGTGTATTGCCATATGCGATACTCAAGAATAAGATCACGCAAGGCAGATATCTGGCCATTTTTTGTAGATTCATTTTTTTGAACTTAGGTTTGTGTCGAACAACTGGAATTAAAAATAGAAGATATAATATAGTTTACCTGGTAAAGGCTGCTTTATAATGTATGTTATTAGTTATACAGTGTAACCCGCTTAAGTGCATCCGATTTTAGGAACACTTATCCGAAATTGCGCTTATCTGAATTTTAGAATAGAAAATTGAAAACAAAGGAAAAATAGCTCCACTACACTCAGACTCATAGTGAATGATAAAATAATCAAAAGAAATGAAATGAAATCAAACTCCATAGAATATCAAATTAATCAAATCATCAAGCAAAGAAAAATAAAATAAAATAAAATTCAATAAAGTAAAATCAATCCTATCGAATGATATAAAATTAGATCAACTAAAAACTCAATTTCAATAAAATAGCAAAAAAAATAATCAATCAAATCAAATAAATTAAAACAAGAACATCAAAGCAAAAGAAAATTAATCAAAGCAACATAGTTAGATTTTAGAAGTTAGATTAACAAAATAAATAAAAAAGATGAATGGACTATTAAATAAAAGTTGAAAAAAAGTAAAAAGAATGTAGAATAAATTATCAGAAAAAAAAATATATCCAACTAATAAATCAAATAAGAAAAATTAATATCTTCTTATACTAATAATACTGTCTATTTGTATATCACTATATTTCTATATTTTAATATTTCTGTGTCTGTCCGCGACTTATGTACGTTTTACTGGCGAAATAATACAGATAATCCGTTGTCGGGAGATTATGCAAACATTTGTGTAGAGATAACCATGTACAGTAACAACTTTGCTATATGAATATTACGACTTTTTAAGTTGGTTTGAAATAATAAAATTCCCTGGATACTTTATCTGATATCGTTGTATTAACAAATTTAGAGATTTGAAAAATTTCATCGGGTTGATGATTTAGCGGGCAGCCAAATCGAACTCAAATTGAAATCTAAAAAAACGAAAATATTTCGTTTGGAATTTAAGCTGCGGGAAAAAGATTTCAACAAGTCAACAAAATATTTCCATCATTTTTACGATATACTGTAATGAAAATAATACAAAATACTGAATTGCACTGAATTATTAGAATAACTAAAGCCAACAAAATATGTTTTGAAGAATCAAATAAGCTTATAGTGAAATAAGCAATCTAGAGCGGGGCAAAAATATAGAAGAGCTTTTAAGTAATTTTAAAATGCCGTCGGCGTTCGAAAAATTCGAAACAGATTCAAATTTGATGAGACTATGGAAGAGTATACAGAGAATTTAAAGTTATTAATTCTGAGTTAATCAAAAAATTGTACAAGAGTGTTTATAAAATTTATAATTCAATATAAATATATGAACAGTTTGTTTTACGAGTGGGCAGGTTCTGATTTTCGGATTTTATTTCCATAATTAACGAAAGATTTTAAAACGTTTATTATTACTTAGATCTCATTACGTTGTTCAGCAATAATAACAAGACACAGTATTTTCCTATGGTTTAGAAATGTAAAATAATGTATCTTGTTCTAATTACTCATCATCAACATTTCATGAAGTTTATTCAAAGGATATATAATTCAACTTAAAAAACACAAAAACATAACTAAAAACATTTCTATAGTTAAAACAGTTTGGAGTTGAATGTAACAAACCTTGTGTTACAAAATTAAAAAGTGAAAAAGGTTGCATATAATATTCGATCGTAGCAAACATTATTTATCAAAATTTAACTTTATACCATTTTCCAAATAAGATCCAAATAATAATTACGGACGGGATAATCTACGGTAACATTTGCATACATACAACTATATTGCAACCATACTTCATCGAAGAAAAGCATAAACCCAATAAGAATAAAACATAAATTATCTTTTATTCGAAATAATTCTAATTGGTTTCGTTTTTCTATCAAAACAACTAATTTATTCATACTCGTCATTTCTGTCATTCTACAGCTGCAAGGTTTTGTAAATAGCGCCTAGAAAGATTGACAACAAGATGTAACATAATATCAATACCGAAATATAATAGCGGTTTAATAGAATTCTATTTCATTTTAAAAGAATGCTGATGCTCCCATTCTTGAAAGTTTTCTAACAAGAAGCACTATGAGGCTCATTCTCCACATATTTTTTTTACTTATAAAATTCTATTTCCAACGAACTCTTAGTATTTTGAAAGACTGCCAAGAGAATCACAGGTCTACTTGCTGAGATTGCTAAGATCAAAAATATATAGTGATTGAGAGCTTGGTTAATTTTTTAATTATTAGTGAGATCTGAAAGCTTTATCACAATAGGTACAGTACTGGATATACTAAATGCTAGTTAGATAGATATGAAGAAAATAAAGTAAAATTATTACAAAAAAAATATCTCCAACTAATAAATCAAATTAAAAAAAATGTCAGATAGATATTAAGAATGGAATAATAAAATATAATTTGAAAAAAGTAAAAAGAAAGTAGAGTAAAACTATCAGAAAAAAATATATCCAACTAAAAAATGAAATAAAAAAAAATGTCAGATAGATATTAAGAATGGAATAATAAAATAAAATTTGAAAAAAGTAAAAAGAAAGTAGAGTAAAACTATCAGAAAAAAATATATCCGAACAATAAATCAAATAAAAATTGCTCCCATACGCTCGGACTCATGGTGAATGATATAATAATCAAAGGAAATCAATTGAAATCAAATTCAATAGAATATCAAATCAAGCAAATCATCATGCAAAGAAAAATCAAATCAAATAAATTAAAACAAAAAAATCCAAGCAAAAACGAATTAATCAAACCAATATCATAATTATTGTATCAGTTAGGTTAATAAAATATATAAAACATATGAGGTAGATATTAAGAATGGAATAATATATCAAAAGTTGGAAAAATTAAGGAAAAAGTATAGTAAAGATATCAGAAAAAATATATATCCAAATAATAAATCAAATTAAAAAAAAATTAATTATGCAAACCGCTGGGGGTTGAATCAACCCTATGTGCTTGATACAGACGTTCCACCACTAGAGCAAACCTAGATTGAAGAGCACAAATAATTTTCACTACGTATCATACAGGTGTGAGTTGTAAATGACATGCGAAGATGTTTCAGCAGAATTAAACATTTTACTAAACAACTTTTAAAATTTTAATAAAGAATGTAAACACAGAAGAATATTAATTTCTCACTGATTATACTAGGGCCTAGCGCATTTTTATGACGTACAGTATAAATGACATGAAATTTCCCTTCGCTTTGATATTATTGCAGCAGAATTAAAACACTAAAATAGCAATTGTACTTTGTCAGTACTTTTTATTGAAATATACAACATCGATCAGTAGTAGATTTAAAACATTTGAAACACAATTTTAAAGAATGTAAACAACAAATAACCATGCAAATTGCAAACTATTACCAGAAGAATATTCGTTTCTCACTAATTATACTAAGGGCCTAGCGCAATTTAATGACGTACAGTAAATGACGTGTAATTTTTCGTTTGAAGTATCGTCTTGTTATTATTGCCGCAGCAGAATTAAAGCTAGTAAAGCTATACTATGTAAAATAATACTTGGTCAGTACTTTTTATTGAAAACAGACAAGGTAAGTAAAGGGGTTACGACAGCCATGTTAGCTGCAGCAGGCAGTAGATAATAGCGAGAATAGAGCGACGAGACAAACATAGAGAACCAATGACAAATACCTCCAAGAATTGCTTCGTAAGAAAATGGCGACGATTTTGCTTCTATCGAAGTTAGACGAGAAACATAAACAAGTTGTGGAAGTTTGGAAAGTAAACAACTTTCAATAGCGTGGTTGGACAGCGTTCAATGATCGACGTTGTTTATTGTTGTCCTCTAGATTCTACTTTTACAGCCTAGAAGATAAAACCTTGAAATCAATTTGTTTTAGTGTTATAATCCATCATACAATCCCTTTTACAATTACAACAGTGCTCCAAACCGTGAATCCAAATCCATGCCAGATCCTAAACATTGTTTGTTACTCGTTCATATTTGATTCACAACAGAGGAAATAGACAATCTCAGCCATAGCCCATTACTTCCCTATAAAGACATGCACATATGCAGTGAAACGTATGTATGAGAGCCGCCAGTTAAGAATCTAGAGAATATTGACCACTAAATGAAGGTGACCTACTGAAGAGGTAACTTCCGTGGAATTTTTATTTTTAATATTAAAAAGTAACCATTATAGGCAGGTGACTGATTTTTATGGCGATTTTAATACCCACGTGTAACTGAAATGCATGGAAATTCTGGTTGTTTTTAAATATTACCCGGATTATTATCTTAGAAATAGTAGAGTATGTAGGCCTATCAAAGCCAAGAACTTTATTATTTGAGTTGCATAGTCATTGTGTCCAGATAAATCAACTTGGAAAAAATATTTCTAGGGAAGATGTATGTCATGTTCTTGCAAATCAAATTTTGGATGTGAATTGAATAACCCCTGTCATAGCCCAGATAGCCTAGACTTTACCTAGAATGAAATTGATATTATTGTCGGGGCTATAATCATGGCACTCAAATAGCAGTGATAACTCAAATAAAGATTAATTTCATTAGTCATAACAATATTTAAACCCAGCCTGGCAGAGAAAATCATTAGAACCCTGAATCTTGAAATGTTTTGGTTTTTACATTTTGGTGTGAAAAAAATATCTGAGGTACCAATTTGGGATTGAAAAAAAATTTTGGGCGGTATTTTCAAATTCAAATCCCCCCCCGTCACTGAAGTTCTTGAGTTACCCCCCTGGTGTTTTCTCCTTTTATTTTGTATTCTTCGCCCACAAAAGGCATTCATCATGTTCATACAGTCCTTCGAGATAATGTAATCTATTATTTCTATTTTTGTTACTCCAATTTGATCCAAAACAATCCCTTAATCTTGATGTTTCAAGTTTTCTTCGACTAAAGGGTTACGAGGGGGTGTTGGGAGACACGAGAAAGCATCAGAAAAATAAGAGCCCGTAGGGCGAGTGTTTTTCAGCTTTCAAGTGTCCCAACACCCCTCGTGTTTGAATGAGGCGATCCAAACATTGCTGCAGTGTGGTAATCCTTTTATAAATCGATTCTATGTAATAAATATTATAAATTATTAGTATAAATTACAAAATATCGGAACACACTGCAGCACTATCGAATCTGATAAGTTCATTTTCTCCTGAATTTCATTTGCTATTCATAAAATAAATCAAGACCTAGAGAAAGTACATCAGTGGTTCAAAGTAAACAGCCTACAGTTAAATCAATCAAAAACTCAATGTATTATTTATCACCAACAAAACAGATCCAACTAACGACTACATCACAATTGAAACAACTGAATTACCCTCGTTAGAAAATATCAAGATACTTGGATCCCACATCGACAGTAAACCAACCATGAAAGAACATCTCAAAAACTGCATCCGCAAGGCCAACATATATCTCTACCAAACAAAGCAAATCAAACGATCACTAAACCCACAGCTTGCCACCACACTATATACATCATAAATCCGTCCTCAACTTGAAAACTGCAGTCTATTACTTCTCGGCATCAATCAAAGCGATAACTTAAAACTTGAACGCATGCAGAAAAAGTCCATCACTCAACTTACTCCTTACTACAACAATCATTGCAAAGATCACCTCCTTCAAAGCCTTCACACTAGAAGAATAGTCAAGCTAGCCACAATAATCCACAAAACATTCAAAACTGAAACCCAAAACTTGATATTCACCCTCTTCAAAATATCTATTACCAAATATACATCATCCGAACATCCAAAAAATCTTGTCTCACCTCGATGTCATACAGCCTCACTCAGATGGTCGTTTGTGGCAGTTGGGACAAGGCTATGGCAATTTATACCACATACAATACTGAAACATAGTATTCAAACTTTTAAAAGAACATTATCAGAATACGTCAAAGCTTTGGGATGGAAAAGAAGGTGCCATCTGATGAGTATTAGCAGCCGTTAAAAATACTCAAGCAACTAATACACGTGATTAATTAAAAAGAAAAATCAACATTACTATTATTGAAATTATTATATTATTACTATATTTATTTTTACTATTTACACTATTATATATAATTTCTTCATTTTTCTTCTTCAATGTTTTGATCATTATATTCACTATTGTTATTACTAATATTATTATAGTTTGCTGTTGTAAATTTTATTACTTATTGTTATTATTCTTATTTTACATTCGTATCAATAATGTAAAACGAGCTTCAAATGCTCATTTTGGTAACGAATTCAAATTAAAAAAAAAACACACACACTGCAGCACTATCGAATCTGATAAGTTCATTTTCTCCTTAAAAGCGTCAGAAGAACTCAGAAGAATTCGACCAACCAATCACAGCAACAGGAATAACAAAGGGTCGGCAATGAGTCAATTATAGGAATCACCGCTTTTCCTGTGACGACCGCGTGTCTATTTTTTTTGCAAAATACGGAATTTCAGATGATCAGATCAGATTTCAGAATAATCAACATTTATCATTTTATGAACCAATATCAAGTCTTTCTGAAAACCGTGTCTATTTACAAATTATCTTATTTTGAAGATTGTATATTTATATCTACATTTGATATTGTACAATTGTTGAAGATGGAACCGAATCCTGAAGCATAATTAAAATTCATTGCTCCTGCTGCAACTGATCCATTTTCGCTAGTCGTGTTTATGGTAACCGAACTCGTGTTTGCTAGCTCTTCTTCGCTTCTGCTAGGAAATGAATTGCTTGCTGTATGTCCAACAAGTGAACCGGAGAGAACTGTACTACATGCCTTAATTGTATGGTAGATGGTCTGTTGTTGTAATGCTGCAATGTTCAGAGTATTCACACAAGTGGACGATTTTGGTACAAATTTCGATCTGAAGGTTTCCAGATTTGTTTTGGATACTGAAACTAGGCCAAACATTCTGGAACTAATTTCCTCAAATAAATGGTATTTCAATGTCACAATAACATAACGCTGAAAATATTTACTGCATATTTTGTTTTGTACTTCGTACTTTTCGCCTGTGTTTCATTCATAAGGACATACAAGTCATTACTTGCACAAATAGGTAACCTTCGTGTTCCGTTATTATCATTAGTACTATTGTTATTATTACTATCTACATTTAATTCTAAACCAAAAGAACACTTTTTTTGTTTTGAGCTATTTTGAAACTGCGGGTAACAAGAAAAAGTGTTCGTTTGTTTTGATTTTATTGCGTTTATATTTTGAACCTGGTCCAAATATCCCGCCATTGTTTACATTATCTGCACTGTGAGCTCCAAACATGACCATTAGCCAATCAGCTTGCTAGAACAACATTCGACGATTTATAAAGTTTGTTTACAAACTGTAGAAATTAAAAATAGCTGAATTCATCAAATTTCAATTTTTGTTTACAACTCATTGTACTGTTCTTCGATGGGCCGACCAACCAACACTTTGCTGTAACTCACATGCTACCAAGGTGCGCTGTGATTGGGCAAACCATATTATTGGCTCCTGGCACACTTTTTAACGTTCAATTTTATCAGGCCCTCACTGGAGCGCCACGCGGAATTGAGGGCCGTGATTGGATATGAGGCTACTACGTAATCATGAGTCAAAAATGAGAAAAAACAAACCGAAATAAATTCAAAATCTCAAAACAGAGGACAACAAATTAGATTCGATTTTGAACATAGCAATAGTAGCAAAAGTATATAAAGCATAACTAAAACATTATTAGTTACTATTTAAAGCCTTTACGTTAGTAATAAAAATCAAGTGAAATATATAATGCTGTATATATTAGTAATATCAAGGTACTTGTGTTGTCTTTGCTGTTTCAATAGTGCTCGATGCCATAAATGCAGAGCTGTTTAATAATTAATAAACGAAAAAATCAGACATTCATATTTGCTACTATTAGTTTCACGCCAAGGCGATCATCAGGCAATTGAATCAATTTTTATTAATAAATTGCCTGATGATCGCCTTGGCGTGAAACTAAATAGTAGCAAATATGAATGTCTGATTTTTTTGTTTATTAATTATTAATACTATATATATAAATAGTTAGATCACAAAATTGTCGCTACAGAAATCTGTTGTTTTCTAAACAAAGGATGTGACTAACACAAACACATACAAATGAAATAATTTGAAACCACTAGAATATACTTTCTTACAACTATTGAATTTAAACAAAACATTTGCACATAAGCGGGCTTTGAACGAATAAATGAAATATATTGTTAGAGATAAGCAGAAATAACCGAATTGCAGGTACAGTATTCGGAAGTTTTTAGCAAAGTTTGTATGGAAGTATTTCGGTATTCAATAGATTAATCGCACTTAAGCCCAAAGCGACTTTGCATCCGATTCTTGTTGCATTTATCCGAATTAATGTGTAACAAATAATAAAAATGTAGGCAGTCATACTTAGCATCACATCTTGATATTCATGAAGTATGATTTGTTTTAACTCACTGACATTATCAAGTAAAAGTGCATATAGGTTGCATAGCTGTCATGAACACAATACAAAACGGAGAGAAGAGTGTAAGTTTCAATGTTATACTGCAAACGGATGCATTTATTACAAATGTGTATATGTGAGTGTTATATGTGGTTCTGTATTTTTCCACTTTTTCTCAGTCGCTTTTCATGTGAGATATTCGATGATATATATTGATAGAATCGTTGTTTTGAAGTGGTGGCTAGATTTAGGCGTGGCCTCGTTTTTACCACGGATACTGTTTCACATAACGATAGAAAAAATGCAATTTACTGGACAGATTTCGAGCCCTCACTTTTTATACCAAAATTCACTGAGCTGAGTGTCGCATAATTGCTAATGTCTGAACAAATACAATAGATTGGCTACACAGGTTATTCCGAGTTTCCCTCAAATGATGCTTTTAGCGACATTGATCATTTAATGGCACGCGGCGTTGTTCTTAAATCAATAATATTTTTTGCATTGGATCCATCTGCATTTCCACCATGGCAGTAAATCCTCGGGTGTGTGTAAAATGTGATACGCCAAAATACTCTTATCGCGAATAATTTTTAGTCAACTTTTGGACAATTTAAGACAAAAATTGTTAAAATCGATCAATTGTACAGGTATTTTAAAGTGGTCGGGGGGAGTGCTTCCAAATGTTTTGATGGGGATGTTTTGTTATCATAAATTGAAGAAAACCATTAAAATTCCACAGCAAATGCGTTGATAGAGACCCTAAAATTTCGTATTTTTGCGAGTAAAACTAAGAACAACTTCTAAAAAAATTCAAAAATGTCTAAGTTGACAACTTAAAATTTAACAAAAAATTAGAAAAAGGCAACCATTGAGAATTGCACGTTACCGTACAGCCAATTGGTATGTATGCCCGTGTCCCCGGGTGCCGGAGCTCCCAAATATTTGAATGCCACCCCTCCGAATTTCAAACCCCTGTCCGAAACATGTAGTTACGGCCCTGGCCAGCACAGTCTAGGGTTCAATAATGAAATAAAGTTTGCAAAAAGTAAATATTTCTTCAGTGATATACATGATGGAGGTTTTTCTTTCATCGACCTAATAAATTTCAAAAACAGGATCACTCTTCTGGACAGAATTCGGACGTTCATAAATTCTTGATTTAAGCAAAAAGATTCTTTGGGACTTATATTCGATCTATTCCTGTTAGAACACCTTAAGTAAAAGATGTATCTATTTACATCTTCTTTCAATAAAATGCGTCTGTATTAATTGCTATAATTTGTCCTTATAATTTGCTAATTTGAGTTAATACTACATACCTATATTTTTTATCTTTGATGTCTTGTGAACACTCTTTGTAGCTTTTCGGAGGATGACTATCTGTTCTAGATTTCTTTCCATCTACCTCGTCTTCAATACTATACTGAGAGAATCCTGGGAGAAACTATTATTTAACACGTATGTAATTCCCTGCGTAACAATAGTGATTAGTTTCCATAACAACTAAACATTGATTGATTATTTGATACTCTGCGTCGAATAAATTATTAAAAGAAATAGCTATAGACTCAATACATATGCGCCAATATTGATGACTATAGGAAATATCAATATAAATTACATTTAAATATTTTTGCATGCGGATTGTATTTTAAAGTTAGATAAAGTTATTTGATTTATATGGAATTAATTAAATTAAAATAATACCTCACTAAAAATGGTAGATCACATCTCAGCATATTATAAATAGTTGATTATTTCTGTCGTTGTGATTTTTATTTAACTCGAAATTTGTTCTTTTCATGATGAAATCAACACGCAATAGGTTTCATTATCATTGAAATTATAACTTTTCTATTACTTTTCTGTAAATTTAACGTCTTTTTTTTGCAGTACTTTATTTATATTTTAATTTTTACCGAGGGAATCTTAATTTCTAAAAGCAAGCACTGACTCGGTATGACAGAGCGGTTTTGACCTTCAAACAGGTACCAGACGCTGTGCAAAATTTCTGGAAACCATATGCCACATCACAATATCAATACACAAGGGGATATACAAAAGGAATCAATCGAAGCCTATTTTGTAAAGCACAAAATATTTCTAAAAGAAAGCACCGACTCGGTATGACAGAGAGATTTTGAACTTCCAACAGGTACCAGACGTTGTTCAAAATTGCAACAAAACAAATGGCATATCACAATAACAACACACAAGGGATATATATATATAAAGGGAAGCAATCGGAGCTTATTTTGTAAAGCACAAAAGATTTCGCGTGTAAAATGTTGCTCGCAGAAGTTTAATGACTGCGGCATGCCCTTAGATTTTTCTTTTAAGCGGTTTGCTCTTATTTAAACCGTAATACACTAAATCTCAATAAAAACTTCATATGCAACAAATAATAACAATATATGCAGCCATATATAGCATCAAATCTTGATATTCATGAAGTAGGATTTGTTTCAGTTCATTAACATTATCAAGTAAAATTGCATATAGGTTGCATAGCTGTCATGAACACAATACAAAATGGAGAGAAGAGTGTAAGTTTCAAAATGTTATACTGCAAACGGATGCATTTATTACATATGTGTATATGTGAGTGTTATATGTGGTTCTGTATTTTTCCACTTTTTCTCAGTCGCTTTTCATGTGAGATATTCGATGATATATATTGATAGAATCGTTGTTTTAAAGTGGTGGCATGGTTTGGGCGTGCCCTCATTTTTACCACAGATACTGTTTCACAAAACAATAGAAAATAATGCAATTTTATGGACAGATTTCGAGCCCTCACTTTTTATACCAAAATTCACTGAGCTGAGTGTCGCATAATTGCTAATGTCTGAACAAATACAATAGATTGGCTACACAGTCTTCTCAGCTGCTATTCAGAGTTTCACTATCAGATGATACCTTTAGTGACATTGATCATTCGATTGCACGGGGCATTCTTGTCAAATCAATATTATTTTTTGCATAGGATCCATCTTCACTTCCACCATGGCAGTAAATCCTTTAGTGTGTGGGAAATGTGACACGCCGAAATAATCTTATCGCGAATAATTTTTAGTCAAATTTTGGACAATTTAAGACAAAAATTGCTAAAATCGATCAATTCTACAGGTATTTTAAAGTGGTAGGGGGAAGCGCTTCCATATGTTTTGATGGGGATGTTTAATTATCATAAATTGAAGAAAACCATTAAAATTCCACAGCAAATGCGTTGATAGAGACCCTAAAACTTCGTATTTTTGCTAGTAAAACTAAGAACAATTTCTAAAAAATTCAAAAATGTCTAAGTTGACAACGTAAAATTTAACAAAAAATTTGAAAAAGGCAACCATTGAGAATTGCACGTTACCGTACAGCCAATTGGTATGTATGTCCGTGTCATTATTTACAGTTATCATTTAATCAGTTAAATAATGATAATAATAATTATTATTATTCTTATAACATGATAAGATTAAAAGAATTAACGAAAACTAAAGATTTGAAGAAAGAAGTATACACGTTTGCATTAGGTTGAGTTGTTGTTAGACTGACTGAAGAAAAAGATTACATTGTCATAGTTGAGTTTCAGGAATTGTTGATAAGTTGCAAATATAAAAATCTGGAATTACACAAATAGTATTGTAACTATCAATAAAGTGTGTTTTTAAACGATGTTTGAAGTTTTCAGAGGAACCATCAATGTATAAGAACTTTTTATTTCTATTCCAAAGAGATGGCATTCTATAATTTGGCAGGTTCTGAGAAAATCTGGTTGTGACAAAAGGAATGTTGAAAATGTTATGCTTTCTTTTATCCCTTTTGATAAATGTATAATTAGAGTGTATTATTTCAGGGGTTTTGTTGAGAATTATTTTATGTAATAAAGTAAACGTTTTTATTAAAAAGAGGTCTTCTGATTTTAAAATATTGGTAGATTTTAGGACTGGAGATGTGTGAGTTATTGGCTTAGCATTTACAATTATTCTAACACATTTTTTTTGAAGTTTACGTAATATTTTAAAGTTGGTGCCAGTCCCCAAATGGGGATGCAGTATTCAATGTGGGGTTCAATTATTGCTGAGTAAATTTGTGCTTTGTGTTTGGTTGTTAAAAATTTTTTCAATTTTATTAATGTGTAGCATAGTCTGCGGATTTTTTTACAAACAAATTCTACGTGTTGTTTGAAATTCAAATGATCATCTATTAAAACACCAAGAAATTTGACATATTTTTTGCTACAATTTGTTCCACAACGTTCAATAATTCTGTTACTTATTTTTATATTTAGTTCTGTTTTCAAAGGATTGTGAAAAATCGTATAATTTGTTTTTGACTCATCCAGGCTCAGCTGGTTGTCATAAAACCACTTTGTGACGACAATGAGTTCCTCATTGACATCGTTCTCAAATGTATTTAAATCAGAATCAGACATTTGTAGGGTTGTGTCATAAGCAAAAAGGCTAACATGGAATTTTGTATTATCAGGTAAATCATTGATATATATCAAAAAGAGTAGAGGACCAAGTATACTGCCTTGAGGAACTCCACAAGTTATAGTCTGTAGTCCAGAGATAACATTTTCAAATGAAACAGCTTGTTGTCTTTTGAAAAGATAATTTTTGAAGAACTCAAGTTCATTATTATTAATACCATAATGAGCCAGTTTATTCAACAAAATTTCATGGTTGACAGTGTCAAAAGCCTTTTTTAGGTTCAAGAAAATGGCAATATTATGTCTTTTGGAATGATTTGCAATAAGAGTGTGTAAAAAATTGACAACAGAATGTGTTGTATCAAAAGACTTCTTGAAGCCGAATTGGAATTTTGTTAAAAAATTTTATTCAAAATACTTATAGAGCTGATTGTATACCATACGTTCAAAAATTTTAGAAAAACTTGATAATAAAGAAATTGGTCTATAATTTGATAGAATTTAATTATCACCTGCTTTAAAAATCGGTAACACCTTTGCTATTTTATAACTGTCAGGGATGAAGCCTGTTTTAAAAGATGAGTTGATAAGATAAGTCGAAGGTGCGATTATTTCTGGGTAAACATATTTCAAACATTTATTAGAAACCAAATCAAATATGAAGAACTACTTTTATTTTTTAACTTTTTGATAACATTTGTCACTGTGACTTTGGAAACAATTTTGAAATTAAAAGAAACATTTGGATTTTGAGGTAGATACTGTTTGAAATTGTTGTTGATGAAAAATTTTGGGCAAGTTGAGGTGCAACATTGGTGAAAAAGTGGTTAAAATTCTCAGCAATGTCTTTTTCATTTTTGATTTCAATGCCTTCAACATTGAAAAGACCAGGATATCTATTGTTCTTCTTATTCCTACCAAGGAGATTATTTGTTGCTTCCCATAGTAATTTAAAGTTGTTTTTGTAATTTTTGTAAAAATGATGTGAGTATAATACCTTACGTTTACGTACAGCTTTGAAGTAGACTTGTTTCTATATTTTTTGAAGCTATCCATTTATGATGCAATCTCATTTTTCGTTTTCTGGAGATTAAAAGGCCATTTGTCATCCATGGGTTTAGTTTTTGTTTGTTTTTGTTTATTTTATTTTCAACTATTGGACAAGTTTCATTGAGACAGTCTTCAAATTGATTATGAAATTGAGAAAAAGCTCCTACAGGATCCTTTGGAAGAAACCAATTACATTGAGCAAGACCATTTTGTAGAAGCTCTAGGTTTGAATCACACGTGTTGCGAAAAGTAGTGGTTGTTGGTGTACAGGTATGTTCCTTCACTTGAAAATAGACAAACGGGCATAAATGTTCAGAAATCTCAGCTGTAATTATTCCTGTCACTAAGCTGTTTTTAAAATTTGTAAATATATGTTATCAAGAAGTGTACATGACCTTGTTGTTCTTCCTGTAGGTTTCGCAGTGAGTGGAAAAAACTGAAATTGCATGAAACAACATAAAATATCATCTAGCTTGCTGGACCCAATGCAGCATGTTAACATTGAAATCTCCTCCAATAAAAAACTGTTTGATTTTTACAGGTGTTCAATACTTGAGTTAAAATAGAAATAGAATTTTAGAAATCGGAATGTGGGGGATGTAAATGGATATAAATACATAGGATTTATTGTCAGCAACTATAATTTCGATATCTTTGTTTATTTGGGAAAGATTTTCATTTATTGAACAATTCAAGGAATTGTGAATGACTAAGCCAACACCTCCACCTCTGGTGCTTTGTTCTTTTGAAAAATAATCGTGATTTGGTAAAGTAAGATCACCACCTCGCCAAATTTCTTGCATAGCACCTTGAAATTTGAGCATGTTATGAGATCAGAGACACTGCTATGGTTCTTCAACAAACTTCTCACATTTTGTGTTGCAAAGGACATGGGAAAGTCTGGTACATCACTTGTGGTGATATATCCTAGCCTCTTTACTACGTCACACTGATTAAAAATATTGTCAAGATCAGTAGAAGTCATACAGTTTCAGTTTGGTATGGTTTGAAATAAAGATGAATTTAACAAAGGTTTTCAGTACGTATGAAATTGAATTACAACGTTTGGAATGAAGAATTGAGAATGAATTAGAAAATAATAATAAAAAAACAATATTATGATTAGGCGGCCTAGGAGATTGATAATGATAATGTAGATGATGGCAAGGGTGACAACAAAATGATATGTTGTGAGTAAAATGCATTAATCATTAGGGGAAGAAAAAGCAGTCAATAATGTAAAAAATTAAGATCTCACTCATCACTATCACGAAGCTGATTCAAGTCGCTGTCGTCTTGGATTAAAACAATTCCTTTTTAAAACAATTAAAACAAACAAACAGTTCATGAGTCCATGTAGACAGTATCAACTTTGTTTTCAATAACTGACGGGTTTTGTAGAACGCGGAGCTTGTGTGATTCGGTAGGTCTTCACTGATGAAAATTCCCGTGTTTTTTAAAGCTTTTATTGATGCATAAACCCTTCTTCTGATCCACGTGTTGTGGAATCGAACAATAACATCTTTTTGTCTTTGTCTGGCTGCCATATTGTCTGGAGTCTCGCAATGCGCAATTTTCCAATAATGGCGGACAATCTTTGCCTTTGCCTAATGGTTTTTGATGTTTCGCTGGTAATAACCTTGCTGTGAAATCATTAATATTGGCATCAGCGGTATCAACTTTATTTTGGATTAAATAAAGTACATCCGATTGTGTAGTTTGGTCATTTGAGTTGAGTCCGTGAATTTCAGTTGGCAAAGTTTATCTGACTTTTTTTGAACATTCAGTGATTTTTTTAATTCGTAAATTTCTGTTGATTGAGCTTGTACGATTTCTTTCACAACTTCTAGTTCTTTCTTTTGGACGTTGATAATATTCTCTAGTCTCGTATTTTGCTCTTGAAGCTCTGACAAGAATGGTTTTAAAGCAGTTTGCACAGCTTGTAAAAACCGAGGTGAGTCAAGCAGATCTACTATATCTCCTTTCGTTAACGGAATCTGAGGTTGACTTTTCTTCCCTTTCGTTCGACGGGTTGTTGCCATTTTATTGATGTTGTAATTTTTAATATATTTTATTCACATAGTAGATCATTTTTTGAAAAGTAAGTTTAGGAGCGATTAAAAAGCATCCGTTCAGCTCAAGTATTGCGCATGTTGCATGCCCATTTTGCGCGCACTATGAAATAAAATTTGCAAAGGGTGAATAATTCTTCAGTGAACTACATAATCAGGGTTTTTCTTGCATCGACCTAATAAATTTCAAAAACAGGATCACACTTCTAGATAGAATTCTGACTTACGAAAAAAATGTCCATTGTGGAACTATATTTGATCTATTCATATCAGGAAACCTTGAGCAAAAGAAATATTCTTTTTACAATGAAATGCGTCTGTATTTATTGTTATAATTTGTAATTAATAATTTGCTAAATTGAGTTAATACTACATACCCATATCTTTATCTTTGATTTCTTGCGGACACTCTTGATAGCTTTTCAAATGATGACTATTTGTTCTAGATTTATAGATTTCCTTCAATCTATCTCGTCTCTATACTATACTGAGAGAATCCTTGGAGAATCTACTATTTTACTTGTATGTATTTTCCTTGAGTTGCGATTGATAAGTTTCCATAACAACTAAAACTTGATTGACAGGATACTCTGCATCAAATAAATTATTCAAAAAGATAGTTAAAGCCTCAAAACATATGCGCCAACATTGATGACAATAGGATATATCAATCTATATTATATTTAAATCTTTTGGCATTACGATCTGTATTTAAAAATGGTACCTAATTATTTGATTTATATGGAATTAATTAAATTAAATTGATACATCACTAAATATAGTAGTTCACATCTGAGCATATGTAGATTCCGTGTGTTGAAACATATTCTCACATTAGGAATATGCGAGATTGACCTCGATTATTCTTCCACTGGTGTCCATTTTGGAATAGAACAAATAAGCTAATTCTTCTATTTCGTGATCACGTGACCCAGATGCTGGACTCATTGCGCTTTTTCGAGCAAATGTCCTTTCGTGCCTTGTTGTTGTACGAGAATGTCGTAATTATTTGATATTCAGAGACATAATTTAAATAACCTCTTTAGTTGAAATGTCCAATATTTGGTATTTGGAGGGATATCATACGATGTGTGGGAAAGATTTTCTATCGATTTTGGAATGATGAAGCTTTATTTAAAGAGAAGCTGCACCGACTTTGATCGCTGTGGATGACCGTAAAATTTGAACCGAAATGTTTTATGGATTTTGAAACATGGTTTGAAACATTTGATAAACTACAGTGAATCGAAAGTATGAATATAAGTATGGATACATTGATATTAAACTGCAGTATGAATTGAAAAGATCTTCATATTGTTTTGTTACAGTAAAAAATTTCGTACATGGACTATGACATTTGGCATGAAAACATGTCATGATTTGCGATGTTTTGACGCATTAAAACACGTCTTAAAACATGTTTTGACGTTTTACATGCCATATTGATCGTGAAATAATAAAAATTTTTGTTCATTACATTAAATATGATGGATACTATCATATAGTATTGTTTATGAATTGAAATTGTAGCGAAACAAAATAGTTATTTCAAGAAATCCTACCTTTTGATGGAAATTGACGATGATGGAATACCGATATATAAATTTTAAGGTTCCAGGCGTATATATTGGGTCTTAAATTACTTGAATCCATCTTCAATTTCCCATAAATCAATTAATACTAAATTTAAAAGCAAATTACGAAGAGAATTATGACAGAAAAATATTTACAGAAAAAATCCATCATTAACATGGAGTGCTATGCTGCAACTGTTATACGTGAAAGTCGATTATTTTGCCCAAAAAGCTATAAAAACCTGCAAATGACTTATCATAGTTATTCAGTGATAGCCCTTCATACTATATAAAGCAAGTGAGTAGTACAAGACCATAGTTTGACTCTTGCTTAGTTGTGTGTAATAATGAAGTTTAAACATTACTTGACACTCCATTTTTACATGTCAAAATATATATCCAACATGTTTACTGTTTAAAAAGTTATCTAACATCTACCTATAAGGAATATATAATGAACATGATGATGTTTACCTGTTTGAAGCCTCATGTTTTTGTATCTGACCATCATATGTATTGAAGTTATAATGTTATATCAGATGACCTAAGACTATTTTTATCTAGTTTGTATCTTCTTGGCTAGGATAGATTTGAACATATTTATAGATGAAACCTTTTCAATTGACTTGAATCTGCTATCTCATAGTTGTATGATACTACTATGCCATATTCACTGTTCTATCCTTTTTCATGTTGAGGCATATCCTATTCCTATATGAAACTTGTTTAGAAACGTTCAGCTAAGACTTTTTGGAGTTGCGCTACATTGTGGTGTTTACATTGTAGTCACAATGTCAAGTTCCTAATCAAAAGATTCTATACTAAATTATACAGAGGCGTGTTAACCACAATTTAGAATGCGGCTGCTTGTACGGTGTGTAAAAAGTGTATGTACACATGGATTTGTTATCTGATACAGACGCTACCATCCTGATGAAATATGATGTATTAACTATATTCCTAGTTTATCAAAACATTTATTTACAATACATTGAAAAACATCTATCCCACCTTTTTGTAATTCAACTTGAGGATTTCTATCATTATTTTTATCATTTATCATTTATATTGTATGATGATTATGACATAAATTTAATTTTTTAATGTTTATTAGTGTATTCAACATCATTATTGTTACCCATTGATGTGTAAATATAATAATGTATAAAACTCTAAACAATAAGCATGCAATGAATATATATGTATTTTTCATGTGATGAATTTTTTCACCACATTGATTATTCATCTTGACTTAGGTATATACCGAAGTCAGTTCCTTGTTCGCTCACTGAGCAGTACTGATGAAGGCTAATGGCCAGAATATATATATAATAAAAGGAGTCAAAGACTACACATTCATAATTGTTATTAATAGTTTCATGCTTACGCAATCATCAGACAAATAAACTAATTAATGAAAAACATACAGTTCTGCCTATATCGATTTACAAACCTACAGTTATTGTTTAACAGAACAAAGGATTTTGATGCTAGAAATAAATTGCATTGTTGGTATTTCCTATTATCGCTTCGTTAGTTATCATCTGCATATGTAAATTATAAAATATGTTTTCACGGATTTATAATTAGTTAGGTAAAATTTATTCTCATGTCTACATTTGGAAATGAGTTCAGACTTTTTATTCAATAGATCATCTTTAGTGCAAATGATGTGGTACTTTTCAATTAGGCATAGATGGCATTTTTTTATTTATTGCTGTATGCTTTCGCTTTAGCTAGGCAGGTCCATTCAATTTTGTAGTTTTCTTTCCTATCTTTTAGTCTCCAAATGTATTTCGAAAGTTGTGTGCTGTTAATATATTTTCTGTGTTTGAATGACATCATATGCTGAGTGTATCTTTGTTTGAAGGTTCCCTCCGTCAAACCGATGTAATTTTGACCTTCCTGATCTTCTGTCGTAGTAACTCTTGCCTTGTAAACGAGGCTTTCTGTGAGGCATTCATTGTTAAATGGGCAAGGCCGTTTTTCTCTACAGTTGCATTGTTTAGTACAAGCCTGCTGATTTTTCTTTTCTCTATTAATTATTTCGTTGTTGTGGTTGGTTATAATGGTCTTCATGTTTGAGGTGCAGCTGTAGCTATAGCTTTAATAATGTTGGCGTTGAATATTTTGCTTAACTCGTTCGACTTTGGAAAGTGTTTTTTATTAAGGTTTAGAAATGTTCGGCCGATGTTTGTTCTGACACTTTTATTATAGGTCAGATTAAACCATGTCATATTTCTGCGCCTGTTTCGCTTGTTGCTGGTAGTTGGTCGTTCGTGCCTTGGTTGATAGGCAAAATTTGTGTCGTGGCCACTTTCAATAAGGGCGTTCTCATAGCTGATTTTAGTATTTTCGAAAATAGTGCTGTTGGATGACAAATCAGATATTCTTTGATTAATGGCGATAGGTATGTGTTTTAGGATTGTTGGTGGATGGTTAGACTTGGTGTTGATGTATAGTGGGTCGTCGTTAGGTTTCCGATATGGTTGAAAGGTGTTATTTTGTAGGTTGAAATTGACATCCAAATAAACCACAGATTTCAAGTTGCATTTAGTTGTAATCTTTAGGCCACTCTCTTTAAATAGTTTTATTAAATTTTTCTTAAGTCTCTCTGCTTGTGGGCCAGATTTATTCTTTAAGACTGCAAGGCCATCGTCTCTGTACAGGCCAATGTACTCCTTCCCAAAAATTTTCCCTAGTTTATCAAGAATATAAAGTCCTACTAGCTCGCAAACTTCGGCCCCATCGTAACTGCCCATTGTTACATCGAAAAGGCTATCATTACCTTTCTTTGTCCATGCTGCTCCTTTGCTAAATAAGACTGATTTCCTGGCGTGCATTATGATTATAATATCTTTATCCGATATCGGTGTGAACTTTCTGGCGTAATCGATTGCTTTTTTCAATAGAATTTCCGATATTGTCGGATAGAAATTTTCTATGTCAAAAACCATAAATGATAATTTTTGCTTGTCCCTTAAATTCTTGAACCAATTAATAACAGAAAAGGAGTTCTTCCATTGGTTTACTTTTGTAGTTGTCTTTACATTAATGATAATTTTCTCTAGCAGCTTCTTGCTAACAATCCCGATTTTGCTTTTCGCTGGATTAATTAGTCGACATGATGGGTTGTTTTCAAAGTTTTCTTTGTGATCTTTCAGCGTTATGAACTCTGGTTTCTGTGCAATGCTTTCCGCTCTCTTGTCGATTTTTAACTCTTTGCTTATCTGCTTGGCCTCTGTATTAATATCGTTGACTGTGTTACTATTTGCCTTTTTATAAGTTGTTGTTATGCTGTTGTGTAGTAATTTCTCGTGTTGATTAATATCTAATTCATAAAAATTTCTTGATTTATCAGCGGCTATAAAAGTCTTCGAAGAATGCTTTATTTTGTTATGTCCTGTTTAAGTTGGCGCTGGAATTGGTCGTCTACTTTCCTGAATTCTATATGTTGGGTCAATTTCATAAGGTCTAATTCAAATTCCTCTAATTCGTTAATCTGTGGTGGGCAATTTCTTGATTTAAATCCAAATTTATCTTCAGTAGTTACGTTGCTAATATCTTGATCTGTTTCTTTATTTAAGTAGAAAAACGCTCTCCATCGCATTCGTTTTATTAAGCTTTCTGTTTTGGCAATTAACTGCATTAAGTAAGTTCTCCTAGGTGGTACCGGTATGTTTTTCATCAAATAGCCGAATGTTATTCTTTCCATGTTTTTTGCAGTAGAATGATAGTGCTCTATTAAATTAAGGAGCATGTAATATTAGATATTATCTAATAGCAAAAAATAGTGCTCGATATCATTTGACAGAGCTAAATATAATAAAAGGAGTCAAAGACTACACATTCATAATTTTTACTAATAGTTTTTTGCTATTACATAATATCTAATATTACATGCTCCTTAATTTTTGGAATTTTCCGGAAAATATCATGAACTTCATGAAAAAATCATGAGCTGGTTCATGAACTTTTCACAAAATGTTTATGAACTCAAGTTTTGGTTGACAGTTCATGAACCTTTCCCAAAGTTCATGAACTGGTGCATAAATTGTCTGCAAATACTTGATAAAATTAAGTATTCAATGAGAGTTCATGAAATTGACAAAGGTTCATGAACTGGTTCATAAACGTTGGGAAA
Source organism: Haliclystus octoradiatus (assembly GCA_916610825.1). Lineage (NCBI taxonomy): Eukaryota > Metazoa > Cnidaria > Staurozoa > Stauromedusae > Haliclystidae > Haliclystus > Haliclystus octoradiatus. The sequence continues at coordinate 3,492,783 of OU744451.1, forward strand.
GGTTCATGAACTGTCAACCAAAACTTGAGTTCATGAACATTTTATGAAAAGTTCATGGATTGGTTGAAAAAACTGGATTGACAAACTTTTAACGGACAGTCCATGACAAGTTCATGGTAAAATTTTCGCAGGGGATGGTATGATATTTCGTCCAAAGTTAATATTTTACATATAACATTAACAGAATTTTCTTCAACGTGTAACTAACTACCACATATAAATTCAATTCCTAAATATAAAAAATGTTGATTTACTCAGCCATAACTGTTTGAATGCAGGCTCTCAATGGTTAATATAGTGAAATTACATGAATTCTATACATCCTGCTTGGTATGTTTTTCAGTCCAAAGTTAATATTTTGCTTAGAAAATTAACAAACTCTTCTTCAACAACTTACTAACCAGCACATATAATTTTAAATCCTAGTTATAAAAAAATGATTCTTTTACCCAGCCAGACGCGTTTGCATGTAGGCTCTATTAAATGGTTAACATAGCGAAATTACATGGATTCTATACAACCTCCTTGGTATGATTTGGTTCTAAAGATCATATTTTACATACAAAATTAACAGAAATGTTCTTCAACGTGTTACTAACCACCACATATAATTTCCATTTCGATTCCTAATTATAAAAAATGTTGATTTACTCAGCCATGACAGTTTGAATGCAGGCTCTCAATGGTTAATATAGCGAAATTACATGAATTCTATACATCCTGCTTGTTATGATTTTTTGTCCAGAGTAAATAATTTGCTCAAAAAAATCACAGAACTGTTCTTCAACAACAGACTAACTACCACATATAATTTCAATTCCTAATTATAAAAATGTTTATTTAATCAGCCATAACCGTTTCCATACAAGCTCTCAAAGGTTAATAAAGCGAAATTACATGAATTCTATACATCCTGCTTGGTATGTTTTTCAGTCCAAAGTTAATATTTTCCTTAGAAAATTAACAAAACTGTTCTTCAACAACTTACTAACTACCACATATAATTTTAATTCCTAATTATAAAAAATGTTTATTTACTCAGCCATAACCGTTTCCATACAAGCTCTCAAAGGTTAATAAAGCGAAATTACATGAATTCTATAAATCCTGCAATGGCATAAATTTTTGCCCAAAGTTAAGATTTAACTTAAAAAATCAACAGAAATGTTTTTCAACGTGTTACTAACTACCACATATAAATTCATTTCCTAATTATAAAAAATGTTGATTTACTCAACCATAACCTTTTGAATGCAGGCTCTAAATAGTTAATTTAGCGAAGTTACATGAATTCTATACAACCTGCTATGGAATGATTTGTCGTCCAAAGTTATAATTTGACTTACAAAATCAACAGAAATGTTTTTCAATGTGTTACTAGCTACCACATAAAATTTCAATTCCTAATTATAAAAAATGTTGATTTACTCAGCCATAAAAGTTTGCATGCAGGCTCTCAATGGTTAATATAGAGAAATTACATGAATTCTATACATCCTGCTATCATTTGCGAAAACAGTTCATGAACGTTAAATGGCCAAAAACTTTTATGAACTGTTCAGGAAAATTGGAGCCATTTAACGTTCATGAACTGTTCATGAACTGTTCATGATCTCCTGAACTGTTTTTCGCAGGGGATGGTATGATTTTTCGTCCAAAGTTATAATTTAACTTACAAAATCAACAGAAATGTTCTTCAACGTATTACTAACTACCACATATAGTTTCACTTCCTAATTATAAAAAATGTTGATTTACTCAGCCATAACAGTTTGCATGCAGGCTCTCAATGGTTAATATAGCGAAATTACATGAATTCTATATATCCTGCTATGGTATGACTTTTCGTCCAAAGTTATAAGTTAAATTACAAAATCAACAGAAATGTTTTTCAACGTGTTACTAACTACCACATATAAATTCATTTCTTAATTATAAAAAATGTTGATTTACTCAACCATAACATTTTGCATGCAGGCTCTCAATACTTAATATAGCGAAATTACATGAATTCTATACATCCTGCTGTGGTATGATTTTTCGTTCACATTTAAGATTTAACTTAGAAAATCAACAGAAATATTTTTCAACGTGTTACAAACCCCTGCGAAAATCAGTTCAGGAGTTCAAGAACAGTTCAAGAACGTTAAATGAACCCTCACAGACAGTTCATGAACAGTTCATAAACAGTTCATGAAAATTTGGTGCCATTTAACGTTCATGAATTGTTCATGAACTGTTCATGAACTGTTCGTGAACTGTTCATGAACTCCTGATCTTTTTTCGCAGGGGAACTACCACATATAATCTCAATTCCTAATTATAAAGAATGTTGATTTACTCAACCATAACGTTTTGCATGCAGGCTCTCAATGGTTAATATAGCGAAATTACATGAATTCTATACATCCTACTTGGTATGATTTTTCGACCAAAGTTGATACGTTACATACAAAATTCGCAGAAATGTTCTTCAATATGTTATCAATTCCTAACTATAAAAATGTTGATTTACTCAGCCATAACTGTTTGCATGCAGGCTCTCAATGATTAATATAGCGAAATTATATGAATTCTGTACATCCTGCTATGGCATAATTTTTTGTCCAAAATTAAGATTTAACTTAAAAGATCAACAGAAATGCTTTTCAACGTGTTACTAACTACCACATATAAATTTATTTCCTAATTATAAAAAATGTTGATTTACTCAGCCATAACTGTTTCAATGCAGGCTCTTAATGGTTAATATAGCGAAATTACATGAATTTTATACATCCTGCTATGGCATAATTTTTTGTGCAAAGTTAAGATTTAACTTACAAAATCAGCAGAAATATTTTTCAACGTGTTACTAACTACCACATATAATTTTATTTCCTAATTATAAAAAGTGTTGATTTACTCAGCCATAACAGTTTGCATGCAGGCTCTCAATGGTATAGCGAAATTACATGAATTCTATACATCCTGCTATGGTATGAGTTTTCGTCTAATGTTATAATTTAACTTAAAAAATCAACAGAAATGCTTTTCAACGTGTTACTAACTACCACATATAACTTCATTTCCTAATTATAAAAAATGTTGATTTACTCAGCCATAACAGATTGCATGCAGGCTCTCAATGGTTAATATAGCGAAATCACATGAAATCTATACATACTGCTATGGTATGAGTTATCGTCTAATGTTATAATTCAACTTACAAAACCAACAGAAATGTTTTTCAACGTGTTACTAACTACCACATATAATTTCACTTCCTAATTATAAAAAATGTTGATTTACTCAGCCATAACCGTTTGCATGCAGGCTCTCAATGGTTAATATAACGAAATTACATGGATTCTATACATCCTGCTATGGTATGATTTTTCGTCCAAAGTTAATATTTATCTAACAAAATCAACAGAAATGTTTTTCAATGTGTTACTAACTACCACAAATAATTTCACTTCCTAATTATAAAAAATGTTGATTTACTCAGCCATAACCGTTTGCATGCAGGCTCTCAATGGTTAATATAGCGAAATTACATGAATTCTATACATCCTGCTATGGTATGATATTTCGTCTAATATTATAATTCAACTTACAAAATCAACAGAAATATTTTTCAACGTGTTACTAACTACCACATATAATTTCACTTCCTAATTATAAAAAATGTTGATTTACTCAGCCATAACCGTTTGCATGCAGGCTCTCAATGGTTAATATAACGAAATTACATGGATTCTATACATCCTGCTATGGTATGATTTTTCGTCCAAAGTTAATATTTATCTAACAAAATCAACAGAAATGTTTTTCAATGTGTTACTAACTACCACAAATAATTTCACTTCCTAATTATAAAAAATGTTGATTTACTCAACCATAACATTTTGCATGCAGGCTCTCAATACTTAATATAGCGAAATTACATGAATTCTATACATCCTGCTGTGGTATGATTTTTCGTTCACATTTAAGATTTAACTTAGAAAATCAACAGAAATATTTTTCAACGTGTTACAAACCCCTGCGAAAATCAGTTCAGGAGTTCAAGAACAGTTCAAGAACGTTAAATGAACCCTCACAGACAGTTCATGAACAGTTCATAAACAGTTCATGAAAATTTGGTGCCATTTAACGTTCATGAATTGTTCATGAACTGTTCATGAACTGTTCGTGAACTGTTCATGAACTCCTGATCTTTTTTCGCAGGGGAACTACCACATATAATTTCAATTCCTAATTATAAAGAATGTTGATTTACTCAACCATAACGTTTTGCATGCAGGCTCTCAATGGTTAATATAGCGAAATTACATGAATTCTATACATCCTACTTGGTATGATTTTTCGACCAAAGTTAATACGTTACATACAAATTTCGCAGAAATGTTCTTCAATATGTTATCAATTCCTAACTATAAAAATGTTGATTTACTCAGCCATAACTGTTTGCATGCAGGCTCTCAATGATTAATATAGCGAAATTATATGAATTCTGTACATCCTGCTATGGCATAATTTTTTGTCCAAAATTAAGATTTAACTTAAAAGATCAACAGAAATGCTTTTCAACGTGTTACTAACTACCACATATAAATTTATTTCCTAATTATAAAAAATGTTGATTTACTCAGCCATAACTGTTTCAATGCAGGCTCTTAATGGTTAATATAGCGAAATTACATGAATTTTATACATCCTGCTATAGCATAATTTTTTGTGCAAAGTTAAGATTTAACTTACAAAATCAGCAGAAATATTTTTCAACGTGTTACTAACTACCACATATAATTTTATTTCCTAATTATAAAAAGTGTTGATTTACTCAGCCATAACAGTTTGCATGCAGGCTCTCAATGGTATAGCGAAATTACATGAATTCTATACATCCTGCTATGGTATGAGTTTTCGTCTAATGTTATAATTTAACTTAAAAAATCAACAGAAATGTTTTTCAACGTGTTACTAACTACCACATATAACTTCATTTCCTAATTATAAAAAATGTTGATTTACTCAGCCATAACAGATTGCATGCAGGCTCTCAATGGTTAATATAGCGAAATCACATGAAATCTATACATACTGCTATGGTATGAGTTATCGTCTAATGTTATAATTCAACTTACAAAACCAACAGAAATGTTTTTCAACGTGTTACTAACTACCACATATAATTTCACTTCCTAATTATAAAAAATCTTGATTTACTCAGCCATAACCGTTTGCATGCAGGCTCTCAATGGTTAATATAGCGAAATTACATGAATTCTATACATACTGCTATGGTTTGAGTTTTCGTCTAATGTTATAATTTAACTTACAAAACCAACAGAAATGTTTTTCAACGTGTTACTAACTACCACATATAATTTCAATTCCTAATTATAAAAAAAGTTGATTTACTCAGCCATAACTATTTGCATGCAGGCTCTCAATAGTTAATATAGCGAAATTACATGAATTCTATACATCCTGCTATGGTATGAGTTTTCGTCTGATGTTATAATTTAACTTACAAAACCAACAGAAATGTTTTTCAACGTGTTACTAACTACCACATATAATTTCACTTCCTAATTATAAAAAATGTTGATTTACTCAGCCATAACCGTTTGCATGCAGGCTCTCAATGGTTAATATAGCGAAATTACATGAATTCTATACATACTGCTATGGTATGAGTTTTTGTCTAATGTTATAATTTAACTTACAAAACCAACAGAAATGTTTTTCAACGTGTTACTAACTACCACATATAATTTCACTTCCTAATTATAAAAAATGTTGATTTACTCAGCCATAACCGTTTGCATGCAGGCTCTCAATGGTTAATATAACAAAATTACATGGATTCTATACATCCTGCTATGGTATGATTTTTCGTCCAAAGTTAATATTTATCTAACAAAATCAACAGAAATGTTTTTCAATGTGTTACTAACTACCACAAATAATTTCACTTCCTAATTATAAAAAATGTTGATTTACTCAGCCATAACCGTTTGCATGCAGGCTCTCAATGGTTAATATAGCGAAATTACATGAATTCTATACATCCTGCTATGGTATGATATTTCGTCTAATATTATAATTCAACTTACAAAATCAACAGAAATATTTTTCAACGTGTTACTAACTACCACATATCATTTCACTTCCTAATTATAAAAAATGTTGATTTACTCAGCCATAATAGTTTGCATGCAGGCTCTCAATGGTTAATATAGCGAAATTACATGGATTCTATACATCCTGCTATGGTATCATTTTTCGTCCAAAGTTAATATTTAACTAACAAAATCAACAGAAATGTTTTTCAATGTGTTACTAACTACCACAAATAATTTCACTTCCTAATTATAAAAAATGTTGATTTACTCAGCCATAACCGTTTGCATGCAGGCTCTCAATGGTTAATATAGCGAAATTACATGAATTCTATACATCCTGCTATGGTATGATATTTCGTCTAATATTATAATTCAACTTACAAAATCAACAGAAATATTTTTCAACGTGTTACTAACTACCACATATCAATTCACTTCCTAATTATAAAAAATGTTGATTTACTCAGCCATAATAGTTTGCATGCAGGCTCTCAATGGTTAATATAGCGAAATTACATGGATTCTATACATCCTGCTATGGTATGATTTTTCGTCCAAAGTTAATATTTAACTAACATAATCAACAGAAATGTTTTTCAATGTGTTACTAACTACCACAAATAATTTCACTTCCTAATTATAAAAAATGTTGATTTACTCAGCCATAACCGTTTGCATGCAGGCTCTCAATGGTTAATATAGCGAAATTACATGAATTCTATACATCCTGCTATGGTATGATATTTCGTCTAATATTATAATTCAACTTACAAAATCAACAGAAATATTTTTCAACGTGTTACTAACTACCACATATCATTTCACTTCCGAATTATAAAAAATGTTGATTTACTCAGCCATAATAGTTTGCATGCAGGCTCTCAATGGTATAGCGAAATTACATGAATTCTATACATCCTGCTATGGCATAATTTTTTGTCCAAAGTTAAGATTTAACTTAGAAAATCAACAGAAATATTTTTTAACTTGTTACAAACCCCTGCGAAAAGAGGTTCAGGAGTTCATGAAGAGTTCATGAACAGTTCATGAACATTAAATGGCTCCAATTTTCCTGAACTGTTCATGAACTGTTCATGAATTGTTCATGAACAGTTCATCAACCCTCACAGACAGTTCATAAACAGTTCATGAAAATTTGGGGCCATTTAACGTTCATGAACTGTTCATGAACTGTTCATGAACTGTTCATGAACTGCTGAACATTTTTCGCAGGGGAACTGCCACATATAATTTCACTTCCTAATTATAAAATATGTTGATTATTCAACCATAAACTTTTGCATGCAGGCTCTAAAAAGATAAATTATAGCAAAATTACATGAATTCTATACATCCTGCTGTGGTATGATTTTTCATCCAAAGTTATAATTTATCTAACAAAATCAACAGAAATGTATTTCAACGTGTTACTAACTACCACATATAATTTCACTTCCTAATTATAAAAAATGTTGATTTACTCAGCCATAACCGTTTGCATGCAGGCTCTCAATGGTTAATATAGCGAAATTATATGAATTCTATACATCCTGCTATGGTATGTTTTTTCGTCCAAAGTTAATATTTATCTAACAAAATCAACAGAAATGTTTTTCAATGTGTTACTAACTACCACAAATAATTTCATTTCCTAATTATAAAAAATGTTGATTTACTCAGACATAACCGTTTGCATGCAGGCTCTCAATGGTTAATATAGCAAAATTACATGAATTCTATACATACTGCTATGGTATGAGTTTTCGTCTAATGTTATAATTTAACTTACAAAACCAACAGAAATGTTTTTCAACGTGTTACTAACCACCACATATAATTTCACTTCCTAATTATAAAAAATGTTGATTTACTCAGCCATAACCGTTTGCATGCAGGCTCTCAATGGTTAATATAGCGAAATTACATGGATTCTATACATCCTGCTATGGTATGATATTTCGTCTAATATTATAATTCAACTTACAAAATCAACAGAAATATTTTTCAACGTGTTACTAACTACCATATATAAATTAATTTCCTAATTATAAAATATGTTGATTATTCAACCATAAACTTTTGCATGCAGGCTCTCAGAAGATAAATTATAGCAAAATTACATGAATTCCATACATCCTGCTGTGGTATAATTTTTCATCCAAAGTTATAATTTATCTAACAAAATCAACAGAAATGTTTTTCAACGTGTTACTAACTACCAGATATAACTTCACTTCCTAATTATAAAAAATGTTGATTTACTCAGACATAACCGTTTGCATGCAGGCTCTCAATGGTTAATATAGCGAAATTACATGAATTCTATACATACTGCTATGGTATGAGTTTTCGTCTAATGTTATAATTTAACTTACAAAACCAACAGAAATGTTTTTCAACGTGTTACTAAGTACCACATATAATTTCACTTCCTAATTATAAAAAATGTTGATTTACTCAGCCATAACCGTTTGCATGCAGGCTCTCAATGGTTAATATAGCGAAATTACATGGATACTATACATCCTGCTATGGTATGATTTTTCGTCCAAAGTTAATATTTATCTAACAAAATCAACAGAAATGTTTTTCAATGTGTTACTAACTACCACAAATAATTTCATTTCCTAATTATAAAAAATGTTGATTTACTCATCCATAACCGTTTGCATGCAGGCTCTCAATGGTTAATATAGCGAAATTACATGAATTCTATACATCCTGCTATGGTATGATATTTCGTCTAATATTATAATTCAACTTACAAAATCAACAGAAATATTTTTCAACGTGTTACTAACTACCACATATCATTTCACTTCCTAATTATAAAAAATGTTGATTTACTCAGCCATAATAGTTTGCATGCAGGCTCTCAATGGTATAGCGAAATTACATGAATTCTATACATCCTGCTATGGCATAATTTTTTGTCCAAAGTTAAGATTTAACTTAGAAAATCAACAGAAATATTTTTTAACTTGTTACAAACCCCTGCGAAAAGAGGTTCAGGAGTTCATGAAGAGTTCATGAACAGTTCATGAACATTAAATGGCTCCAAATTTCCTGAACTGTTCATGAACTGTTCATGAATTGTTTATGAACAGTTCATCAACCCTCACAGACAGTTCATAAACAGTTCATGAAAATTTGGGGCCATTTAACGTTCATGAACTGTTCATGAACTGTTCATGAACTGTTCATGAACTGCTGAACATTTTTCGCAGGGGAACTGCCACATATAATTTCACTTCCTAATTATAAAAAATGTTGATTTACTCAGCCATAACCGTTTGCATGCAGGCTCTCAATAGTTGATATAGTGAAATTATATGAATTCTATACCTCCTGCTATGGTATGATTTTTCGTCCAAAGTTATAATTTATCTAACAAAATCAACAGAAATGTATTTCAACGTGTTACTAACTACCACATATAATTTCACTTCCTAATTATAAAAAATGTTGATTTACTCAGCCATAACCGTTTGCATGCAGGCTCTCAATAGTTGATATAGTGAAATTATATGAATTCTATACCTCCTGCTATGGTATGATTTTTCGTCCAAAGTTATAATTTAACTTACAAAATCAACAGAAATGTTTCTCAACGTGTTACTAACTACCACATATAAATTAATTTCCTAATTATAAAATATGTTGATTATTCAACCATAAACTTTTGCATGCAGGCTCTCAAAAGATAAATTATAGCAAAATTACATGAATTCTATACATCCTGCTGTGGTATGATTTTTCATCCAAAGTTATAATTTATCTAACAAAATCAACAGAAATGTATTTCAACGTGTTACTAACTACCACATATAATTTCACTTCCTAATTATAAAAAATGTTGATTTACTCAGCCATAACCGTTTGCATGCAGGCTCTCAATGGTTAATATAGCGAAATTATATGAATTCTATACATCCTGCTATGGTATGTTTTTTCGTCCAAAGTTAATATTTATCTAACAAAATCAACAGAAATGTTTTTCAATGTGTTACTAACTACCACAAATAATTTCATTTCCTAATTATAAAAAAATGTTGATTTACTCAGACATAACCGTTTGCATGCAGGCTCTCAATGGTTAATATAGCAAAATTACATGAATTCTATACATACTGCTATGGTATGAGTTTTCGTCTAATGTTATAATTTAACTTACAAAACCAACAGAAATGTTTTTCAACGTGTTACTAACTACCACATATAATTTCACTTCTTAATTATAAAAAATGTTGATTTACTCAGCCATAACCGTTTGCATGCAGGCTCTCAATGGTTAATATAGCGAAATTACATGGATTCTATACATCCTGCTATGGTATGATATTTCGTCTAATATTATAATTCAACTTACAAAATCAACAGAAATATTTTTCAACGTGTTACTAACTACCATATATAAATTAATTTCCTAATTATAAAATATGTTGATTATTCAACCGTAAACTTTTGCATGCAGGCTCTCAGAAGATAAATTATAGCAAAATTACATGAATTCTATACATCCTGCTGTGGTATGATTTTTCATCCAAAGTTATAATTTATCTAACAAAATCAACAGAAATGTATTTCAACGTGTTACTAACTACCACATATAATTTCACTTCCTAATTATAAAAAATGTTGATTTACTCAGCCATAACCGTTTGCATGCAGGCTCTCAATGGTTAATATAGCGAAATTATATGAATTCTATACATCCTGCTATGGTATGTTTTTTCGTCCAAAGTTAATATTTATCTAACAAAATCAACAGAAATGTTTTTCAATGTGTTACTAACTACCACAAATAATTTCATTTCCTAATTATAAAAAATGTTGATTTACTCAGACATAACCGTTTGCATGCAGGCTCTCAATGGTTAATATAGCAAAATTACATGAATTCTATACATACTGCTATGGTATGAGTTTTCGTCTAATGTTATAATTTAACTTACAAAACCAACAGAAATGTTTTTCAACGTGTTACTAACCACCACATATAATTTCACTTCCTAATTATAAAAAATGTTGATTTACTCAGCCATAACCGTTTGCATGCAGGCTCTCAATGGTTAATATAGCGAAATTACATGGATTCTATACATCCTGCTATGGTATGATATTTCGTCTAATATTATAATTCAACTTACAAAATCAACAGAAATATTTTTCAACGTGTTACTAACTACCATATATAAATTAATTTCCTAATTATAAAATATGTTGATTATTCAACCATAAACTTTTGCATGCAGGCTCTCAGAAGATAAATTATAGCAAAATTACATGAATTCCATACATCCTGCTGTGGTATAATTTTTCATCCAAAGTTATAATTTATCTAACAAAATCAACAGAAATGTTTTTCAACGTGTTACTAACTACCAGATATAACTTCACTTCCTAATTATAAAAAATGTTGATTTACTCAGACATAACCGTTTGCATGCAGGCTCTCAATGGTTAATATAGCGAAATTACATGAATTCTATACATACTGCTATGGTATGAGTTTTCGTCTAATGTTATAATTTAACTTACAAAACCAACAGAAATGTTTTTCAACGTGTTACTAAGTACCACATATAATTTCACTTCCTAATTATAAAAAATGTTGATTTACTCAGCCATAACCGTTTGCATGCAGGCTCTCAATGGTTAATATAGCGAAATTACATGGATACTATACATCCTGCTATGGTATGATTTTTCGTCCAAAGTTAATATTTATCTAACAAAATCAACAGAAATGTTTTTCAATGTGTTACTAACTACCACAAATAATTTCATTTCCTAATTATAAAAAATGTTGATTTACTCAGCCATAACCGTTTGCATGCAGGCTCTCAATGGTTAATATAGCGAAATTACATGAATTCTATACATCCTGCTATGGTATGATATTTCGTCTAATATTATAATTCAACTTACAAAATCAACAGAAATATTTTTCAACGTGTTACTAACTACCACATATCATTTCACTTCCTAATTATAAAAAATGTTGATTTACTCAGCCATAATAGTTTGCATGCAGGCTCTCAATGGTATAGCGAAATTACATGAATTCTATACATCCTGCTATGGCATAATTTTTTGTCCAAAGTTAAGATTTAACTTAGAAAATCAACAGAAATATTTTTTAACTTGTTACAAACCCCTGCGAAAAGAGGTTCAGGAGTTCATGAAGAGTTCATGAACAGTTCATGAACATTAAATGGCTCCAAATTTCCTGAACTGTTCATGAACTGTTCATGAATTGTTTATGAACAGTTCATCAACCCTCACAGACAGTTCATAAACAGTTCATGAAAATTTGGGGCCATTTAACGTTCATGAACTGTTCATGAACTGTTCATGAACTGTTCATGAACTGCTGAACATTTTTCGCAGGGGAACTGCCACATATAATTTCACTTCCTAATTATAAAAAATGTTGATTTACTCAGCCATAACCGTTTGCATGCAGGCTCTCAATAGTTGATATAGTGAAATTATATGAATTCTATACCTCCTGCTATGGTATGATTTTTCGTCCAAAGTTATAATTTATCTAACAAAATCAACAGAAATGTATTTCAACGTGTTACTAACTACCACATATAATTTCACTTCCTAATTATAAAAAATGTTGATTTACTCAGCCATAACCGTTTGCATGCAGGCTCTCAATAGTTGATATAGTGAAATTATATGAATTCTATACCTCCTGCTATGGTATGATTTTTCGTCCAAAGTTATAATTTAACTTACAAAATCAACAGAAATGTTTCTCAACGTGTTACTAACTACCACATATAAATTAATTTCCTAATTATAAAATATGTTGATTATTCAACCATAAACTTTTGCATGCAGGCTCTCAAAAGATAAATTATAGCAAAATTACATGAATTCTATACATCCTGCTGTGGTATGATTTTTCATCCAAAGTTATAATTTATCTAACAAAATCAACAGAAATGTATTTCAACGTGTTACTAACTACCACATATAATTTCACTTCCTAATTATAAAAAATGTTGATTTACTCAGCCATAACCGTTTGCATGCAGGCTCTCAATGGTTAATATAGCGAAATTATATGAATTCTATACATCCTGCTATGGTATGTTTTTTCGTCCAAAGTTAATATTTATCTAACAAAATCAACAGAAATGTTTTTCAATGTGTTACTAACTACCACAAATAATTTCATTTCCTAATTATAAAAAAATGTTGATTTACTCAGACATAACCGTTTGCATGCAGGCTCTCAATGGTTAATATAGCAAAATTACATGAATTCTATACATACTGCTATGGTATGAGTTTTCGTCTAATGTTATAATTTAACTTACAAAACCAACAGAAATGTTTTTCAACGTGTTACTAACTACCACATATAATTTCACTTCTTAATTATAAAAAATGTTGATTTACTCAGCCATAACCGTTTGCATGCAGGCTCTCAATGGTTAATATAGCGAAATTACATGGATTCTATACATCCTGCTATGGTATGATATTTCGTCTAATATTATAATTCAACTTACAAAATCAACAGAAATATTTTTCAACGTGTTACTAACTACCATATATAAATTAATTTCCTAATTATAAAATATGTTGATTATTCAACCGTAAACTTTTGCATGCAGGCTCTCAGAAGATAAATTATAGCAAAATTACATGAATTCCATACATCCTGCTGTGGTATAATTTTTCATCCAAAGTTATAATTTATCTAACAAAATCAACAGAAATGTTTTTCAACGTGTTACTAACTACCAGATATAACTTCACTTCCTAATTATAAAAAATGTTGATTTACTCAGACATAACCGTTTGCATGCAGGCTCTCAATGGTTAATATAGCGAAATTACATGAATTCTATACATACTGCTATGGTATGACTTTTCGTCTAATGTTATAATTTAACTTACAAAACCAACAGAAATGTTTTTCAACGTGTTACTAACTACCACATATAATTTCACTTCCTAATTATAAAAAATGTTGATTTACTCAGCCATAACCGTTTGCATGCAGGCTCTCAATGGTTAATATAGCGAAATTACATGGATTCTATACATCCTGCTATGGTATGATTTTTCGTCCAAAGTTAATATTTATCTAACAAAATCAACAGAAATGTTTTTCAATGTGTTACTAACTACCACAAATAATTTCATTTCCTAATTATAAAAAATGTTGATTTACTCAGCCATAACCGTTTGCATGCAGGCTCTCAATGGTTAATATAGCGAAATTACATGAATTCTATACATCCTGCTATGGTATGATATTTCGTCTAATATTATAATTCAACTTACAAAATCAACAGAAATGTTTTTCAACGTGTTACTAACTACCACATATCATTTCACTTCCTAATTATAAAAAATGTTGATTTACTCAGCCATAATAGTTTGCATGCAGGCTCTCAATGGTATAGCGAAATTACATGAATTCTATACATCCTGCTATGGCATAATGTTTTGTCCAAAGTTAAGATTTAACTTAGAAAATCAACAGAAATATTTTTTAACTTGTTACAAACCCCTGCGAAAAGAGGTTCAGGAGTTCATGAAGAGTTCATGAACAGTTCATGAACATTAAATGACTCCAATTTTCCTGAACTGTTCATGAACTGTTCATGAATTGTTCATGAACAGTTCATCAACCCTCACAGACAGTTCATAAACAGTTCATGAAAATTTGGGGCCATTTAACGTTCATGAACTGTTCATGAACTGTTCATGAACTGTTCATGAACTGCTGAACATTTTTCGCAGGGGAAATGCCACATATAATTTCAATTCCTAATTATAAATAATGTTGATTTACTCAGCAATAACTGTTTGCATGCAGGCTCTCAATAGTTAATATAGTGAAATTACATGAATTCTATACATCCTGCTATGGTATGATTTTCGTCCAAAGTTATAATTTAGCTTACAAAATCAACAGAAATGTTTCTCAACGTGTTACTAACTACCACATATAAATTAATTTCCTAATTATAAAATATGTTGATTATTCAACCATAAACTTTTGCATGCAGGCTCTCAGAAGATAAATTATAGCAAAATTACATGAATTCTATACATCCTGCTGTGGTATGATTTTTAATCCAAAGTTATAATTTATCTAACAAAATCAACAGAAATGTTTTTCAACGTGTTACTAACTACCAGATATAATTTCACTTCCTAATTATAAAAAATGTTGATTTACTCAGCCATAACCGTTTGCATGCAGGCTCTCAATAGTTGATATAGTGAAATTATATGAATTCTATACCTCCTGCTATGGTATGATTTTTCGTCCAAAGTTATAATTTAACTTACAAAATCAACAGAAATGTTTCTCAACGTGTTACTAACTACCACATATAAATTAATTTCCTAATTATAAAATATGTTGATTATTCAACCATAAACTTTTGCATGCAGGCTCTCAAAAGATAAATTATAGCAAAATTACATGAATTCTATACATCCTGCTGTGGTATGATTTTTCATCCAAAGTTATAATTTATCTAACAAAATCAACAGAAATGTATTTCAACGTGTTACTAACTACCACATATAATTTCACTTCCTAATTATAAAAAATGTTGATTTACTCAGCCATAACCGTTTGCATGCAGGCTCTCAATGGTTAATATAGCGAAATTATATGAATTCTATACATCCTGCTATGGTATGTTTTTTCGTCCAAAGTTAATATTTATCTAACAAAATCAACAGAAATGTTTTTCAATGTGTTACTAACTACCACAAATAATTTCATTTCCTAATTATAAAAAAATGTTGATTTACTCAGACATAACCGTTTGCATGCAGGCTCTCAATGGTTAATATAGCAAAATTACATGAATTCTATACATACTGCTATGGTATGAGTTTTCGTCTAATGTTATAATTTAACTTACAAAACCAACAGAAATGTTTTTCAACGTGTTACTAACTACCACATATAATTTCACTTCCTAATTATAAAAAATGTTGATTTACTCAGCCATAACCGTTTGCATGCAGGCTCTCAATGGTTAATATAGCGAAATTACATGGATTCTATACATCCTGCTATGGTATGATATTTCGTCTAATATTATAATTCAACTTACAAAATCAACAGAAATATTTTTCAACGTGTTACTAACTACCATATATAAATTAATTTCCTAATTATAAAATATGTTGATTATTCAACCGTAAACTTTTGCATGCAGGCTCTCAGAAGATAAATTATAGCAAAATTACATGAATTCCATACATCCTGCTGTGGTATAATTTTTCATCCAAAGTTATAATTTATCTAACAAAATCAACAGAAATGTTTTTCAACGTGTTACTAACTACCAGATATAACTTCACTTCCTAATTATAAAAAATGTTGATTTACTCAGACATAACCGTTTGCATGCAGGCTCTCAATGGTTAATATAGCGAAATTACATGAATTCTATACATACTGCTATGGTATGAGTTTTCGTCTAATGTTATAATTTAACTTACAAAACCAACAGAAATGTTTTTCAACGTGTTACTAACTACCACATATAATTTCACTTCCTAATTATAAAAAATGTTGATTTACTCAGCCATAACCGTTTGCATGCAGGCTCTCAATGGTTAATATAGCGAAATTACATGGATTCTATACATCCTGCTATGGTATGATTTTTCGTCCAAAGTTAATATTTATCTAACAAAATCAACAGAAATGTTTTTCAATGTGTTACTAACTACCACAAATAATTTCATTTCCTAATTATAAAAAATGTTGATTTACTCAGCCATAACCGTTTGCATGCAGGCTCTCAATGGTTAATATAGCGAAATTACATGAATTCTATACATCCTGCTATGGTATGATATTTCGTCTAATATTATAATTCAACTTACAAAATCAACAGAAATGTTTTTCAACGTGTTACTAACTACCACATATCATTTCACTTCCTAATTATAAAAAATGTTGATTTACTCAGCCATAATAGTTTGCATGCAGGCTCTCAATGGTATAGCGAAATTACATGAATTCTATACATCCTGCTATGGCATAATGTTTTGTCCAAAGTTAAGATTTAACTTAGAAAATCAACAGAAATATTTTTTAACTTGTTACAAACCCCTGCGAAAAGAGGTTCAGGAGTTCATGAAGAGTTCATGAACAGTTCATGAACATTAAATGACTCCAATTTTCCTGAACTGTTCATGAACTGTTCATGAATTGTTCATGAACAGTTCATCAACCCTCACAGACAGTTCATAAACAGTTCATGAAAATTTGGGGCCATTTAACGTTCATGAACTGTTCATGAACTGTTCATGAACTGTTCATGAACTGCTGAACATTTTTCGCAGGGGAAATGCCACATATAATTTCAATTCCTAATTATAAATAATGTTGATTTACTCAGCAATAACTGTTTGCATGCAGGCTCTCAATAGTTAATATAGTGAAATTACATGAATTCTATACATCCTGCTATGGTATGATTTTCGTCCAAAGTTATAATTTAGCTTACAAAATCAACAGAAATGTTTCTCAACGTGTTACTAACTACCACATATAAATTAATTTCCTAATTATAAAATATGTTGATTATTCAACCATAAACTTTTGCATGCAGGCTCTCAGAAGATAAATTATAGCAAAATTACATGAATTCTATACATCCTGCTGTGGTATGATTTTTAATCCAAAGTTATAATTTATCTAACAAAATCAACAGAAATGTTTTTCAACGTGTTACTAACTACCAGATATAATTTCACTTCCTAATTATAAAAAATGTTGATTTACTCAGCCATAACCGTTTGCATGCAGGCTCTCAATAATTAATATAGCGAAATTACATGGATTCTATACATCCTGCTATGGTATGATTTTTCGTCCAAAATTAATATTTATCTAACAAAATCAACAGAAATGTTTTTCAATGTGTTACTAACTACCACAAATAATTTCACTTCCTAATTATAAAAAATGTTGATTTACTCAGCCATAACCGTTTGCATGCAGGCTCTCAATGGTTAATATAGCGAAATTACATGAATTCTATACATCCTGCTATGGTATGATATTTCGTCTAATATTATAATTCAACTTACAAAATCAACAGAAATATTTTTCAACGTGTTACTAACTACCACATATCATTTCACTTCCTAATTCTAAAAAATGTTGATTTACTCAGCCATAATAGTTTGCATGCAGGCTCTCAATGGTATAGCGAAATTACATGAATTCTATACATCCTGCTATGGCATAATTTTTTGTCCAAAGTTAAGATTTAACTTAGAAAATCAACAGAAATATTTTTTAACGTGTTACAAACCCCTGCGAAAAGAGGTTCAGGAGTTCATGAAGAGTTCATGAAGAGTTCATGAACAGTTCATGAACATTAAATGGCTCCAATTTTCCTGAACTGTTCATGAACTGTTCATGAATTGTTCATGAACAGTTCTTCAACCCTCATAGACAGTTCATAAACAGTTCATGAAAATTTGGGGCCATTTAACGTTCATGAACTGTTCATGAACTGTTCATGAACTGTTCATGAACTGCTGAAAATTTTTAGCAGGGGAACTGCCACATATAATTTCAATTCCTAATTATAAATAATGTTGATTTACTCAGCCATAACTGTTTGCATGCAGGCTCTCAAGAGATAAATTATAGCAAAATTACATGAATTCTATACATCCTGCTGTGGTATGATTTTTCATCCAAAGTTATAATTTATCTAACAAAATCAACAGAAATGTTTTTCAACGTGTTACTAACTACCAGATATAAATTCATTTCCTAATTATAAAAAATGCTGATTTACTCAACCATAACCTTTTGCATGCAGGCTCTCAATAGTTAATTTAACGAAATTACATGAATTCTATACATCCTGCTATGGTATGATATTTCGTCTAATGTTATAATTCAACTTACAAAATCAACAGAAACTTTTTTCAATGTGATACTAACTACCACATATAATTTCACTTCCTAAATATAAAAAATGTTGATTTCCTCAGCCATAACCGATTGTATGTAGGCTCTCAATGGTTAATATAGCGAAATTACATGAATTCTATACATCCTGCTATGGCATGAGTTTTCGTCCAAGGTTATAATTTAACTTACAAAATCAACAGAAATTTTTTTCAACGTGTTACTAACTACCACATATAATTTCACTTCCTAATTATAAAAAATGTTGATTTACTCAGCCATAACCGTTTGCATGGAGGCTCTCAATAGTTAATGTAGCGAAATTACATGAATTCTATTCATCCTGCTATGGTATGATATTTCGTCTAATGTTATAATTCAACTTACAAAATCAACAGAAATATTTCTCAACGTGTTACTAACTACCACATATCATTTCACTTCCTATTTATAAAAAGTGTTGATTTACTCAGCCATAATAGTTTGCATGCAGGCTCTCAATGGTATAGCGAAATTACATGAATTCTATACCTCCTGCTATGGCATAATTTTTTGTCCAAAGTTAAGATTTAACTTAGAAAACCAAGAGAAATATTTTTTAACTTGTTACAAACCCCTGCGAAAAGAGGTTCAGGAGTTCATGAACAGTTCATGAACAGTTCATGAACATTAAATGGCTCCAATTTTCCTGAACTGTTCATGAACTCTTCATGAATTGTTCATGAACAGTTCATGAACCCTCACAGACAGTTCATAAACAGTTCATGAAAATTTAGGGCCAGTTAACGTTCATGAACTGTTCATGAACTGTTCATGATCTGTTAATGAACTCCTGAACTTTTTTCGCAGGGGAACTACAACATATAATTTCAATTCCTAATTATAAAGAATGTTGATTTACTCAGCCATAACTGTTTGCATGCAGGCTCTCAATAGTTAATATAGTGAAATTATATGAATTCTATACATCCTGCTATGGTATGATTTTTCGTTCAAAGTAATAATTTAACATACAAAATCAACAGAAATGTTTCTCAACGTGTTACTAACTACCACATACAAATTCATTTCCTAATTATAAAAAATGCTGATTTACTCAACCATAACCTTTTGCATGCAGGCTCTCAATAGTTAATTTAACGACATTACATGAATTCTATACATCCTGCTATGGCATGAGTTTTCCTCCAAGGTTATAATTTAACTTACAAAATCAACAGAAACTTTTTTCAACGTGTTACTAACTACCACATATAATTTCACTTCCTAAATATAAAAAATGTTGATTTACTCAGCCTTAACCGTTTGTATGTAGGCTCTCAATGGTTAATATAGCGAAATTACATGAATTCTATACATCCTGCTATGGCATGAGTTTTCCTCCAAGGTTATAATTTAACTTACAAAATCAACAGAAACTTTTTTCAACGTGTTACTAACTACCACATATAATTTCAATTCTTAATTATAAAAAGTGTTGATTTACTCAGCCATAACAGTTTGCATGCAGGCTCTCAATTGTTAAAAGAGCGAAATTACATGAATTCTATACATCCTGCTATGGTATGATTTTTCGTCCGAAGTTATAATTTACCTTACAAAATCAACAGAAATGTTTCTCAACGTGTTACTAACTACCACATATAAATTAATTTCCTAATTATAAAATATGTTGATTATTCAACCATAAACTTTTGCATGCAGGCTCTCAAAAGATAAATTATAGCAAAATTACATGAATTCTATACATCCTGCTGTGGTATGATTTTTCATTATAATTTATCTAACAAAATCAACAGAAATGTTTTTCAACGTGTTACTAACTACCAAATTTATATTCATTTCCTAATTATAAAAAATGCTGATTTACTCAACCATAACCTTTTGCATGCAGGCTCTCAATAGTTAATTTAACGAAATTACATGAATTCTATACATCCTGCTATGGTATGATTTTCGTCCAAAGTTATAATTTATCTAACAAAATCAACAGAAATGTTTTTCAGCGTGTTACTAACTACCACATATAATTTCAATTCTTAATTATAAAAAGTGTTGATTTACTCAGCCATAACCGTTTGCATGCAGGCTCTCAATGGTTAATATAGCGAAATTACATGAATTCTATAAATCCTGCTATGGTATGATATTTCGTCTAATGTTATAATTCAACTTACAAAATCAACAGAAACTTTTTTCAACGTGTTACTAACTACCACATATAATTTCAATTCTTAATTATAAAAAGTGTTGATTTACTCAGCCATAACCGTTTGCATGCAGGCTCTCAATGGTTAATATAGCGAAATTACATGAATTCTATACATCCTGCTATGGTTTGAGTTTTCGTCCAAGGTTATAATTTAACATACAAAATCAACAGAAATGTTTCTCAACGTGTTACTAACTACCACATATAATTTCATTTCCTAATTATAAAAAATGCTGATTTACTCAACCATAACCTTTTGCATGCAGGCTCTCAATAGCTAATTTAACGAAATTACATGAATTCTATACATCCTGCTATGGTATGATTTTCGTCCAAAGTTATAATTTATCTAACAAAATCAACAGAAATGTTTTTCAACGTGTTACTAACTACCACATATAATTTCAATTCTTAATTATAAAAAGTGTTGATTTACTCAGCCATAACCGTTTGCATGCAGGCTCTCAATGGTTAATATAGCGAAATTACATGAATTCTATACATACTGCTATGGTATGAGTTTTCGTCTAATGTTATAATTTAACTTACAAAACCAACAGAAATGTTTTTCAACGTGTTACTAACTACCACATATAATTTCACTTCCTAATTATAAAAAATGTTGATTTACTCAGCCATAACAGTTTGCATGCAGGCTCTCAATGGTTAATATAGCGAAATTACATGGATTCTATACATCCTGCTATGATATGATTTTTCGTCCAAAATTAATATTTATCTAACAAAATCAACAGAAATGTTTTTCAATGTGTTACTAACTACCACAAATAATTTCATTTCCTAATTATAAAAAATGTTGATTTACTCAGCCATAACCGTTTGCATGCAGGCTCTCAATGGTTAATATAGCGAAATTACATGAATTCTATACATCCTGCTATGGTATGATATTTCGTCTAATATTATAATTCAACTTACAAAATCAACAGAAATGTTTTTCAACGTGTTACTAACTACCACATATCATTTCACTTCCTAATTATAAAAAATGTTGATTTACTCAGCCATAATAGTTTGCATGCAGGCTCTCAATGGTATAGCGAAATTACATGAATTCTATACATCCTGCTATGGCATAATGTTTTGTCCAAAGTTAAGATTTAACTTAGAAAATCAACAGAAATATTTTTTAACTTGTTACAAACCCCTGCGAAAAGAGGTTCAGGAGTTCATGAAGAGTTCATGAACAGTTCATGAACATTAAATGACTCCAATTTTCCTGAACTGTTCATGAACTGTTCATGAATTGTTCATAAACAGTTCATGAAAATTTGGGGCCATTTAACGTTCATGAACTGTTCATGAACTGTTCATGAACTGTTCATGAACTGCTGAACATTTTTCGCAGGGGAAAGGCCACATATAATTTCAATTCCTAATTATAAATAATGTTGATTTACTCAGCAATAACTGTTTGCATGCAGGCTCTCAATAGTTAATATAGTGAAATTACATGAATTCTATACATCCTGCTATGGTATGATTTTCGTCCAAAGTTATAATTTAGCTTACAAAATCAACAGAAATGTTTCTCAACGTGTTACTAACTACCACATATAAATTAATTTCCTAATTATAAAATATGTTGATTATTCAACCATAAACTTTTGCATGCAGGCTCTCAGAAGATAAATTATAGCAAAATTACATGAATTCTATACATCCTGCTGTGGTATGATTTTTAATCCAAAGTTATAATTTATCTAACAAAATCAACAGAAATGTTTTTCAACGTGTTACTAACTACCAGATATAATTTCACTTCCTAATTATAAAAAATGTTGATTTACTCAGCCATAACCGTTTGCATGCAGGCTCTCAATAATTAATATAGCGAAATTACATGGATTCTATACATCCTGCTATGGTATGATTTTTCGTCCAAAATTAATATTTATCTAACAAAATCAACAGAAATGTTTTTCAATGTGTTACTAACTACCACAAATAATTTCACTTCCTAATTATAAAAAATGTTGATTTACTCAGCCATAACCGTTTGCATGCAGGCTCTCAATGGTTAATATAGCGAAATTACATGAATTCTATACATCCTGCTATGGTATGATATTTCGTCTAATATTATAATTCAACTTACAAAATCAACAGAAATATTTTTCAACGTGTTACTAACTACCACATATCATTTCACTTCCTAATTCTAAAAAATGTTGATTTACTCAGCCATAATAGTTTGCATGCAGGCTCTCAATGGTATAGCGAAATTACATGAATTCTATACATCCTGCTATGGCATAATTTTTTGTCCAAAGTTAAGATTTAACTTAGAAAATCAACAGAAATATTTTTTAACGTGTTACAAACCCCTGCGAAAAGAGGTTCAGGAGTTCATGAAGAGTTCATGAAGAGTTCATGAACAGTTCATGAACATTAAATGGCTCCAATTTTCCTGAACTGTTCATGAACTGTTCATGAATTGTTCATGAACAGTTCTTCAACCCTCATAGACAGTTCATAAACAGTTCATGAAAATTTGGGGCCATTTAACGTTCATGAACTGTTCATGAACTGTTCATGAACTGTTCATGAACTGCTGAAAATTTTTAGCAGGGGAACTGCCACATATAATTTCAATTCCTAATTATAAATAATGTTGATTTACTCAGCCATAACTGTTTGCATGCAGGCTCTCAAAAGATAAATTATAGCAAAATTACATGAATTCTATACATCCTGCTGTGGTATGATTTTTCATCCAAAGTTATAATTTATCTAACAAAATCAACAGAAATGTTTTTCAACGTGTTACTAACTACCAGATATAAATTCATTTCCTAATTATAAAAAATGCTGATTTACTCAACCATAACCTTTTGCATGCAGGCTCTCAATAGTTAATTTAACGAAATTACATGAATTCTATACATCCTGCTATGGTATGATATTTCGTCTAATGTTATAATTCAACTTACAAAATCAACAGAAATTTTTTTCAATGTGATACTAACTACCACATATAATTTCACTTCCTAAATATAAAAAATGTTGATTTCCTCAGCCATAACCGATTGTATGTAGGCTCTCAATGGTTAATATAGCGAAATTACATGAATTCTATACATCCTGCTATGGCATGAGTTTTCGTCCAAGGTTATAATTTAACTTACAAAATCAACAGAAATTTTTTTCAACGTGTTACTAACTACCACATATAATTTCACTTCCTAATTATAAAAAATGTTGATTTACTCAGCCATAACCGTTTGCATGGAGGCTCTCAATAGTTAATGTAGCGAAATTACATGAATTCTATTCATCCTGCTATGGTATGATATTTCGTCTAATGTTATAATTCAACTTACAAAATCAACAGAAATATTTCTCAACGTGTTACTAACTACCACATATCATTTCACTTCCTATTTATAAAAAGTGTTGATTTACTCAGCCATAATAGTTTGCATGCAGGCTCTCAATGGTATAGCGAAATTACATGAATTCTATACATCCTGCTATGGCATAATTTTTTGTCCAAAGTTAAGATTTAACTTAGAAAACCAAGAGAAATATTTTTTAACTTGTTACAAACCCCTGCGAAAAGAGGTTCAGGAGTTCATGAACAGTTCATGAACAGTTCATGAACATTAAATGGCTCCAATTTTCCTGAACTGTTCATGAACTCTTCATGAATTGTTCATGAACAGTTCATGAACCCTCACAGACAGTTCATAAACAGTTCATGAAAATTTAGGGCCAGTTAACGTTCATGAACTGTTCATGAACTGTTCATGATCTGTTAATGAACTCCTGAACTTTTTTCGCAGAGGAACTACAACATATAATTTCAATTCCTAATTATAAAGAATGTTGATTTACTCAGCCATAACTGTTTGCATGCAGGCTCTCAATAGTTAATATAGTGAAATTATATGAATTCTATACATCCTGCTATGGTATGATTTTTCGTTCAAAGTAATAATTTAACATACAAAATCAACAGAAATGTTTCTCAACGTGTTACTAACTACCACATACAAATTCATTTCCTAATTATAAAAAATGCTGATTTACTCAACCATAACCTTTTGCATGCAGGCTCTCAATAGTTAATTTAACGAAATTACATGAATTCTATACATCCTGCTATGGCATGAGTTTTCCTCCAAGGTTATAATTTAACTTACAAAATCAACAGAAACTTTTTTCAACGTGTTACTAACTACCACATATAATTTCACTTCCTAAATATATAAAATGTTGATTTACTCAGCCTTAACCGTTTGTATGTAGGCTCTCAATGGTTAATATAGCGAAATTACATGAATTCTATACATCCTGCTATGGCATGAGTTTTCCTCCAAGGTTATAATTTAACTTACAAAATCAACAGAAACTTTTTTCAACGTGTTACTAACTACCACATATAATTTCAATTCTTAATTATAAAAAGTGTTGATTTACTCAGCCATAACAGTTTGCATGCAGGCTCTCAATTGTTAAAAGAGCGAAATTACATGAATTCTATACATCCTGCTATGGTATGATTTTTCGTCCGAAGTTATAATTTACCTTACAAAATCAACAGAAATGTTTCTCAACGTGTTACTAACTACCACATATAAATTAATTTCCTAATTATAAAATATGTTGATTATTCAACCATAAACTTTTGCATGCAGGCTCTCAAAAGATAAATTATAGCAAAATTACATGAATTCTATACATCCTGCTGTGGTATGATTTTTCATTATAATTTATCTAACAAAATCAACAGAAATGTTTTTCAACGTGTTACTAACTACCAGATATAAATTCATTTCCTAATTATAAAAAATGCTGATTTACTCAGCCATAATAGTTTGCATGCAGGCTCTCAATGGTATAGCGAAATTACATGAATTCTATACATCCTGCTATGGCATAATGTTTTGTCCAAAGTTAAGATTTAACTTAGAAAATCAACAGAAATATTTTTCAGCGTGTTACTAACTACCACATATAATTTCACTTCCTAATTATAAAAAATGTTGATTTACTCAGCCATAATAGTTTGCATGCAGGCTCTCAATGGTATAGCGAAATTACATGAATTCTATACATCCTGCTATGGCATAATGTTTTGTCCAAAGTTAAGATTTAACTTAGAAAATCAACAGAAATATTTTTTAACTTGTTACAAACCCCTGCGAAAAGAGGTTCAGGAGTTCATGAAGAGTTCATGAACAGTTCATGAACATTAAATGACTCCAATTTTCCTGAACTGTTCATGAACTGTTCATGAATTGTTCATGAACAGTTCATCAACCCTCACAGACAGTTCATAAACAGTTCATGAAAATTTGGGGCCATTTAACGTTCATGAACTGTTCATGAACTGTTCATGAACTGTTCATGAACTGCTGAACATTTTTCGCAGGGGAAATGCCACATATAATTTCAATTCCTAATTATAAAAAATGTTGATTTCCTTAGCCATAACCGATTGTATGTAGGCTCTCAATGGTTAATATAGCGAAATTACATGAATTCTATACATCCTGCTATGGCATGAGTTTTCGTCCAAGGTTATAATTTATCTAACAAAATCAACAGAAATGTTTTTCAGCGTGTTACTAACTACCACATATAATTTCAATTCTTAATTATAAAAAGTGTTGATTTACTCAGCCATAACCGTTTGCATGCAGGCTCTCAATGGTTAATATAGCGAAATTACATGAATTCTATAAATCCTGCTATGGTATGATATTTCGTCTAATGTTATAATTCAACTTACAAAATCAACAGAAACTTTTTTCAACGTGTTACTAACTACCACATATAATTTCAATTCTTAATTATAAAAAGTGTTGATTTACTCAGCCATAACCGTTTGCATGCAGGCTCTCAATGGTTAATATAGCGAAATTACATGAATTCTATACATCCTACTATGGTTTGAGTTTTCGTCCAAGGTTATAATTTAACATACAAAATCAACAGAAATGTTTCTCAACGTGTTACTAACTACCACATATAATTTCATTTCCTAATTATAAAAAATGCTGATTTACTCAACCATAACCTTTTGCATGCAGGCTCTCAATAGCTAATTTAACGAAATTACATGAATTCTATACATCCTGCTATGGTATGATTTTCGTCCAAAGTTATAATTTATCTAACAAAATCAACAGAAATGTTTTTCAACGTGTTACTAACTACCACATATAATTTCAATTCTTAATTATAAAAAGTGTTGATTTACTCAGCCATAACCGTTTGCATGCAGGCTCTCAATGGTTAATATAGCGAAATTACATGGATTCTATACATCCTGCTATGGTATGATTTTTCGTCCAAAGTTAATATTTATCTAACAAAATCAACAGAAATGTTTTTCAATGTGTTACTAACTACCACATATAATTTCAATTCTTAATTATAAAAAGTGTTGATTTACTCAGCCATAACCGTTTGCATGCAGGCTCTCAATGGTTAATATAGCAAAATTACATGAATCTATACATCCTGCTATGGTTTGAGTTTTCGTCCAAGGTTATAATTTAACTTACAAAATCAACAGAAATTTTTTTCAACGTGTTACTAACTACCACATATCATTTCACTTCCTATATATAAAAAGTGTTGATTTACTCAGCCATAATAGTTTGCATGTAGGCTCTCAATGGTATAGCGAAATTACATGAATTCTATACATCATGCTATGGCATAATTTTTTGTCCAAAGTTAAGATTTAACTTAGAAAACCAACAGAAATATTTTTTAACTTGTTACAAACCCCTGCGAAAACAGTTCAGGAGTTCATGAACAGTTCATGAACAGTTCATGAACATTAAATGGCTCCAATTTTCCTGAACTGTTCATGAACTGTTCATGAATTGTTCATGAACAGTTCATGAACCCTCACAGACAGTTCATAAACAGTTCATGAAAATTTAGAGCCTGTTAACGTTCATGAACTGTTCATGAACTGTTCATGAACTGTTCATGAACTCCTGAACTTTTTCGCGGGGGAACTACAACATATAATTTCAATTCCTAATTATAAAAA
The DNA here is from genome assembly GCA_916610825.1 of Haliclystus octoradiatus. Taxonomy (NCBI): domain Eukaryota; kingdom Metazoa; phylum Cnidaria; class Staurozoa; order Stauromedusae; family Haliclystidae; genus Haliclystus; species Haliclystus octoradiatus. The sequence goes on from OU744451.1 coordinate 3,521,093, forward strand.
ATGCTGATTTACTCAACCATAACCTTTTGCATGCAGGCTCTCAATAGTTAATTTAACGAAATTACATGAATTCTATACATCCTGCTATGGTATGATTTTCGTCCAAAGTTATAATTTATCTAACAAAATCAACAGAAATGTTTTTCAACGTGTTATTAACTACCACATATAATTTCACTTCCTAATTATAAAAAATATTGATTTACTCAGCCATAACCGTTTGCATGCAGGCTCTCAATGGTTAATATAGCGAAATTACATGAATTCTATACATCCTGCTATGGTATGATATTTCTTTTAATGTTATAATTCAATTTACAAAATCAACAGAAACTTTTTTCAACGTGTTACTAACTACCACATATAATTTCAATTCTTAATTATAAAAAGTGTTGATTTACTCAGCCATAACCGTTTGCATGCAGGCTCTCAATGGTTAATATAGCGAAATTACATGAATTCTAAACATCCTGCTATGGTATGATATTTCGTCTAATGTTATAATTCAACTTACAAATTCAACAGAAATATTTCTCAACGTGTTACTAACTACCACATATTATTTCACTTCCTATTTATAAAAAGTGTTGATTTACTCAGCCATAATAGTTTGCATGCAGGCTCTCAATGGTATAGCGAAATTACATGAATTGTATACATCCTGCTATGGCATAATTTTTTGTCCAAAGTTAAGATTTAACTTAGAAAACCAACAGAAATATTTTTTAACTTGTTACAAACCCCTGCGAAAACAGTTCAGGAGTTCATGAACAGTTCATGAACAGTTCATGAACATTAAATGGCTCCAATTTTCCTGAACTGTTCATGAACTGTTCATGAATTGTTCATGAACAGTTCATGAACCCTCGCAGACAGTTCATAAACAGTTCATGAAAATTTAGGGCCAGTTAACGTTCATGAACTGTTCATGAACTGTTCATGAACTCCTGAACTTTTTTCGCAGGGGAACTACAACATAGAATTTCAATTCCTAATTATGAAGAATGTTGATTTACTCAGCCATAACTGTTTGCATGTAGGCTCTCAATAGTTAATATAGTGAAATTATATGAATTCTATACATCCTGCTATGGTATGATTTTTTGTTCAAACTAATAATTTAACATACAAAATCAACAGAAATGTTTCTCAACGTGTTACTAACTACCATATATAAATTCATTTCCTAATTATAAAAAATGCTGATTTACTCAACCATAACCTTTTGCATGCAGGCTCTCAATATTTAATTTAACGAAATTACATGAATTCTATACATCCTGCTATGGTATGATTTTCGTCCAAAGTTATAATTTATCTAACAAAATCAACAGAAATGTTTTTCAATGTGATACTAACTACCACATATAATTTCACTTCCTAATAATAAAAAATGTTGATTTACTCAGCCATAACCGTTTGTATGTAGGCTCTCAATGGTTGATATAGCGAAATTACATGAATTCTATACATCCTGCTATGGCATGAGTTTTCCTCCAAGGTTATAATTTAACTTACAAAATCAACAGAAATTTTTTTCAACGTGTTACTAACTACCACATATAATTTCAATTCTTAATTATAAAAAATGTTGATTTACTCAGCCATAACAGTTTGCATGCAGGCTCTCAATTGTTAAAAGAGCGAAATTACATGAATTCTATACATCCTGCTATGGTATGATTTTTCGTCCGAAGTTATAATTTAACTTACAAAATCAACAGAAATGTTCTTCATCGTGTTACTAACTACCACATATAATTTCAATTCTTAATTATAAAAAATGTTGATTTACTCAGCCATAACAGTTTGCATGCAGGATCTCAATGGTTAATATAGCGAAATTACATGAATTCTATACATCCTGCTATGGCATGAGTTTTCCTCCAAGGTTATAATTTAACTTACAAAATCAACAGAAACTTTTTTCAACGTGTTACTAACTACCACATATAATTTCAATTCTTAATTATAAAAAGTGTTGATTTACTCAGCCATAACAGTTTGCATGCAGGCTCTCAATTGTTAAAAGAGCGAAATTACATGAATTCTATACATTCTGCTATGGCATGAGTTTTCCTCCAAGGTTATAATTCAACTTACAAAATCAACAGAAATATTTTTCAACGTGTTACTAACTACCGCATATCATTTCACTTCCTAATTATAAAAAATGTTGATTTACTCAGCCATAATAGTTTGCATGCAGGCTCTCAATGGTATAGCGAAATTACATGAATTCTATACATCCTGCTATGGCATAATTTTTTGTCCAAAGTTAAGATTTAACTTAGAAAATCAACAGAAATATTTTTTAACGTGTTACAAACCCCTGCAAAAAGAGGTTCAGGAGTTCATGAAGAGTTCATGAACAGTTCATGAACATTAAATGGCTCCAATTTTCCTGAACTGTTCATGAACTGTTCATGAATTGTTCATGAACAGTTCATCAACCCTCACAGACAGTTCATAAACAGTTCATGAAAATTTGGGGCCATTTAACGTTCATGAACTGTTCATGAACTGTTCATGAACTGTTCATAACTGCTGAACATTTTTCGCAGGGGAACTGCCACATATAATTTCAATTCCTAATTATAAATAATGTTGATTTACTCAGCCATAACTGTTTGCATGCAGGCTCTCAATAGTTAATATAGTGAAATTATATGAATTCTATACCTCCTGCTATGGTATGATTTTTCGTCCAAAGTTATAATTTAACTTACAAAATCAACAGAAATGTTTCTCAACGAGTTACTAACTACCACATATAAATTAATTTCCTAATTATAAAATATGTTGATTATTCAACCATAAACTTTTGCATGCAGGCTCTCAAAAGATAAATTATAGCAAAATTACACGAATTCTATACATCCTGCTGTGGTATGATTTTTCATTATAATTTATCTAACAAAATCAACAGAAATGTTTTTCAACGTGTTACTAACTACCAGATATAAATTCATTTCCTAATTATAAAAAATGCTGATTTACTCAACCATAACCTTTTGCATGCAGGCTCTCAATAGTTAATTTAACGAAATTACATGAATTCTATACATCCTGCTATGGTATGATTTTCGTCCAAAGTTATAATTTATCTAACAAAATCAAAAGAAATGTTTTTCAGCGTGTTACTAACTACCACATATAATTTCAATTCTTAATTATAAAAACTGTTGATTTACTCAGCCATAACCGTTTGCATGCAGGCTCATAATGCTTAATATAGCGAAATTACATGAATTCTATAAATCCTGCTATGGTATGATATTTCGTCTAATGTTATAATTCAACTTACAAAATCAACAGAAACTTTTTTCAACGTGTTACTAACTACCACATATAATTTCAATTCTTAATTATAAAAAGTGTTGATTTACTCAGCCATAACCGTTTGCATGCAGGCTCTCAATGGTTAATATAGCGAAATTACATGAATTCTATACATCCTGCTATGGTTTGAGTTTTCGTCCAAGGTTATAATTTAACTTACAAAATCAACAGAAATTTTTTTCAACGTGTTACTAACTACCACATATAATTTCACTTCCTAATTATAAAAAATGTTGATTTACTCAGCCATAACCGTTTGCATGCAGGCTCTCAATAGTTAATATAGTGAAATTATATGAATTCTATACATCCTGCTATGGTATGATTTTTCGTTCAAAGTAATAATTTAACATACAAAATCAACAGAAATGTTTCTCAACATGTTACTAACTACCACATATAAATTCATTTCCTAATTATAAAAAATGCTGATTTACTCAACCATAACCTTTTGCATGCAGGCTCTCAATAGTTAATTTAACGAAATTACATGAATTCTATACATCCTGCTATGGTATGATTTTCGTCCAAAGTTATAATTTATCTAACAAAATCAACAGAAATGTTTTTCAACGTGTTACTAACTACCTGATATAAATTCATTTCCTAATTATAAAAAATGCTGATTTACTCAACCATAACCTTTTGCATGCAGGCTCTCGATAGTTAATTTAACGAAATTACATGAATTCTATACATCCTGCTATGGTATGATTTTCGTCCAAAGTTATAATGTATCTAACAAAATCAACAGAAATGTTTTTCAACGTGTTACTAACTACCACATATAATTTCAATTCTTAATTATAAAAAGTGTTGATTTACTCAGCCATAACCGTTTGCATGCAGGCTCTCAATGGTTAATATAGCGAAATTACATGAATTCTATACATCCTGCTATGGTTTGAGTTTTCGTCCAAGGTTATAATTTAACTTACAAAATCAACAGAAATTTTTTTCAACGTGCTACTAACTACCACATATAATTTCACTTTCTAATTATAAAAAATGTTGATTTACTCAGCCATAACCGTTTGCATGCAGGCTCTCAATAAGTAATGTAGCGAAATTACATGAATTCTATTCATCCTGCTATGGTATGATATTTCGTCTAATGTTATAATTCAACTTACAAAATCAACAGAAATATTTCTCAATGTGTTACTAACTACCACATATCATTTCACTTCCTATTTATAAAAAGTGTTGATTTACTCAGCCATAATAGTTTGCATGCAGGCTCTCAATGGTATAGCGAAATTACATGAATTCTATACATCCTGCTATGGCATAATTTTTTGTCCAAAGTTAAGATTTAACTTAGAAAACCAACAGAAATATTTTTTAACTTGTTATAAACCCCTGCGAAAACATTTTAGGAGTTCATGAACAGTTCATGAACAGTTCATGAACATTAAATGGCTCGATTTTTCCTGAGCTGTTCATGAACTGTTCATGAATTGTTCATGAACAGTTCATGAACCCTCACAGACAGTTCATAAACAGTTCATGAAAATTTAGGGCCAGTTAATGTTCATGAACTGTTCATGAACTGTTCATGAACTCCTGAACATTTTTCGCAGGGGAACTACAACATATAATTTCAATTCCTAATTATAAAGAATGTTGATTTACTCAGCAATAACTGTTTGCATGCAGGCTCTCAATAGTTAATATAGTGAAATTATATGAATTCTATACATCCTGCTATGGTATGATTTTTCGTTCAAAGTAATAATTTAACATACAAAATCAACAGAAATGTTTCTCAACGTGTTACTAACTACCACATATAAATTCATGTCCTAATTATAAAAATTGCTGATTTACTCAACCATAACCTTTTGCATGCAGGCTCTCAATAGTTAACTTAACGAAATTACATGAATTCTATACATCCTGCTATGGTATGATTTTCGTCCAAAGTTATAATTTATCTAACAAAATCAACAGAAATGTTTTTCAACGTGTTACTAACTACCACACATAATTTCAATTCTTAATTATAAAAAGTGTTGATTTACTCAGCCATAACCGTTTGTATGCAGGCTCTCAATGGTTAATATAGCGAAATTACATGAATTCTATACATCCTGCTATGGTATGATATTTCGTCTAATGTTATAATTCAACTTACAAAATCAACAGAAATTTTTTTCAACGTGTTACTAACTACCACATATAATTTCACTTCCTAATTATAAAAAATGTTGATTTACTCAGCCATAACCGTTTGCATGCAGGCTCTCAATAGTTAATTTAACGAAATTACATGAATTCTATACATCCTGCTATGGTATGATTTTCGTCCAAAGTTATAATTTATCTAACAAAATCAACAGAAATGTTTTTCAACGTGTTACTAACTACCACATATAATTTCAATTCTTAATTATAAAAAGTGTTGATTTACTCAGCCATAACCGTTTGTATGCAGGCTCTCAATGGTTAATATAGCGAAATTACATGAATTCTATACATCCTGCTATGGTATGATATTTCGTCTAATGTTATAATTCAACTTACAAAATCAACAGAAATTTTTTTCAACGTGTTACTAACTTCCACATATAATTTCACTTCCTAATTATAAAAAATGTTGATTTAGTCAGCCATAACCGTTTGCATGCAGGCTCTCAATTGTTAAAAGAGCGAAATTAAATTAATTCTATACATCCTGCTGTGGTATGATTTTTCGTCCGAAGTTATAATTTAACTTAGAAAATCAACAGAAATGTTCTTCAACGTGTTACTAACTACCACATATAATTTCAATTCTTAATTATAAAAAATGTTGATTTACTCAGCAATAACCGTTTGCATGCAGGCTCTCAATGGTTAATATATCGAAATTACATGAATTCTATACATCCTGCTATGGCATGAGTTTTCCTCCAAGGTTATAATTTAACTTACAAAATCAACAGAAACTTTTTTCAACGTGTTACTAACTACCAGATATAATTTCACTTCCTAATTATAAAAATGTTGATTTACTCAGCCATAACCGTTTGCATGCAGGCTCTCAATGGTTAATATAGCGAAATTACATGAATTCTATACATCCTGCTATGGTATGATATTTCGTCTAATGTTATAATTTATCTAACAAAATCAACAGAAATGTTTTTCAACGTGTTACTAACTACCAGATATAATTTCACTTCCTAATTATAAAAAATGTTGATTTACTCAGCCATAACCGTTTGCATGCAGGCTCTCAATGGTTAATATAGCGAAATTACATGAATTCTATACATCCTGCTATGGTATGATATTTCATCTAATGTTATAATTCAACTTACAAAATCAACAGAAACTTTTTTCAACGTGTTACTAACTACCACATATAATTTCAATTCTTAATTCTAAAAAATGTTGATTTACTCAGCCATAATAGTTTGCATCCAGGCTCTCAATGGTATAGCGAAATTACATGAATTCTATACATCCTGCTATGGCATAATTTTTTGTCCAAAGTTAAGATTTAACTTAGAAAATCAACAGAAATATTTTTTAACGTGTTACAAACCCCTGCGAAAAGAGGTTCAGGAGTTCATGAAGAGTTCATGAACAGTTCATGAACATTAAATGGCTCCAATTTTCTTGAACTGTTCATGAGCTGTTCATGAATTGTTCATGAACAGTTCATCAACCCTCACAGACAGTTCATAAACAGTTCATGAAAATTTAGGGCCAGCTAACGTGCATGAACTGTTCATGAACTGTTCATGAACTGTTCATGAACTCCTGAACTTTTTTCGCAGGGGAACTACAACATATCATTTCAATTCCTAATTATAAAGAATGTTGATTTACTCAGCCATAACTGTTTGCATGCAGGCTCTCAATAGTTAATATAGTGAAATTATATGAATTCTATACATCCTGCTATGGTATGATTTTTCGTTCAAAGTAATAATTTAACATACAAAATCAACAGAAATGTTTCTCAACGTGTTACTAACTACCACATATAAATTCATTTCCTAATTATAAAAAATGTTGATTTACTCAGCCATAACCGTTTGCATGCAGGCTCTCAATGGTTAATATAGCGAAAATACATGAATTCTATACATCCTGCTATGGTATGATATTTCGTCTAATGTTATAATTCAACTTACAAAATCAACAGAAACTTTTTTCAACGTGTCACTAACTACCACATATAATTTCAATTCTTAATTATAAAAAGTGTTGATTTCCTCAGCCATAACCGATTGTATGTAGGCTCTCAATGGTTAATATAGCGAAATTACATGAATTCTATACATCCTGCTATGGCATGAGTTTTCGTCCAAGGTTACAATTTAACTTACAAAATCAACAGAAATTTTTTTCAACGTGTTACTAACTACCACATATAATTTCACTTCCTAATTATAAAAAATGTTGATTTACTCAGCCATAACCGTTTGCATGGAGGCTCTCAATAGTTAATGTAGCGAAATTACATGAATTCTATTCATCCTGCTATGGTATGATATTTCGTCTAATGTTATAATTCAACTTACAAAATCAACAGAAATATTTCTCAACGTGTTACTAACTACCACATATCATTTCACTTCCTATTTATAAAAAGTGTTGATTTACTCAGCCATAATAGTTTGCATGCAGGCTCTCAATGGTATAGCGAAATTACATGAATTCTATACATCCTGCTATGGCATAATTTTTTGTCCAAAGTTAAGATTTAACTTAGAAAACCAAGAGAAATATTTTTTAACTTGTTACAAACCCCTGCGAAAAGAGGTTCAGGAGTTCATGAACAGTTCATGAACAGTTCATGAACATTAAATGGCTCCAATTTTCCTGAACTGTTCATGAACTCTTCATGAATTGTTCATGAACAGTTCATGAACCCTCACAGACAGTTCATAAACAGTTCATGAAAATTTAGGGCCAGTTAACGTTCATGAACTGTTCATGAACTGTTCATGATCTGTTAATGAACTCCTGAACTTTTTTCGCAGGGGAACTACAACATATAATTTCAATTCCTAATTATAAAGAATGTTGATTTACTCAGCCATAACTGTTTGCATGCAGGCTCTCAATAGTTAATATAGTGAAATTATATGAATTCTATACATCCTGCTATGGTATGATTTTTCGTTCAAAGTAATAATTTAACATACAAAATCAACAGAAATGTTTCTCAACGTGTTACTAACTACCACATACAAATTCATTTCCTAATTATAAAAAATGCTGATTTACTCAACCATAACCTTTTGCATGCAGGCTCTCAATAGTTAATTTAACGAAATTACATGAATTCTATACATCCTGCTATGGCATGAGTTTTCCTCCAAGGTTATAATTTAACTTACAAAATCAACAGAAACTTTTTTCAACGTGTTACTAACTACCACATATAATTTCACTTCCTAAATATAAAAAATGTTGATTTACTCAGCCTTAACCGTTTGTATGTAGGCTCTCAATGGTTAATATAGCGAAATTACATGAATTCTATACATCCTGCTATGGCATGAGTTTTCCTCCAAGGTTATAATTTAACTTACAAAATCAACAGAAACTTTTTTCAACGTGTTACTAACTACCACATATAATTTCAATTCTTAATTATAAAAAGTGTTGATTTACTCAGCCATAACAGTTTGCATGCAGGCTCTCAATTGTTAAAAGAGCGAAATTACATGAATTCTATACATCCTGCTATGGTATGATTTTTCGTCCGAAGTTATAATTTACCTTACAAAATCAACAGAAATGTTTCTCAACGTGTTACTAACTACCACATATAAATTAATTTCCTAATTATAAAATATGTTGATTATTCAACCATAAACTTTTGCATGCAGGCTCTCAAAAGATAAATTATAGCAAAATTACATGAATTCTATACATCCTGCTGTGGTATGATTTTTCATTATAATTTATCTAACAAAATCAACAGAAATGTTTTTCAACGTGTTACTAACTACCAGATATAAATTCATTTCCTAATTATAAAAAATGCTGATTTACTCAACCATAACCTTTTGCATGCAGGCTCTCAATAGTTAATTTAACGAAATTACATGAATTCTATACATCCTGCTATGGTATGATTTTCGTCCAAAGTTATAATTTATCTAACAAAATCAACAGAAATGTTTTTCAGCGTGTTACTAACTACCACATATAATTTCAATTCTTAATTATAAAAAGTGTTGATTTACTCAGCCATAACCGTTTGCATGCAGGCTCTCAATGGTTAATATAGCGAAATTACATGAATTCTATAAATCCTGCTATGGTATGATATTTCGTCTAATGTTATAATTCAACTTACAAAATCAACAGAAACTTTTTTCAACGTGTTACTAACTACCACATATAATTTCAATTCTTAATTATAAAAAGTGTTGATTTACTCAGCCATAACCGTTTGCATGCAGGCTCTCAATGGTTAATATAGCGAAATTACATGAATTCTATACATCCTGCTATGGTTTGAGTTTTCGTCCAAGGTTATAATTTAACTTACAAAATCAACAGAAATTTTTTTCAACGTGTTACTAACTACCACATATAATTTCACTTCCTAATTATAAAAAATGTTGATTTACTCAGCCATAACCGTTTGCATGCAGGCTCTCAATAGTTAATATAGTGAAATTATATGAATTCTATACATCCTGCTATGGTATGATTTTTCGTTCAAAGTAATAATTTAACATACAAAATCAACAGAAATGTTTCTCAACGTGTTACTAACTACCACATATAATTTCATTTCCTAATTATAAAAAATGCTGATTTACTCAAAAATAACCTTTTGCATGCAGGCTCTCAATAGTTAATTTAACGAAATTACATGAATTCTATACATCCTGCTATGGTATGATTTTCGTCCAAAGTTATAATTTATCTAACAAAATCAACAGAAATGTTTTTCAACGTGTTACTAACTACCACATATAATTTCAATTCTTAATTATAAAAAGTGTTGATTTACTCAGCCATAACCGTTTGCATGCAGGCTCTCAATGGTTAATATAGCGAAATTACATGGATTCTATACATCCTGCTATGGTATGATTTTTCGTCCAAAGTTAATATTTATCTAACAAAATCAACAGAAATGTTTTTCAATGTGTTACTAACTACCACATATAATTTCAATTCTTAATTATAAAAAGTGTTGATTTACTCAGCCATAACCGTTTGCATGCAGGCTCTCAATGGTTAATATAGCAAAATTACATGAATCTATACATCCTGCTATGGTTTGAGTTTTCGTCCAAGGTTATAATTTAACTTACAAAATCAACAGAAATTTTTTTCAACGTGTTACTAACTACCACATATAATTTCACTTCCTAATTATAAAAAATGTTGATTTACTCAGCCATAACCGTTTGCATGCAGGCTCTCAATAGTTAATGTAGCGAAATTACATGAATTCTATTCATCCTGCTATGGTATGATATTTCGTCTAATATTATAATTCAACTTACAAAATCAACAGAAATATTTCTCAACGTGTTACTAACTACCACATATCATTTCACTTCCTATTTATAAAAAGTGTTGATTTACTCAGCCATAATAGTTTGCATGTAGGCTCTCAATGGTATAGCGAAATTACATGAATTCTATACATCATGCTATGGCATAATTTTTTGTCCAAAGTTAAGATTTAACTTAGAAAACCAACAGAAATATTTTTTAACTTGTTACAAACCCCTGCGAAAACAGTTCAGGAGTTCATGAACAGTTCATGAACAGTTCATGAACATTAAATGGCTCCAATTTTCCTGAACTGTTCATGAACTGTTCATGAATTGTTCATGAACAGTTCATGAACCCTCACAGACAGTTCATAAACAGTTCATGAAAATTTAGAGCCTGTTAACGTTCATGAACTGTTCATGAACTGTTCATGAACTGTTCATGAACTCCTGAACTTTTTCGCGGGGGAACTACAACCTATAATTTCAATTCCTAATTATAAAAAATGCTGATTTACTCAACCATAACCTTTTGCATGCAGGCTCTCAATAGTTAATTTAACGAAATTACATGAATTCTATACATCCTGCTATGGTATGATTTTCGTCCAAAGTTATAATTTATCTAACAAAATCAACAGAAATGTTTTTCAACGTGTTATTAACTACCACATATAATTTCACTTCCTAATTATAAAAAATGTTGATTTACTCAGCCATAACCGTTTGCATGCAGGCTCTCAATGGTTAATATAGCGAAATTACATGAATTCTATACATCCTGCTATGGTATGATATTTCTTTTAATGTTATAATTCAACTTACAAAATCAACAGAAACTTTTTTCAACGTGTTACTAACTACCACATATAATTTCAATTCTTAATTATAAAAAGTGTTGATTTACTCAGCCATAACCGTTTGCATGCAGGCTCTCAATGGTTAATATAGCGAAATTACATGAATTCTAAACATCCTGCTATGGTATGATATTTCGTCTAATGTTATAATTCAACTTACAAATTCAACAGAAATATTTCTCAACGTGTTACTAACTACCACATATTATTTCACTTCCTATTTATAAAAAGTGTTGATTTACTCAGCCATAATAGTTTGCATGCAGGCTCTCAATGGTATAGCGAAATTACATGAATTGTATACATCCTGCTATGGCATAATTTTTTGTCCAAAGTTAAGATTTAACTTAGAAAACCAACAGAAATATTTTTTAACTTGTTACAAACCCCTGCGAAAACAGTTCAGGAGTTCATGAACAGTTCATGAACAGTTCATGAACATTAAATGGCTCCAATTTTCCTGAACTGTTCATGAACTGTTCATGAATTGTTCATGAACAGTTCATGAACCCTCGCAGACAGTTCATAAACAGTTCATGAAAATTTAGGGCCAGTTAACGTTCATGAACTGTTCATGAACTGTTCATGAACTCCTGAACTTTTTTCGCAGGGGAACTACAACATAGAATTTCAATTCCTAATTATGAAGAATGTTGATTTACTCAGCCATAACTGTTTGCATGCAGGCTCTCAATAGTTAATATAGTGAAATTATATGAATTCTATACATCCTGCTATGGTATGATTTTTCGTTCAAAGTAATAATTTAACATACAAAATCAACAGAAATGTTTCTCAACGTGTTACTAACTACCATATATAAATTCATTTCCTAATTATAAAAAATGCTGATTTACTCAACCATAACCTTTTGCATGCAGGCTCTCAATATTTAATTTAACGAAATTACATGAATTCTATACATCCTGCTATGGTATGATTTTCGTCCAAAGTTATAATTTATCTAACAAAATCAACAAAAATGTTTTTCAATGTGATACTAACTACCACATATAATTTCACTTCCTAATAATAAAAAATGTTGATTTACTCAGCCATAACCGTTTGTATGTAGGCTCTCAATGGTTGATATAGCGAAATTACATGAATTCTATACATCCTGCTATGGCATGAGTTTTCCTCCAAGGTTATAATTTAACTTACAAAATCAACAGAAACTTTTTTCAACGTGTTACTAACTACCACATATAATTTCAATTCTTAATTATAAAAAATGTTGATTTACTCAGCCATAACCGTTTGCATGCAGGCTCTCAATGGTTAATATAGCAAAATTACATGAATCTATACATCCTGCTATGGTTTGAGTTTTCGTCCAAGGTTATAATTTAACTTACAAAATCAACAGAAATTTTTTTCAACGTGTTACTAACTACCACATATAATTTCACTTCCTAATTATAAAAAATGTTGATTTACTCAGCCATAACCGTTTGCATGCAGGCTCTCAATAGTTAATGTAGCGAAATTACATGAATTCTATTCATCCTGCTATGGTATGATATTTCGTCTAATATTATAATTCAACTTACAAAATCAACAGAAATATTTCTCAACGTGTTACTAACTACCACATATCATTTCACTTCCTATTTATAAAAAGTGTTGATTTACTCAGCCATAATAGTTTGCATGTAGGCTCTCAATGGTATAGCGAAATTACATGAATTCTATACATCATGCTATGGCATAATTTTTTGTCCAAAGTTAAGATTTAACTTAGAAAACCAACAGAAATATTTTTTAACTTGTTACAAACCCCTGCGAAAACAGTTCAGGAGTTCATGAACAGTTCATGAACAGTTCATGAACATTAAATGGCTCCAATTTTCCTGAACTGTTCATGAACTGTTCATGAATTGTTCATGAACAGTTCATGAACCCTCACAGACAGTTCATAAACAGTTCATGAAAATTTAGAGCCTGTTAACGTTCATGAACTGTTCATGAACTGTTCATGAACTGTTCATGAACTCCTGAACTTTTTCGCGGGGGAACTACAACATATAATTTCAATTCCTAATTATAAAAAATGCTGATTTACTCAACCATAACCTTTTGCATGCAGGCTCTCAATAGTTAATTTAACGAAATTACATGAATTCTATACATCCTGCTATGGTATGATTTTCGTCCAAAGTTATAATTTATCTAACAAAATCAACAGAAATGTTTTTCAACGTGTTATTAACTACCACATATAATTTCACTTCCTAATTATAAAAAATGTTGATTTACTCAGCCATAACCGTTTGCATGCAGGCTCTCAATGGTTAATATAGCGAAATTACATGAATTCTATACATCCTGCTATGGTATGATATTTCTTTTAATGTTATAATTCAACTTACAAAATCAACAGAAACTTTTTTCAACGTGTTACTAACTACCACATATAATTTCAATTCTTAATTATAAAAAGTGTTGATTTACTCAGCCATAACCGTTTGCATGCAGGCTCTCAATGGTTAATATAGCGAAATTACATGAATTCTAAACATCCTGCTATGGTATGATATTTCGTCTAATGTTATAATTCAACTTACAAATTCAACAGAAATATTTCTCAACGTGTTACTAACTACCACATATTATTTCACTTCCTATTTATAAAAAGTGTTGATTTACTCAGCCATAATAGTTTGCATGCAGGCTCTCAATGGTATAGCGAAATTACATGAATTGTATACATCCTGCTATGGCATAATTTTTTGTCCAAAGTTAAGATTTAACTTAGAAAACCAACAGAAATATTTTTTAACTTGTTACAAACCCCTGCGAAAACAGTTCAGGAGTTCATGAACAGTTCATGAACAGTTCATGAACATTAAATGGCTCCAATTTTCCTGAACTGTTCAAGAACTGTTCATGAATTGTTCATGAACGGTTCATGAACCCTCGCAGACAGTTCATAAACAGTTCATGAAAATTTAGGGCCAGTTAACGTTCATGAACTGTTCATGAACTGTTCATGAACTCCTGAACTTTTTTCGCAGGGGAACTACAACATAGAATTTCAATTCCTAATTATGAAGAATGTTGATTTACTCAGCCATAACTGTTTGCATGCAGGCTCTCAATAGTTAATATAGTGAAATTATATGAATTCTATACATCCTGCTATGGTATGATTTTTCGTTCAAAGTAATAATTTAACATACAAAATCAACAGAAATGTTTCTCAACGTGTTACTAACTACCATATATAAATTCATTTCCTAATTATAAAAAATGCTGATTTACTCAACCATAACCTTTTGCATGCAGGCTCTCAATATTTAATTTAACGAAATTACATGAATTCTATACATCCTGCTATGGTATGATTTTCGTCCAAAGTTATAATTTATCTAACAAAATCAACAAAAATGTTTTTCAATGTGATACTAACTACCACATATAATTTCACTTCCTAATAATAAAAAATGTTGATTTACTCAGCCATAACCGTTTGTATGTAGGCTCTCAATGGTTGATATAGCGAAATTACATGAATTCTATACATCCTGCTATGGCATGAGTTTTCCTCCAAGGTTATAATTTAACTTACAAAATCAACAGAAACTTTTTTCAACGTGTTACTAACTACCACATATAATTTCAATTCTTAATTATAAAAAATGTTGATTTACTCAGCCATAACAGTTTGCATGCAGGCTCTCAATTGTTAAAAGAGCGAAATTACATGAATTCTATACATCCTGCTATGGTATGATTTTTCGTCCGAAGTTATAATTTAACTTACAAAATCAACAGAAATGTTCTTCATCGTGTTACTAACTACCACATATAATTTCAATTCTTAATTATAAAAAATGTTGATTTACTCAGCCATAACAGTTTGCATGCAGGCTCTCAATGGTTAATATAGCGAAATTACATAAATTCTATACATCCTGCTATGGCATGAGTTTTCCTCCAAGGTTATAATTTAACTTACAAAATCAACAGAAACTTTTTTCAACGTGTTACTAACTACCACATATAATTTCAATTCTTAATTATAAAAAGTATTGATTTACTCAGCCATAACAGTTTTCATGCAGGCTCTCAATTGTTAAAAGAGCGAAATTACATGAATTCTATACATCCTGCTATGGCATGAGTTTTCCTCCAAGGTTATAATTCAACTTACAAAATCAACAGAAATATTTTTCAACGTGTTACTAACTACCGCATATCATTTCACTTCCTAATTATAAAAAATGTTGATTTACTCAGCCATAATAGTTTGCATGCAGGCTCTCAATGGTATAGCGAAATTACATGAATTCTATACATCCTGCTATGGCATAATTTTTTGTCCAAAGTTAAGATTTAACTTAGAAAATCAACAGAAATATTTTTTAACGTGTTACAAACCCCTGCAAAAAGAGGTTCAGGAGTTCATGAAGAGTTCATGAACAGTTCATGAACATTAAATGGCTCCAATTTTCCTGAACTGTTCATGAACTGTTCATGAATTGTTCATGAACAGTTCATCAACCCTCACAGACAGTTCATAAACAGTTCATGAAAATTTGGGGCCATTTAACGTTCATGAACTGTTCATGAACTGTTCATGAACTGTTCATGAACTGCTGAACATTTTTCGCAGGGGAACTGCCACATATAATTTCAATTCCTAATTATAAATAATGTTGATTTACTCAGCCATAACTGTTTGCATGCAGGCTCTCAATAGTTAATATAGTGAAATTATATGAATTCTATACCTCCTGCTATGGTATGATTTTTCGTCCAAAGTTATAATTTAACTTACAAAATCAACAGAAATGTTTCTCAACGAGTTACTAACTACCACATATAAATTAATTTCCTAATTATAAAATATGTTGATTATTCAACCATAAACTTTTGCATGCAGGCTCTCAAAAGATAAATTATAGCAAAATTACACGAATTCTATACATCCTGCTGTGGTATGATTTTTCATTATAATTTATCTAACAAAATCAACAGAAATGTTTTTCAACGTGTTACTAACTACCAGATATAAATTCATTTCCTAATTATAAAAAATGCTGATTTACTCAACCATAACCTTTTGCATGCAGGCTCTCAATAGTTAATTTAACGAAATTACATGAATTCTATACATCCTGCTATGGTATGATTTTCGTCCAAAGTTATAATTTATCTAACAAAATCAAAAGAAATGTTTTTCAGCGTGTTACTAACTACCACATATAATTTCAATTCTTAATTATAAAAACTGTTGATTTACTCAGCCATAACCGTTTGCATGCAGGCTCATAATGCTTAATATAGCGAAATTACATGAATTCTATAAATCCTGCTATGGTATGATATGTCGTCTAATGTTATAATTCAACTTACAAAATCAACAGAAACTTTTTTCAACGTGTTACTAACTACCACATATAATTTCAATTCTTAATTATAAAAAGTGTTGATTTACTCAGCCATAACCGTTTGCATGCAGGCTCTCAATGGTTAATATAGCGAAATTATATGAATTCTATACATCCTGCTATGGTATGATTTTTCGTTCAAAGTAATAATTTAACATACAAAATCAACAGAAATGTTTCTCAACGTGTTACTAACTACCATATATAAATTCATTTCCTAATTATAAAAAATGCTGATTTACTCAACCATAACCTTTTGCATGCAGGCTCTCAATATTTAATTTAACGAAATTACATGAATTCTATACATCCTGCTATGGTATGATTTTCGTCCAAAGTTATAATTTATCTAACAAAATCAACAAAAATGTTTTTCAATGTGATACTAACTACCACATATAATTTCACTTCCTAATAATAAAAAATGTTGATTTACTCAGCCATAACCGTTTGTATGTAGGCTCTCAATGGTTGATATAGCGAAATTACATGAATTCTATACATCCTGCTATGGCATGAGTTTTCCTCCAAGGTTATAATTTAACTTACAAAATCAACAGAAACTTTTTTCAACGTGTTACTAACTACCACATATAATTTCAATTCTTAATTATAAAAAATGTTGATTTACTCAGCCATAACCGTTTGCATGCAGGCTCTCAATGGTTAATATAGCAAAATTACATGAATCTATACATCCTGCTATGGTTTGAGTTTTCGTCCAAGGTTATAATTTAACTTACAAAATCAACAGAAATTTTTTTCAACGTGTTACTAACTACCACATATAATTTCACTTCCTAATTATAAAAAGTGTTGATTTACTCAGCCATAACCGTTTGCATGCAGGCTCTCAATAGTTAATGTAGCGAAATTACATGAATTCTATTCATCCTGCTATGGTATGATATTTCGTCTAATATTATAATTCAACTTACAAAATCAACAGAAATATTTCTCAACGTGTTACTAACTACCACATATCATTTCACTTCCTATTTATAAAAAGTGTTGATTTACTCAGCCATAATAGTTTGCATGCAGGCTCTCAATGGTATAGCGAAATTACATGAATTCTATACATCATGCTATGGCATAATTTTTTGTCCAAAGTTAAGATTTAACTTAGAAAACCAACAGAAATATTTTTTAACTTGTTACAAACCCCTGCGAAAACAGTTCAGGAGTTCATGAACAGTTCATGAACAGTTCATGAACATTAAATGGCTCCAATTTTCCTGAACTGTTCATGAACTGTTCATGAATTGTTCATGAACAGTTCATGAACCCTCACAGACAGTTCATAAACAGTTCATGAAAATTTAGAGCCTGTTAACGTTCATGAACTGTTCATGAACTGTTCATGAACTGTTCATGAACTCCTGAACTTTTTCGCGGGGGAACTACAACATATAATTTCAATTCCTAATTATAAAAAATGCTGATTTACTCAACCATAACCTTTTGCATGCAGGCTCTCAATAGTTAATTTAACGAAATTACATGAATTCTATACATCCTGCTATGGTATGATTTTCGTCCAAAGTTATAATTTATCTAACAAAATCAACAGAAATGTTTTTCAACGTGTTATTAACTACCACATATAATTTCACTTCCTAATTATAAAAAATGTTGATTTACTCAGCCATAACCGTTTGCATGCAGGCTCTCAATGGTTAATATAGCGAAATTACATGAATTCTATACATCCTGCTATGGTGTGATATTTCTTTTAATGTTATAATTCAACTTACAAAATCAACAGAAACTTTTTTCAACGTGTTACTAACTACCACATATAATTTCAATTCTTAATTATAAAAAGTGTTGATTTACTCAGCCATAACCGTTTGCATGCAGGCTCTCAATGGTTAATATAGCGAAATTACATGAATTCTAAACATCCTGCTATGGTATGATATTTCGTCTAATGTTATAATTCAACTTACAAATTCAACAGAAATATTTCTCAACGTGTTACTAACTACCACATATTATTTCACTTCCTATTTATAAAAAGTGTTGATTTACTCAGCCATAATAGTTTGCATGCAGGCTCTCAATGGTATAGCGAAATTACATGAATTGTATACATCCTGCTATGGCATAATTTTTTGTCCAAAGTTAAGATTTAACTTAGAAAACCAACAGAAATATTTTTTAACTTGTTACAAACCCCTGCGAAAACAGTTCAGGAGTTCATGAACAGTTCATGAACAGTTCATGAACATTAAATGGCTCCAATTTTCCTGAACTGTTCAAGAACTGTTCATGAATTGTTCATGAACGGTTCATGAACCCTCGCAGACAGTTCATAAACAGTTCATGAAAATTTAGGGCCAGTTAACGTTCATGAACTGTTCATGAACTGTTCATGAACTCCTGAACTTTTTTCGCAGGGGAACTACAACATAGAATTTCAATTCCTAATTATGAAGAATGTTGATTTACTCAGCCATAACTGTTTGCATGCAGGCTCTCAATAGTTAATATAGTGAAATTATATGAATTCTATACATCCTGCTATGGTATGATTTTTCGTTCAAAGTAATAATTTAACATACAAAATCAACAGAAATGTTTCTCAACGTGTTACTAACTACCATATATAAATTCATTTCCTAATTATAAAAAATGCTGATTTACTCAACCATAACCTTTTGCATGCAGGCTCTCAATATTTAATTTAACGAAATTACATGAATTCTATACATCCTGCTATGGTATGATTTTCGTCCAAAGTTATAATTTATCTAACAAAATCAACAAAAATGTTTTTCAATGTGATACTAACTACCACATATAATTTCACTTCCTAATAATAAAAAATGTTGATTTACTCAGCCATAACCGTTTGTATGTAGGCTCTCAATGGTTGATATAGCGAAATTACATGAATTCTATACATCCTGCTATGGCATGAGTTTTCCTCCAAGGTTATAATTTAACTTACAAAATCAACAGAAACTTTTTTCAACGTGTTACTAACTACCACATATAATTTCAATTCTTAATTATAAAAAATGTTGATTTACTCAGCCATAACAGTTTGCATGCAGGCTCTCAATTGTTAAAAGAGCGAAATTACATGAATTCTATACATCCTGCTATGGTATGATTTTTCGTCCGAAGTTATAATTTAACTTACAAAATCAACAGAAATGTTCTTCATCGTGTTACTAACTACCACATATAATTTCAATTCTTAATTATAAAAAATGTTGATTTACTCAGCCATAACAGTTTGCATGCAGGCTCTCAATGGTTAATATAGCGAAATTACATAAATTCTATACATCCTGCTATGGCATGAGTTTTCCTCCAAGGTTATAATTTAACTTACAAAATCAACAGAAACTTTTTTCAACGTGTTACTAACTACCACATATAATTTCAATTCTTAATTATAAAAAGTATTGATTTACTCAGCCATAACAGTTTTCATGCAGGCTCTCAATTGTTAAAAGAGCGAAATTACATGAATTCTATACATCCTGCTATGGCATGAGTTTTCCTCCAAGGTTATAATTCAAATTACAAAATCAACAGAAATATTTTTCAACGTGTTACTAACTACCGCATATCATTTCACTTCCTAATTATAAAAAATGTTGATTTACTCAGCCATAATAGTTTGCATGCAGGCTCTCAATGGTATAGCGAAATTACATGAATTCTATACATCCTGCTATGGCATAATTTTTTGTCCAAAGTTAAGATTTAACTTAGAAAATCAACAGAAATATTTTTTAACGTGTTACAAACCCCTGCAAAAAGAGGTTCAGGAGTTCATGAAGAGTTCATGAACAGTTCATGAACATTAAATGGCTCCAATTTTCCTGAACTGTTCATGAACTGTTCATGAATTGTTCATGAACAGTTCATCAACCCTCACAGACAGTTCATAAACAGTTCATGAAAATTTGGGGCCATTTAACGTTCATGAACTGTTCATGAACTGTTCATGAACTGTTCATGAACTCCTGAACTTTTTTCGCAGGGGAACTACAACATAGAATTTCAATTCCTAATTATGAAGAATGTTGATTTACTCAGCCATAACTGTTTGCATGCAGGCTCTCAATAGTTAATATAGTGAAATTATATGAATTCTATACATCCTGCTATGGTATGATTTTTCGTTCAAAGTAATAATTTAACATACAAAATCAACAGAAATGTTTCTCAACGTGTTACTAACTACCATATATAAATTCATTTCCTAATTATAAAAAATGCTGATTTACTCAACCATAATCTTTTGCATGCAGGCTCTCAATATTTAATTTAACGAAATTACATGAATTCTATACATCCTGCTATGGTATGATTTTCGTCCAAAGTTATAATTTATCTAAC
Source organism: Haliclystus octoradiatus (assembly GCA_916610825.1). Classification (NCBI taxonomy): domain Eukaryota; kingdom Metazoa; phylum Cnidaria; class Staurozoa; order Stauromedusae; family Haliclystidae; genus Haliclystus; species Haliclystus octoradiatus. Next base: position 3,542,522 of record OU744451.1, read on the forward strand.
AAAATCAACAAAAATGTTTTTCAATGTGATACTAACTACCACATATAATTTCACTTCCTAATAATAAAAAATGTTGATTTACTCAGCCATAACCGTTTGTATGTAGGCTCTCAATGGTTGATATAGCGAAATTACATGAATTCTATACATCCTGCTATGGCATGAGTTTTCCTCCAAGGTTATAATTTAACTTACAAAATCAACAGAAACTTTTTTCAACGTGTTACTAACTACCACATATAATTTCAATTCTTAATTATAAAAAATGTTGATTTACTCAGCCATAACAGTTTGCATGCAGGCTCTCAATTGTTAAAAGAGCGAAATTACATGAATTCTATACATCCTGCTATGGTATGATTTTTCGTCCGAAGTTATAATTTAACTTACAAAATCAACAGAAATGTTCTTCATCGTGTTACTAACTACCACATATAATTTCAATTCTTAATTATAAAAAATGTTGATTTACTCAGCCATAACAGTTTGCATGCAGGCTCTCAATGGTTAATATAGCGAAATTACATAAATTCTATACATCCTGCTATGGCATGAGTTTTCCTCCAAGGTTATAATTTAACTTACAAAATCAACAGAAACTTTTTTCAACGTGTTACTAACTACCACATATAATTTCAATTCTTAATTATAAAAAGTATTGATTTACTCAGCCATAACAGTTTTCATGCAGGCTCTCAATTGTTAAAAGAGCGAAATTACATGAATTCTATACATCCTGCTATGGCATGAGTTTTCCTCCAAGGTTATAATTCAACTTACAAAATCAACAGAAATATTTTTCAACGTGTTACTAACTACCGCATATCATTTCACTTCCTAATTATAAAAAATGTTGATTTACTCAGCCATAATAGTTTGCATGCAGGCTCTCAATGGTATAGCGAAATTACATGAATTCTATACATCCTGCTATGGCATAATTTTTTGTCCAAAGTTAAGATTTAACTTAGAAAATCAACAGAAATATTTTTTAACGTGTTACAAACCCCTGCAAAAAGAGGTTCAGGAGTTCATGAAGAGTTCATGAACAGTTCATGAACATTAAATGGCTCCAATTTTCCTGAACTGTTCATGAACTGTTCATGAATTGTTCATGAACAGTTCATCAACCCTCACAGACAGTTCATAAACAGTTCATGAAAATTTGGGGCCATTTAACGTTCATGAACTGTTCATGAACTGTTCATGAACTGTTCATGAACTGCTGAACATTTTTCGCAGGGGAACTGCCACATATAATTTCAATTCCTAATTATAAATAATGTTGATTTACTCAGCCATAACTGTTTGCATGCAGGCTCTCAATAGTTAATATAGTGAAATTATATGAATTCTATACCTCCTGCTATGGTATGATTTTTCGTCCAAAGTTATAATTTAACTTACAAAATCAACAGAAATGTTTCTCAACGAGTTACTAACTACCACATATAAATTAATTTCCTAATTATAAAATATGTTGATTATTCAACCATAAACTTTTGCATGCAGGCTCTCAAAAGATAAATTATAGCAAAATTACACGAATTCTATACATCCTGCTGTGGTATGATTTTTCATTATAATTTATCTAACAAAATCAACAGAAATGTTTTTCAACGTGTTACTAACTACCAGATATAAATTCATTTCCTAATTATAAAAAATGCTGATTTACTCAACCATAACCTTTTGCATGCAGGCTCTCAATAGTTAATTTAACGAAATTACATGAATTCTATACATCCTGCTATGGTATGATTTTCGTCCAAAGTTATAATTTATCTAACAAAATCAAAAGAAATGTTTTTCAGCGTGTTACTAACTACCACATATAATTTCAATTCTTAATTATAAAAACTGTTGATTTACTCAGCCATAACCGTTTGCATGCAGGCTCATAATGCTTAATATAGCGAAATTACATGAATTCTATAAATCCTGCTATGGTATGATATGTCGTCTAATGTTATAATTCAACTTACAAAATCAACAGAAACTTTTTTCAACGTGTTACTAACTACCACATATAATTTCAATTCTTAATTATAAAAAGTGTTGATTTACTCAGCCATAACCGTTTGCATGCAGGCTCTCAATGGTTAATATAGCGAAATTACATGAATTCTATACATCCTGCTATGGTTTGAGTTTTCGTCCAAGGTTATAATTTAACTTACAAAATCAACAGAAATTTTTTTCAACGTGTTACTAACTACCACATATAATTTCACTTCCTAATTATAAAAAATGTTGATTTACTCAGCCATAACCGTTTGCATGCAGGCTCTCAATAGTTAATATAGTGAAATTATATGAATTCTATACATCCTGCTATGGTATGATTTTTCGTTCAAAGTAATAATTTAACATACAAAATCAACAGAAATGTTTCTCAACGTGTTACTAACTACCACATATAAATTCATTTCCTAATTATAAAAAATGCTGATTTACTCAACCATAACCTTTTGCATGCAGGCTCTCAATAGTTAATTTAACGAAATTACATGAATTCTATACATCCTGCTATGGTATGATTTTCGTCCAAAGTTATAATTTATCTAACAAAATCAACAGAAATGTTTTTCAACGTGTTACTAACTACCACATATAATTTCAATTTTTAATTATAAAAAGTGTTGATTTACTCAGCCATAACCGTTTTCATGCAGGCTCTCAATGGTTAATATAGCGAAATTACATGGATTCTATACATCCTGCTATGGTATGATTTTTCGTCCAAAGTTAATATTTATCTAACAAAACCAACAGAAATGTTTTTCAATGTGTTACTAACTACCACATATAATTTCAATTCTTAATTATAAAAAGTGTTGATTTACTCAGCCATAACCGTTTGCATGCAGGCTCTCAATGGTTAATATAGCAAAATTACATGAATCTATACATCCTGCTATGGTTTGAGTTTTCGTCCAAGGTTATAATTTAACTTACAAAATCAACAGAAATTTTTTTCAACGTGTTACTAACTACCACATATAATTTCACTTCCTAATTATAAAAAATGTTGATTTACTCAGCCATAACCGTTTGCATGCAGGCTCTCAATAGTTAATGTAGCGAAATTACATGAATTCTATTCATCCTGCTATGGTATGATATTTCGTCTAATGTTATAATTCAACTTACAAAATCAACAGAAATATTTCTCAACGTGTTACTAACTACCACATATCATTTCAGTTCCTATTTATAAAAAGTGTTGATTTACTCAGCCATAATAGTTTGCATGCAGGCTCTCAATGGTACAGCGAAATTACATGAAATCTATACATCCTGCTATGGCATAATTTTTTGTCCAAAGTTAAGATTTAACTTAGAAAACCAACAGAAATATTTTTTAACTTGTTACAAACCCCTGCGAAAACAGTTCAGGAGTTCATGAACAGTTCATGAACAGTTCATGAACATTAAATGGCTCCAATTTTCCTGAACTGTTCATGAATGTTCATAAATTGTTCATGAACAGTTCATGAACCCTCACAGACAGTTCATAAACAGTTCATGAAAATTTAGAGCCTGTTAACGTTCATGAACTGTTCATGAACTGTTCATGAACTGCTCATGAACTCCTGAACTTTTTCGCGGGGGAACTACAACATATAATTTCAATTCCTAATTATAAAGAATGTTGATTTACTCAGCCATAACTGTTTGCATGCAGGCTCTCACTAGTTAATATAGTGAAATTACATGAATTCTATACATCCTGCTATGGTATGATTTTTCGTTCAAAGTAATAATTTAACATACAAAATCAACAGAAATGTTTCTCAACGTGTTACTAACTACCACATATAAATTAATTTCCTAATTATAAAAAATGCTGATTTACTCAACCATAACCTTTTGCATGCAGGCTCTCAATAGTTAATTTAACGAAATTACATGAATTCTATACATCCTGCTATGGTATGATTTTCGTCCAAAGTTATAATTTATCTAACAAAATCAACAGAAATGTTTTTCAATGTGATACTAACTACCAAATATAATTTCACTTCCTAAATATAAAAAATGTTGATTTACTCAGCCATAACCGTTTGTATGTAGGCTCTCAATAGTTAATATAGCGAAATTACATGAATTCTATACATCCTGCTATGGCATGAGTTTTCCTCCAAGGTTATAATTTAACTTACAAAATCAACAGAAAATTCTTTCAACGTGTTACTAACTACCACATATAATTTCAATTCTTAATTATAAAAAGTGTTGATTTACTCAGCCATAACAGTTTGCATGCAGGCTCTCAATTGTTAAAAGAGCGAAATTACATGAATTCTATACATCCTGCTATGGTATGATTTTTCGTCCGAAGTTATAATTTAACTTACAAAATCAACAGAAATGTTCTTCAACGTGTTACTAACTACCACATATAATTTCAATTCTTAATTATAAAAAATGTTGATTTACTTAGCCATAACAGTTTGCATGCACGCTCTCAATGGTATAGCGAAATTACATAAATTCTATACCTCCTGCTATGGTATGATTTTTCGTCCAAAGTTATAATTTAACTTACAAAATCAACAGAAATGTTTCTCAACGTGTTACTAACTACCACATATAAATTAATTTCCTAATTATAAAATATGTTGATTATTCAACCATAAACTTTTGCATGCAGGCTATCAAAAGATAAATTATAGCAAAATTACATGAATTCTATACATCCTGCTGTGGTATGATTTTTCATCCAAAGTTATAATTTATCTAACAAAATCAACAGAAATGTTTTTCAACATGTTACTAACTACCAGATATATTTTCACTTCCTAATTATAAAAAATGTTGATTTACTCAGCCATAACTGTTTGCATGCAGGCTCTCAATAGTTAATATAGTGAAATTATATGAATTCTATACATCCTGCTATGGTATGATTTTTCGTTCAAAGTAATAATTTAACATACAAAATCAACAGAAATGTTTCTCAACGTGTTACTAACTACCACATATAAATTCATGTCCTAATTATAAAAAATGCTGATTTACTCAACCATAACCTTTTGCATGCAGGCTCTCAATAGTTAATTTAACGAAATTACATGAATTCTATACATCCTGCTATGGTATGATTTTCGTCCAAAGTTATAATTTATCTAACAAAATCAACAGAAATGTTTTTCAACGTGTTACTAACTACCACATATAATTTCAATTCTTAATTATAAAAAGTGTTGATTTACTCAGCCATAACCGTTTGTATGCAGGCTCTCAATGGTTAATATAGCGAAATTACATGAATTCTATACATCCTGCTATGGTATGATATTTCGTCTAATGTTATAATTCAACTTACAAAATCAACAGAAAATTTTTTCAACGTTTTACTAACTACCATATATAATTTCACTTCCTAATTATAAAAAATGTTGATTTACTCAGCCATAACCGTTTGCATGCAGGCTCTCAATTGTTAAAAGAGCGAAATTAAATGAATTCTATACATCCTGCTATGGTATGATTTTTCGTCCGAAGTTATAATTTAACTTACAAAATCAACAGAAATGTTCTTCAACGTGTTACTAGCTACCACATATAATTTCAATTCTTAATTATAAAAAATGTTGATTTACTTAGCCATAACAGTTTGCATGCAGGCTCTCAATGGTATTGCGAAATTACATAAATTCTATACCTCCTGCTATGGTATGATTTTTCGTCCAAAGTTATAATTTAACTTACAAAATCAACAGAAATGTTTCTCAACGTGTTACTAACTACCACATATAAATTAATTTCCTAATTATAAAATATGTTGATTATTCAACCATAAACTTTTGCATGCAGGCTCTCAAAAGATAAATTATAGCAAAATTACATGAATTCTATACATCCTGCTGTGGTATGATTTTTCATCCAAAGTTATAATTTATCTAACAAAATCAACAGAAATTTTTTTCAACGTGTTACTAACTACCACATATAATTTCACTTCCTAATTATAAAAAATGTTGATTTACTCAGCCATAACCGTTTGCATGCAGGCTCTCAATAGTTAATATAGTGAAATTATATGAATTCTATACATCCTGCTATGGTATGATTTTTCGTTCAAAGTAATAATTTAACATACAAAATCAACAGAAATGTTTCTCAACGTGTTACTAACTACCACATATAAATTCATTTCCTAATTATAAAAAATGCTGATTTACTCAACCATAACCTTTTGCATGCAGGCTCTCAATAGTTAATTTAACGAAATTACATGAATTCTATACATCCTGCTATGGTATGATTTTCGTCCAAAGTTATAATTTATCTAACAAAATCAACAGAAATGTTTTTCATCGTGTTACTAACTACCACATATAATTTCAATTTTTAATTATAAAAAGTGTTGATTTACTCAGCCATAACCGTTTGCATGCAGGCTCTCAATGGTTAATATAGCGAAATTACATGGATTCTATACATCCTGCTATGGTATGATTTTTCGTCCAAAGTTAATATTTATCTAACAAAATCAACAGAAATGTTTTTCAATGTGTTACTAACTACCACATATAATTTCAATTCTTAATTATAAAAAGTGTTGATTTACTCAGCCATAACCGTTTGCATGCAGGCTCTCAATGGTTAATATAGCAAAATTACATGAATCTATACATCCTGCTATGGTTTGAGTTTTCGTCAAAGGTTATAATTTAACTTACAAAATCAACAGAAATTTTTTTCAACGTGTTACTAACTACCACATATAATTTCACTTCCTAATTAAAAAAATGTTGATTTACTCAGCCATAACCGTTTGCATGCAGGCTCTCAATAGTTAATGTAGCGAAATTACATGAATTCTATTCATCCTGCTATGGTATGATATTTCGTCTAATGTTATAATTCAACTTACAAAATCAACAGAAATATTTCTCAACGTGTTACTAACTACCACATATCATTTCACTTCCTATTTATAAAAAGTGTTGATTTACTCAGCCATAATAGTTTGCATGCAGGCTCTCAATGGTACAGCGAAATTACATGAATTCTATACATCCTGCTATGGCATAATTTTTTGTCCAAAGTTAAGATTTAACTTAGAAAACCAACAGAAATATTTTTTAACTTGTTACAAACCCCTGCGAAAACAGTTCAGGAGTTCATGAACAGTTCATGAACAGTTCATGAACATTAAATGGCTCCAATTTTCCTGAACTGTTCATGAATGTTCATAAATTGTTCATGAACAGTTCATGAACCCTCACAGACAGTTCATAAACAGTTCATGAAAATTTAGAGCCTGTTAACGTTCATGAACTGTTCATGAACTGTTCATGAACTGTTCATGAACTCCTGAACTTTTTCGCGGGAGAACTACAACATATAATTTCAATTCCTAATTATAAAGAATGTTGATTTACTCAGCCATAACTGTTTGCATGCAGGCTCTCACTAGTTAATATAGTGAAATTACATGAATTCTATACATCCTGCTATGGTATGATTTTTCGTTCAAAGTAATAATTTAACATACAAAATCAACAGAAATGTTTCTCAACGTGTTACTAACTACCACATATAAATTAATTTCCTAATTATAAAAAATGCTGACTTACTCAACCATAACCTTTTGCATGCAGGCTCTCAATAGTTAATTTAACGAAATTACATGAATTCTATACATCCTGCTATGGTATGATTTTCGTCCAAAGTTATAATTTATCTAACAAAATCAACAGAAATGTTTTTCAATGTGATACTAACTACCAAATATAATTTCACTTCCTAAATATAAAAAATGTTGATTTACTCAGCCATAACCGTTTGCATGCAGGCTCTCGATAGTTAATTTAACGAAATTACATGAATTCTATACATCCTGCTATGGTATGATTTTTTGTCCAAAGTTAAGATTTAACTTAGAAAATCAACAGAAATGTTTTTCAACGTGTTACTAACTACCACACATAATTTCAATTCTTAATTATAAAAAGTGTTGATTTACTCAGCCATAACCGTTTGTATGCAGGCTCTCAATGGTTAATATAGCGAAATTACATGAATTCTATACATCCTGCTATGGTATGATATTTCGTCTAATGTTATAATTCAACTTACAAAATCAACAGAAATTTTTTTCAACGTGTTACTAACTACCACATATAATTTCACTTCCTAATTATAAAAAATGTTGATTTACTCAGCCATAACCGTTTGCATGCAGGCTCTCAATTGTTAAAAGAGCGAAATTAAATTAATTCTATACATCCTGCTGTGGTATGATTTTTCGTCCGAAGTTATAATTTAACTTAGAAAATCAACAGAAATGTTCTTCAACGTGTTACTAACTACCACATATAATTTCAATTCTTAATTATAAAAAATGTTGATTTACTCAGCAATAACCGTTTGCATGCAGGCTCTCAATGGTTAATATAGCGAAATTACATGAATTCTATACATCCTGCTATGGCATGAGTTTTCCTCCAAGGTTATAATTTAACTTACAAAATCAACAGAAACTTTTTTCAACGTGTTACTAACTACCAGATATAATTTCACTTCCTAATTATAAAAAATGTTGATTTACTCAGCCATAACCGTTTGCATGCAGGCTCTCAATGGTTAATATAGCGAAATTACATGAATTCTATACATCCTGCTATGGTATGATATTTCGTCTAATGTTATAATTTATCTAACAAAATCAACAGAAATGTTTTTCAAAGTGTTACTAACTACCAGATATAATTTCACTTCCTAATTATAAAAAATGTTGATTTACTCAGCCATAACCGTTTGCATGCAGGCTCTCAATGGTTAATATAGCGAAATTACATGAATTCTATACATCCTGCTATGGTATGATATTTCGTCTAATGTTATAATTCAACTTACAAAATCAACAGAAACTTTTTTCAACGTGTTACTAACTACCACATATAATTTCAATTCTTAATTCTAAAAAATGTTGATTTACTCAGCCATAATAGTTTGCATGCAGGCTCTCAATGGTATAGCGAAATTACATGAATTCTATACATCCTGCTATGGCATAATTTTTTGTCCAAAGTTAAGATTTAACTTAGAAAATCAACAGAAATATTTTTTAACGTGTTACAAACCCCTGCGAAAAGAGGTTCAGGAGTTCATGAAGAGTTCATGAACAGTTCATGAACATTAAATGGCTCCAATTTTCCTGAACTGTTCATGAGCTGTTCATGAATTGTTCATGAACAGTTCATCAACCCTCACAGACAGTTCATAAACAGTTCATGAAAATTTAGGGCCAGCTAACGTGCATGAACTGTTCATGAACTGTTCATGAACTGTTCATGAACTCCTGAACATTTTTCGCAGGGGAACTACAACATATCATTTCAATTCCTAATTATAAAGAATGTTGATTTACTCAGCCATAACTGTTTGCATGCAGGCTCTCAATAGTTAATATAGTGAAATTATATGAATTCTATACATCCTGCTATGGTATGATTTTTCGTTCAAAGTAATAATTTAACATACAAAATCAACAGAAATGTTTCTCAACGTGTTACTAACTACCACATATAAATTCATTTCCTAATTATAAAAAATGCTGATTTACTCAACCATAACCTTTTGCATGCAGGCTCTCAATAGTTAATTTAACGAAATTACATGAATTTTATACATCCTGTTATGGTATGATTTTCGTCCAAAGTTATAATTTATCTAACAAAATCAACAGAAATGTTTTTCAATGTGATACTAACTACCACATATAATTTCACTTCCTAAATATAAAAAATGTTGATTTACTCAGCCATAACCGTTTGTATGTAGGCTCTCTATGGTTAATATAGCGAAATTACATGAATTCTATACATCCTGCTATGGCATGAGTTTTCCTCCAAGGTTATAATTTAACTTACGAAATCAACAGAAACTTTTTTCAACGTGTTACTAACTACCACATATAATTTCAATTCTTAATTATAAAAAGTGTTGATTTACTCAGCCATAACAGTTTGCATGCAGGCTCTCAATTGTTAAAAGAGCGAAATTACATGAATTCTATACATCCTGCTATGGTATGATTTTTCGTCCGAAGTTATAATTTAACTTACAAAATCAACAGAAATGTTTCTCAACGTGTTACTAACTACCACATATAAATTAATTTCCTAATTATAAAATATGTTGATTATTCAACCATAAACTTTTGCATGCAGGCTCTCAAAAGATAAATTATAGCAAAATTACATGAATTCTATACATCCTGCTGTGGTATGATTTTTCATCCAAAGTTATAATTTATCTAACAAAATCAACAGAAATGTTTTTCAACGTGTTACTAACTACCAGATATAATTTCACTTCCTAATTATAAAAAATGTTGATTTACTCAGCCATAACCGTTTGCATGCAGGCTCTCAATGGTTAATATAGCGAAATTACATGAATTCTATACATCCTGCTATGGTATGATGTTTCGTCTAATGTTATAATTCAACTTACAAAATCAACAGAAACTTTTTTCAACGTGTTACTAACTACCACATATAATTTCAATTCTTAATTATAAAAAGTGTTGATTTACTCAGCCATAACCGTTTGCATGCAGGCTCTCAATGGTTAATATAGCGAAATTACATGAATTCTATACATCCTGCTATGGTATGATATTTCGTCTAATGTTATAATTCAACTTACAAAATCAACAGAAACTTTTTTCAACGTGTTACTAACTACCACATATCATTTCACTTCCTATTTATAAAAAGTGTTGATTTACTCAGCCATAATAGTTTGCATGCAGGCTCTCAATGGTATAGCGAAATTACATGAATTCTATACATCCTGCTATGGCATAATTTTTTGTCCAAAGTTAAGATTTAACTTAGAAAACCAAGAGAAATATTTTTTAACTTGTTACAAACCCCTGCGAAAAGAGGTTCAGGAGTTCATGAACAGTTCATGAACAGTTCATGAACATTAAATGGCTCCAATTTTCCTGAACTGTTCATGAACTCTTCATGAATTGTTCATGAACAGTTCATGAACCCTCACAGACAGTTCATAAACAGTTCATGAAAATTTAGGGCCAGTTAACGTTCATGAACTGTTCATGAACTGTTCATGATCTGTTAATGAACTCCTGAACTTTTTTCGCAGGGGAACTACAACATATAATTTCAATTCCTAATTATAAAGAATGTTGATTTACTCAGCCATAACTGTTTGCATGCAGGCTCTCAATAGTTAATATAGTGAAATTATATGAATTCTATACATCCTGCTATGGTATGATTTTTCGTTCAAAGTAATAATTTAACTTACAAAATCAACAGAAACTTTTTTGAACGTGTTACTAACTACCACATATAATTTCACTTCCTAAATATAAAAAATGTTGATTTACTCAGCCTTAACCGTTTGTATGTAGGCTCTCAATGGTTAATATAGCGAAATTACATGAATTCTATACATCCTGCTATGGCATGAGTTTTCCTCCAAGGTTATAATTTAACTTACAAAATCAACAGAAACTTTTTTCAACGTGTTACTAACTACCACATATAATTTCAATTCTTAATTATAAAAAATGTTGATTTACTCAGCCATAACCGTTTGCATGCAGGCTCTCAATAGTTAATGTAGCGAAATTACATGAATTCTATTCATCCTGCTATGGTATGATATTTCGTCTAATGTTATAATTCAACTTACAAAATCAACAGAAATATTTCTCAACGTGTTACTAACTACCACATATCATTTCACTTCCTATTTATAAAAAGTGTTGATTTACTCAGCCATAATAGTTTGCATGCAGGCTCTCAATGGTACAGCGAAATTACATGAATTCTATACATCCTGCTATGGCATAATTTTTTGTCCAAAGTTAAGATTTAACTTAGAAAACCAACAGAAATATTTTTTAACTTGTTACAAACCCCTGCGAAAACAGTTCAGGAGTTCATGAACAGTTCATGAACAGTTCATGAACATTAAATGGCTCCAATTTTCCTGAACTGTTCATGAATGTTCATAAATTGTTCATGAACAGTTCATGAACCCTCACAGACAGTTCATAAACAGTTCATGAAAATTTAGAGCCTGTTAACGTTCATGAACTGTTCATGAACTGTTCATGAACTGTTCATGAACTCCTGAACTTTTTCGCGGGAGAACTACAACATATAATTTCAATTCCTAATTATAAAGAATGTTGATTTACTCAGCCATAACTGTTTGCATGCAGGCTCTCACTAGTTAATATAGTGAAATTACATGAATTCTATACATCCTGCTATGGTATGATTTTTCGTTCAAAGTAATAATTTAACATACAAAATCAACAGAAATGTTTCTCAACGTGTTACTAACTACCACATATAAATTAATTTCCTAATTATAAAAAATGCTGACTTACTCAACCATAACCTTTTGCATGCAGGCTCTCAATAGTTAATTTAACGAAATTACATGAATTCTATACATCCTGCTATGGTATGATTTTCGTCCAAAGTTATAATTTATCTAACAAAATCAACAGAAATGTTTTTCAATGTGATACTAACTACCAAATATAATTTCACTTCCTAAATATAAAAAATGTTGATTTACTCAGCCATAACCGTTTGCATGCAGGCTCTCGATAGTTAATTTAACGAAATTACATGAATTCTATACATCCTGCTATGGTATGATTTTTTGTCCAAAGTTAAGATTTAACTTAGAAAATCAACAGAAATGTTTTTCAACGTGTTACTAACTACCACACATAATTTCAATTCTTAATTATAAAAAGTGTTGATTTACTCAGCCATAACCGTTTGTATGCAGGCTCTCAATGGTTAATATAGCGAAATTACATGAATTCTATACATCCTGCTATGGTATGATATTTCGTCTAATGTTATAATTCAACTTACAAAATCAACAGAAATTTTTTTCAACGTGTTACTAACTACCACATATAATTTCACTTCCTAATTATAAAAAATGTTGATTTACTCAGCCATAACCGTTTGCATGCAGGCTCTCAATTGTTAAAAGAGCGAAATTAAATTAATTCTATACATCCTGCTGTGGTATGATTTTTCGTCCGAAGTTATAATTTAACTTAGAAAATCAACAGAAATGTTCTTCAACGTGTTACTAACTACCACATATAATTTCAATTCTTAATTATAAAAAATGTTGATTTACTCAGCAATAACCGTTTGCATGCAGGCTCTCAATGGTTAATATAGCGAAATTACATGAATTCTATACATCCTGCTATGGCATGAGTTTTCCTCCAAGGTTATAATTTAACTTACAAAATCAACAGAAACTTTTTTCAACGTGTTACTAACTACCAGATATAATTTCACTTCCTAATTATAAAAAATGTTGATTTACTCAGCCATAACCGTTTGCATGCAGGCTCTCAATGGTTAATATAGCGAAATTACATGAATTCTATACATCCTGCTATGGTATGATATTTCGTCTAATGTTATAATTTATCTAACAAAATCAACAGAAATGTTTTTCAAAGTGTTACTAACTACCAGATATAATTTCACTTCCTAATTATAAAAAATGTTGATTTACTCAGCCATAACCGTTTGCATGCAGGCTCTCAATGGTTAATATAGCGAAATTACATGAATTCTATACATCCTGCTATGGTATGATATTTCGTCTAATGTTATAATTCAACTTACAAAATCAACAGAAACTTTTTTCAACGTGTTACTAACTACCACATATAATTTCAATTCTTAATTCTAAAAAATGTTGATTTACTCAGCCATAATAGTTTGCATGCAGGCTCTCAATGGTATAGCGAAATTACATGAATTCTATACATCCTGCTATGGCATAATTTTTTGTCCAAAGTTAAGATTTAACTTAGAAAATCAACAGAAATATTTTTTAACGTGTTACAAACCCCTGCGAAAAGAGGTTCAGGAGTTCATGAAGAGTTCATGAACAGTTCATGAACATTAAATGGCTCCAATTTTCCTGAACTGTTCATGAGCTGTTCATGAATTGTTCATGAACAGTTCATCAACCCTCACAGACAGTTCATAAACAGTTCATGAAAATTTAGGGCCAGCTAACGTGCATGAACTGTTCATGAACTGTTCATGAACTGTTCATGAACTCCTGAACATTTTTCGCAGGGGAACTACAACATATCATTTCAATTCCTAATTATAAAGAATGTTGATTTACTCAGCCATAACTGTTTGCATGCAGGCTCTCAATAGTTAATATAGTGAAATTATATGAATTCTATACATCCTGCTATGGTATGATTTTTCGTTCAAAGTAATAATTTAACATACAAAATCAACAGAAATGTTTCTCAACGTGTTACTAACTACCACATATAAATTCATTTCCTAATTATAAAAAATGCTGATTTACTCAACCATAACCTTTTGCATGCAGGCTCTCAATAGTTAATTTAACGAAATTACATGAATTTTATACATCCTGTTATGGTATGATTTTCGTCCAAAGTTATAATTTATCTAACAAAATCAACAGAAATGTTTTTCAATGTGATACTAACTACCACATATAATTTCACTTCCTAAATATAAAAAATGTTGATTTACTCAGCCATAACCGTTTGTATGTAGGCTCTCTATGGTTAATATAGCGAAATTACATGAATTCTATACATCCTGCTATGGCATGAGTTTTCCTCCAAGGTTATAATTTAACTTACGAAATCAACAGAAACTTTTTTCAACGTGTTACTAACTACCACATATAATTTCAATTCTTAATTATAAAAAGTGTTGATTTACTCAGCCATAACAGTTTGCATGCAGGCTCTCAATTGTTAAAAGAGCGAAATTACATGAATTCTATACATCCTGCTATGGTATGATTTTTCGTCCGAAGTTATAATTTAACTTACAAAATCAACAGAAATGTTTCTCAACGTGTTACTAACTACCACATATAAATTAATTTCCTAATTATAAAATATGTTGATTATTCAACCATAAACTTTTGCATGCAGGCTCTCAAAAGATAAATTATAGCAAAATTACATGAATTCTATACATCCTGCTGTGGTATGATTTTTCATCCAAAGTTATAATTTATCCAACAAAATCAACAGAAATGTTTTTCAACGTGTTACTAACTACCAGATATAATTTCACTTCCTAATTATAAAAAATGTTGATTTACTCAGCCATAACCGTTTGCATGCAGGCTCTCAATGGTTAATATAGCGAAATTACATGAATTCTATACATCCTGCTATGGTATGATGTTTCGTCTAATGTTATAATTCAACTTACAAAATCAACAGAAACTTTTTTCAACGTGTTACTAACTACCACATATAATTTCAATTCTTAATTATAAAAAGTGTTGATTTACTCAGCCATAACCGTTTGCATGCAGGCTCTCAATGGTTAATATAGCGAAATTACATGAATTCTATACATCCTGCTATGGTATGATATTTCGTCTAATGTTATAATTCAACTTACAAAATCAACAGAAACTTTTTTCAACGTGTTACTAACTACCACATATCATTTCACTTCCTATTTATAAAAAGTGTTGATTTACTCAGCCATAATAGTTTGCATGCAGGCTCTCAATGGTATAGCGAAATTACATGAATTCTATACATCCTGCTATGGCATAATTTTTTGTCCAAAGTTAAGATTTAACTTAGAAAACCAAGAGAAATATTTTTTAACTTGTTACAAACCCCTGCGAAAAGAGGTTCAGGAGTTCATGAACAGTTCATGAACAGTTCATGAACATTAAATGGCTCCAATTTTCCTGAACTGTTCATGAACTCTTCATGAATTGTTCATGAACAGTTCATGAACCCTCACAGACAGTTCATAAACAGTTCATGAAAATTTAGGGCCAGTTAACGTTCATGAACTGTTCATGAACTGTTCATGATCTGTTAATGAACTCCTGAACTTTTTTCGCAGGGGAACTACAACATATAATTTCAATTCCTAATTATAAAGAATGTTGATTTACTCAGCCATAACTGTTTGCATGCAGGCTCTCAATAGTTAATATAGTGAAATTATATGAATTCTATACATCCTGCTATGGTATGATTTTTCGTTCAAAGTAATAATTTAACTTACAAAATCAACAGAAACTTTTTTGAACGTGTTACTAACTACCACATATAATTTCACTTCCTAAATATAAAAAATGTTGATTTACTCAGCCTTAACCGTTTGTATGTAGGCTCTCAATGGTTAATATAGCGAAATTACATGAATTCTATACATCCTGCTATGGCATGAGTTTTCCTCCAAGGTTATAATTTAACTTACAAAATCAACAGAAACTTTTTTCAACGTGTTACTAACTACCACATATAATTTCAATTCTTAATTATAAAAAGTGTTGATTTACTCAGCCATAACAGTTTGCATGCAGGCTCTCAATTGTTAAAAGAGCGAAATTACATGAATTCTATACATCCTGCTATGGTATGATTTTTCGTCCGAAGTTATAATTTACCTTACAAAATCAACAGAAATGTTTCTCAACGTGTTACTAACTACCACATATAAATTAATTTCCTAATTATAAAATATGTTGATTATTCAACCATAAACTTTTGCATGCAGGCTCTCAAAAGATAAATTATAGCAAAATTACATGAATTCTATACATCCTGCTGTGGTATGATTTTTCATTATAATTTATCTAACAAAATCAACAGAAATGTTTTTCAACGTGTTACTAACTACCAGATATAAATTCATTTCCTAATTATAAAAAATGCTGATTTACTCAACCATAACCTTTTGCATGCAGGCTCTCAATAGTTAATTTAACGAAATTACATGAATTCTATACATCCTGCTATGGTATGATTTTCGTCCAAAGTTATAATTTATCTAACAAAATCAACAGAAATGTTTTTCAGCGTGTTACTAACTACCACATATAATTTCAATTCTTAATTATAAAAAGTGTTGATTTACTCAGCCATAACCGTTTGCATGCAGGCTCTCAATGGTTAATATAGCGAAATTACATGAATTCTATAAATCCTGCTATGGTATGATATTTCGTCTAATGTTATAATTCAACTTACAAAATCAACAGAAACTTTTTTCAACGTGTTACTAACTACCACATATAATTTCAATTCTTAATTATAAAAAGTGTTGATTTACTCAGCCATAACCGTTTGCATGCAGGCTCTCAATGGTTAATATAGCGAAATTACATGAATTCTATACATCCTGCTATGGTTTGAGTTTTCGTCCAAGGTTATAATTTAACTTACAAAATCAACAGAAATTTTTTTCAACGTGTTACTAACTACCACATATAATTTCACTTCCTAATTATAAAAAATGTTGATTTACTCAGCCATAACCGTTTGCATGCAGGCTCTCAATAGTTAATATAGTGAAATTATATGAATTCTATACATCCTGCTATGGTATGATTTTTCGTTCAAAGTAATAATTTAACATACAAAATCAACAGAAATGTTTCTCAACGTGTTACTAACTACCACATATAATTTCATTTCCTAATTATAAAAAATGCTGATTTACTCAACCATAACCTTTTGCATGCAGGCTCTCAATAGTTAATTTAACGAAATTACATGAATTCTATACATCCTGCTATGGTATGATTTTCGTCCAAAGTTATAATTTATCTAACAAAATCAACAGAAATGTTTTTCAACGTGTTACTAACTACCACATATAATTTCAATTCTTAATTATAAAAAGTGTTGATTTACTCAGCCATAACCGTTTGCATGCAGGCTCTCAATGGTTAATATAGCGAAATTACATGGATTCTATACATCCTGCTATGGTATGATTTTTCGTCCAAAGTTAATATTTATCTAACAAAATCAACTGAAATGTTTTTCAATGTGTTACTAACTACCACATATAATTTCAATTCTTAATTATAAAAAGTGTTGATTTACTCAGCCATAACCGTTTGCATGCAGGCTCTCAATGGTTAATATAGCAAAATTACATGAATCTATACATCCTGCTATGGTTTGAGTTTTCGTCCAAGGTTATAATTTAACTTACAAAATCAACAGAAATTTTTTTCAACGTGTTACTAACTACCACATATAATTTCACTTCCTAATTATAAAAAATGTTGATTTACTCAGCCATAACCGTTTGCATGCAGGCTCTCAATAGTTAATGTAGCGAAATTACATGAATTCTATTCATCCTGCTATGGTATGATATTTCGTCTAATATTATAATTCAACTTACAAAATCAACAGAAATATTTCTCAACGTGTTACTAACTACCACATATCATTTCACTTCCTATTTATAAAAAGTGTTGATTTACTCAGCCATAATAGTTTGCATGTAGGCTCTCAATGGTATAGCGAAATTACATGAATTCTATACATCATGCTATGGCATAATTTTTTGTCCAAAGTTAAGATTTAACTTAGAAAACCAACAGAAATATTTTTTAACTTGTTACAAACCCCTGCGAAAACAGTTCAGGAGTTCATGAACAGTTCATGAACAGTTCATGAACATTAAATGGCTCCAATTTTCCTGAACTGTTCATGAACTGTTCATGAATTGTTCATGAACAGTTCATGAACCCTCACAGACAGTTCATAAACAGCTCATGAAAATTTAGAGCCTGTTAACGTTCATGAACTGTTCATGAACTGTTCATGAACTGTTCATGAACTCCTGAACTTTTTCGCGGGGGAACTACAACATATAATTTCAATTCCTAATTATAAAGAATGTTGATTTACTCAGCCATAACTGTTTGCATGCAGGCTCTCACTAGTTAATATAGTGAAATTACATGAATTCTATACATCCTGCTATGGTATGATTTTTCGTTCAAAGTAATAATTTAACATACAAAATCAACAGAAATGTTTCTCAACGTGTTACTAACTACCACATATAAATTAATTTCCTAATTATAAAAAATGCTGATTTACTCAACCATAACCTTTTGCATGCAGGCTCTCAATAGTTAATTTAACGAAATTACATGAATTCTATACATCCTGCTATGGTATGATTTTCGTCCAAAGTTATAATTTATCTAACAAAATCAACAGAAATGTTTTTCAACGTGTTATTAACTACCACATATAATTTCACTTCCTAATTATAAAAAATGTTGATTTACTCAGCCATAACCGTTTGCATGCAGGCTCTCAATGGTTAATATAGCGAAATTACATGAATTCTATACATCCTGCTATGGTATGATATTTCTTTTAATGTTATAATTCAACTTACAAAATCAACAGAAACTTTTTTCAACGTGTTACTAACTACCACATATAATTTCAATTCTTAATTATAAAAAGTGTTGATTTACTCAGCCATAACCGTTTGCATGGAGGCTCTCAATGGTTAATATAGCGAAATTACATGAATTCTAAACATCCTGCTATGGTATGATATTTCGTCTAATGTTATAATTCAACTTACAAATTCAACAGAAATATTTCTCAACGTGTTACTAACTACCACATATTATTTCACTTCCTATTTATAAAAAGTGTTGATTTACTCAGCCATAATAGTTTGCATGCAGGCTCTCAATGGTATAGCGAAATTACATGAATTGTATACATCCTGCTATGGCATAATTTTTTGTCCAAAGTTAAGATTTAACTTAGAAAACCAACAGAGATATTTTTTAACTTGTTACAAACCCCTGCGAAAACAGTTCAGGAGTTCATGAACAGTTCATGAACAGTTCATGAACATTTAATGGCTCCAATTTTCTTGAACTGTTCATGAACTGTTCATGAATTGTTCATGAACAGTTCATGAACCCTCGCAGACAGTTCATAAACAGTTCATGAAAATTTAGGGCCAGTTAACGTTCATGAACTGTTCATGAACTGTTCATGAACTCCTGAACTTTTTTCGCAGGGGAACTACAACATAGAATTTCAATTCCTAATTATGAAGAATGTTGATTTACTCAGCCATAACTGTTTGCATGCAGGCTCTCAATAGTTAATATAGTGAAATTATATGAATTCTATACATCCTGCTATGGTATGATTTTTTGTTCAAACTAATAATTTAACATACAAAATCAACAGAAATGTTTCTCAACGTGTTACTAACTACCATATATAAATTCATTTCCTAATTATAAAAAATGCTGATTTACTCAACCATAACCTTTTGCATGCAGGCTCTCAATATTTAATTTAACGAAATTACATGAATTCTATACATCCTGCTATAGTATGATTTTCGTCCAAAGTTATAATTTATCTAACAAAATCAACAGAAATGTTTTTCAATGTGATACTAACTACCACATATAATTTCACTTCCTAATAATAAAAAATGTTGATTTACTCAGCCATAACCGTTTGTATGTAGGCTCTCAATGGTTGATATAGCGAAATTACATGAATTCTATACATCCTGCTATGGCATGAGTTTTCCTCCAAGGTTATAATTTAACTTACAAAATCAACAGAAACTTTTTTCAACGTGTTACTAACTACCACATATAATTTCAATTCTTAATTATAAAAAATGTTGATTTACTCAGCCATAACAGTTTGCATGCAGGCTCTCAATTGTTAAAAGAGCGAAATTACATGAATTCTATACATCCTGCTATGGTATGATTTTTCGTCCGAAGTTATAATTTAACTTACAAAATCAACAGAAATGTTCTTCATCGTGTTACTAACTACCACATATAATTTCAATTCTTAATTATAAAAAATGTTGATTTACTCAGCCATAACAGTTTGCATGCAGGCTCTCAATGGTTAATATAGCGAAATTACATGAATTCTATACATCCTGCTATGGCATGAGTTTTCCTCCAAGGTTATAATTTAACTTACAAAATCAACAGAAACTTTTTTCAACGTGTTACTAACTACCACATATAATTTCAATTCTTAATTATAAAAAGTGTTGATTTACTCAGCCATAACAGTTTGCATGCAGGCTCTCAATTGTTAAAAGAGCGAAATTACATGAATTCTATACATCCTGCTATGGCATGAGTTTTCCTCCAAGGTTATAATTCAACTTACAAAATCAACAGAAATATTTTTCAACGTGTTACTAACTACCGCATATCATTTCACTTCCTAATTATAAAAAATGTTGATTTACTCAGCCATAATAGTTTGCATGCAGGCTCTCAATGGTATAGCGAAATTACATGAATTCTATACATCCTGCTATGGCATAATTTTTTGTCCAAAGTTAAGATTTAACTTAGAAAATCAACAGAAATATTTTTTAACGTGTTACAAACCCCTGCAAAAAGAGGTTCAGGAGTTCATGAAGAGTTCATGAACAGTTCATGAACATTAAATGGCTCCAATTTTCCTGAACTGTTCATGAACTGTTCATGAATTGTTCATGAACAGTTCATCAACCCTCACAGACAGTTCATAAACAGTTCATGAAAATTTGGGGCCATTTAACGTTCATGAACTGTTCATGAACTGTTCATGAACTGTTCATGAACTGCTGAACATTTTTCGCAGGGGAACTGCCACATATAATTTCAATTCCTAATTATAAATAATGTTGATTTACTCAGCCATAACTGTTTGCATGCAGGCTCTCAATAGTTAATATAGTGAAATTATATGAATTCTATACCTCCTGCTATGGTATGATTTTTCGTCCAAAGTTATAATTTAACTTACAAAATCAACAGAAATGTTTCTCAACGAGTTACTAACTACCACATATAAATTAATTTCCTAATTATAAAATATGTTGATTATTCAACCATAAACTTTTGCATGCAGGCTCTCAAAAGATAAATTATAGCAAAATTACATGAATTCTATACATCCTGCTGTGGTATGATTTTTCATTATAATTTATCTAACAAAATCAACAGAAATGTTTTTCAACGTGTTACTAACTACCAGATATAAATTCATTTCCTAATTATAAAAAATGCTGATTTACTCAACCATAACCTTTTGCATGCAGGCTCTCAATAGTTAATTTAACGAAATTACATGAATTCTATACATCCTGCTATGGTATGATTTTCGTCCAAAGTTATAATTTATCTAACAAAATCAAAAGAAATGTTTTTCAGCGTGTTACTAACTACCACATATAATTTCAATTCTTAATTATAAAAACTGTTGATTTACTCAGCCATAACCGTTTGCATGCAGGCTCATAATGCTTAATATAGCGAAATTACATGAATTCTATAAATCCTGCTATGGTATGATGTTTCGTCTAATGTTATAATTCAACTTACAAAATCAACGGAAACTTTTTTCAACGTGTTACTAACTACCACATATAATTTCAATTCTTAATTATAAAAAGTGTTGATTTACTCAGCCATAACCGTTTGCATGCAGGCTCTCAATGGTTAATATAGCGAAATTACATGAATTCTATACATCCTGCTATGGTTTGAGTTTTCGTCCAAGGTTATAATTTAACTTACAAAATCAACAGAAATTTTTTTCAACGTGTTACTAACTACCACATATAATTTCACTTCCTAATTATAAAAAATGTTGATTTACTCAGCCATAACCGTTTGCATGCAGGCTCTCAATAGTTAATATAGTGAAATTATATGAATTCTATACATCCTGCTATGGTATGATTTTTCGTTCAAAGTAATAATTTAACATACAAAATCAACAGAAATGTTTCTCAACGTGTTACTAACTACCACATATAAATTCATTTCCTAATTATAAAAAATGCTGATTTACTCAACCATAACCTTTTGCATGCAGGCTCTCAATAGTTAATTTAACGAAATTACATGAATTCTATACATCCTGCTATGGTATGATTTTCGTCCAAAGTTATAATTTATCTAACAAAATCAACAGAAATGTTTTTCAACGTGTTACTAACTACCACATATAATTTCAATTTTTAATTATAAAAAGTGTTGATTTACTCAGCCATAACCGTTTGCATGCAGGCTCTCAATGATTAATATAGCGAAATTACATGGATTCTATACATCCTGCTATGGTATGATTTTTCGTCCAAAGTTAATATTTATCTAACAAAACCAACAGAAATGTTTTTCAATGTGTTACTAACTACCACATATAATTTCAATTCTTAATTATAAAAAGTGTTGATTTACTCAGCCATAACCGTTTGCATGCAGGCTCTCAATGGTTAATATAGCAAAATTACATGAATCTATACATCCTGCTATGGTTTGAGTTTTCGTCCAAGGTTATAATTTAACTTACAAAATCAACAGAAATTTTTTTCAACGTGTTACTAACTACCACATATAATTTCACTTCCTAATTATAAAAAATGTTGATTTACTCAGCCATAACCGTTTGCATGCAGGCTCTCAATAGTTAATGTAGCGAAATTACATGAATTCTATTCATCCTGCTATGGTATGATATTTCGTCTAATGTTATAATTCAACTTACAAAATCAACAGAAATATTTCTCAACGTGTTACTAACTACCACATATCATTTCACTTCCTATTTATAAAAAGTGTTGATTTACTCAGCCATAATAGTTTGCATGCAGGCTCTCAATGGTACAGCGAAATTACATGAAATCTATACATCCTGCTATGGCATAATTTTTTGTCCAAAGTTAAGATTTAACTTAGAAAACCAACAGAAATATTTTTTAACTTGTTACAAACCCCTGCGAAAACAGTTCAGGAGTTCATGAACAGTTCATGAACAGTTCATGAACATTAAATGGCTCCAATTTTCCTGAACTGTTCATGAATGTTCATAAATTGTTCATGAACAGTTCATGAACCCTCACAGACAGTTCATAAACAGTTCATGAAAATTTAGAGCCTGTTAACGTTCATGAACTGTTCATGAACTGTTCATGAACTGTTCATGAACTCCTGAACTTTTTCGCGGGGGAACTACAACATATAATTTCAATTCCTAATTATAAAGAATGTTGATTTACTCAGCCATAACTGTTTGCATGCAGGCTCTCACTAGTTAATATAGTGAAATTACATGAATTCTATACATCCTGCTATGGTATGATTTTTCGTTCAAAGTAATAATTTAACATACAAAATCAACAGAAATGTTTCTCAACGTGTTACTAACTACCACATATAAATTAATTTCCTAATTATAAAAAATGCTGATTTACTCAACCATAACCTTTTGCATGCAGGCTCTCAATAGTTAATTTAACGAAATTACATGAATTCTATACATCCTGCTATGGTATGATTTTCGTCCAAAGTTATAATTTATCTAACAAAATCAACAGAAATGTTTTTCAATGTGATACTAACTACCAAATATAATTTCACTTCCTAAATATAAAAAATGTTGATTTACTCAGCCATAACCGTTTGTATGTAGGCTCTCAATAGTTAATATAGCGAAATTACATGAATTCTATACATCCTGCTATGGCATGAGTTTTCCTCCAAGGTTATAATTTAACTTACAAAATCAACAGAAACTTCTTTCAACGTGTTACTAACTACCACATATAATTTCAATTCTTAATTATAAAAAGTGTTGATTTACTCAGCCATAACAGTTTGCATGCAGGCTCTCAATTGTTAAAAGAGCGAAATTACATGAATTCTATACATCCTGCTATGGTATGATTTTTCGTCCGAAGTTATAATTTAACTTACAAAATCAACAGAAATGTTCTTCAACGTGTTACTAACTACCACATATAATTTCAATTCTTAATTATAAAAAATGTTGATTTACTTAGCCATAACAGTTTGCATGCACGCTCTCAATGGTATAGCGAAATTACATAAATTCTATACCTCCTGCTATGGTATGATTTTTCGTCCAAAGTTATAATTTAACTTACAAAATCAACAGAAATGTTTCTCAACGTGTTACTAACTACCACATATAAATTAATTTCCTAATTATAAAATATGTTGATTATTCAACCATAAACTTTTGCATGCAGGCTCTCAAAAGATAAATTATAGCAAAATTACATGAATTCTATACATCCTGCTGTGGTATGATTTTTCATCCAAAGTTATAATTTATCTAACAAAATCAACAGAAATGTTTTTCAACATGTTACTAACTACCAGATATATTTTCACTTCCTAATTATAAAAAATGTTGATTTACTTAGCCATAACAGTTTGCATGCACGCTCTCAATGGTATAGCGAAATTACATAAATTCTATACCTCCTGCTATGGTATGATTTTTCGTCCAAAGTTATAATTTAACTTACAAAATCAACAGAAACTTTTTTCAACGTGTTACTAACTACCACATATAATTTCAATTCTTAATTATAAAAAATGTTGATTTACTCAGCCATAACAGTTTGCATGCAGGCTCTCAATTGTTAAAAGAGCGAAATTACATGAATTCTATACATCCTGCTATGGTATGATTTTTCGTCCGAAGTTATAATTTAACTTACAAAATCAACAGAAATGTTCTTCATCGTGTTACTAACTACCACATATAATTTCAATTCTTAATTATAAAAAATGTTGATTTACTCAGCCATAACAGTTTGCATGCAGGCTCTCAATGGTTAATATAGCGAAATTACATGAATTCTATACATCCTGCTATGGCATGAGTTTTCCTCCAAGGTTATAATTTAACTTACAAAATCAACAGAAACTTTTTTCAACGTGTTACTAACTACCACATATAATTTCAATTCTTAATTATAAAAAGTGTTGATTTACTCAGCCATAACAGTTTGCATGCAGGCTCTCAATTGTTAAAAGAGCGAAATTACATGAATTCTATACATCCTGCTATGGCATGAGTTTTCCTCCAAGGTTATAATTCAACTTACAAAATCAACAGAAATATTTTTCAACGTGTTACTAACTACCGCATATCATTTCACTTCCTAATTATAAAAAATGTTGATTTACTCAGCCATAATAGTTTGCATGCAGGCTCTCAATGGTATAGCGAAATTACATGAATTCTATACATCCTGCTATGGCATAATTTTTTGTCCAAAGTTAAGATTTAACTTAGAAAATCAACAGAAATATTTTTTAACGTGTTACAAACCCCTGCAAAAAGAGGTTCAGGAGTTCATGAAGAGTTCATGAACAGTTCATGAACATTAAATGGCTCCAATTTTCCTGAACTGTTCATGAACTGTTCATGAATTGTTCATGAACAGTTCATCAACCCTCACAGACAGTTCATAAACAGTTCATGAAAATTTGGGGCCATTTAACGTTCATGAACTGTTCATGAACTGTTCATGAACTGTTCATGAACTGCTGAACATTTTTCGCAGGGGAACTGCCACATATAATTTCAATTCCTAATTATAAATAATGTTGATTTACTCAGCCATAACTGTTTGCATGCAGGCTCTCAATAGTTAATATAGTGAAATTATATGAATTCTATACCTCCTGCTATGGTATGATTTTTCGTCCAAAGTTATAATTTAACTTACAAAATCAACAGAAATGTTTCTCAACGAGTTACTAACTACCACATATAAATTAATTTCCTAATTATAAAATATGTTGATTATTCAACCATAAACTTTTGCATGCAGGCTCTCAAAAGATAAATTATAGCAAAATTACATGAATTCTATACATCCTGCTGTGGTATGATTTTTCATTATAATTTATCTAACAAAATCAACAGAAATGTTTTTCAACGTGTTACTAACTACCAGATATAAATTCATTTCCTAATTATAAAAAATGCTGATTTACTCAACCATAACCTTTTGCATGCAGGCTCTCAATAGTTAATTTAACGAAATTACATGAATTCTATACATCCTGCTATGGTATGATTTTCGTCCAAAGTTATAATTTATCTAACAAAATCAAAAGAAATGTTTTTCAGCGTGTTACTAACTACCACATATAATTTCAATTCTTAATTATAAAAACTGTTGATTTACTCAGCCATAACCGTTTGCATGCAGGCTCATAATGCTTAATATAGCGAAATTACATGAATTCTATAAATCCTGCTATGGTATGATGTTTCGTCTAATGTTATAATTCAACTTACAAAATCAACGGAAACTTTTTTCAACGTGTTACTAACTACCACATATAATTTCAATTCTTAATTATAAAAAGTGTTGATTTACTCAGCCATAACCGTTTGCATGCAGGCTCTCAATGGTTAATATAGCGAAATTACATGAATTCTATACATCCTGCTATGGTTTGAGTTTTCGTCCAAGGTTATAATTTAACTTACAAAATCAACAGAAATTTTTTTCAACGTGTTACTAACTACCACATATAATTTCACTTCCTAATTATAAAAAATGTTGATTTACTCAGCCATAACCGTTTGCATGCAGGCTCTCAATAGTTAATATAGTGAAATTATATGAATTCTATACATCCTGCTATGGTATGATTTTTCGTTCAAAGTAATAATTTAACATACAAAATCAACAGAAATGTTTCTCAACGTGTTACTAACTACCACATATAAATTCATTTCCTAATTATAAAAAATGCTGATTTACTCAACCATAACCTTTTGCATGCAGGCTCTCAATAGTTAATTTAACGAAATTACATGAATTCTATACATCCTGCTATGGTATGATTTTCGTCCAAAGTTATAATTTATCTAACAAAATCAACAGAAATGTTTTTCAACGTGTTACTAACTACCACATATAATTTCAATTTTTAATTATAAAAAGTGTTGATTTACTCAGCCATAACCGTTTGCATGCAGGCTCTCAATGATTAATATAGCGAAATTACATGTATTCTATACATCCTGCTATGGTATGATTTTTCGTCCAAAGTTAATATTTATCTAACAAAACCAACAGAAATGTTTTTCAATGTGTTACTAACTACCACATATAATTTCAATTCTTAATTATAAAAAGTGTTGATTTACTCAGCCATAACCGTTTGCATGCAGGCTCTCAATGGTTAATATAGCAAAATTACATGAATCTATACATCCTGCTATGGTTTGAGTTTTCGTCCAAGGTTATAATTTAACTTACAAAATCAACAGAAATTTTTTTCAACGTGTTACTAACTACCACATATAATTTCACTTCCTAATTATAAAAAATGTTGATTTACTCAGCCATAACCGTTTGCATGCAGGCTCTCAATAGTTAATGTAGCGAAATTACATGAATTCTATTCATCCTGCTATGGTATGATATTTCGTCTAATGTTATAATTCAACTTACAAAATCAACAGAAATATTTCTCAACGTGTTACTAACTACCACATATCATTTCACTTCCTATTTATAAAAAGTGTTGATTTACTCAGCCATAATAGTTTGCATGCAGGCTCTCAATGGTACAGCGAAATTACATGAAATCTATACATCCTGCTATGGCATAATTTTTTGTCCAAAGTTAAGATTTAACTTAGAAAACCAACAGAAATATTTTTTAACTTGTTACAAACCCCTGCGAAAACAGTTCAGGAGTTCATGAACAGTTCATGAACAGTTCATGAACATTAAATGGCTCCAATTTTCCTGAACTGTTCATGAATGTTCATAAATTGTTCATGAACAGTTCATGAACCCTCACAGACAGTTCATAAACAGTTCATGAAAATTTAGAGCCTGTTAACGTTCATGAACTGTTCATGAACTGTTCATGAACTGTTCATGAACTCCTGAACTTTTTCGCGGGGGAACTACAACATATAATTTCAATTCCTAATTATAAAGAATGTTGATTTACTCAGCCATAACTGTTTGCATGCAGGCTCTCACTAGTTAATATAGTGAAATTACATGAATTCTATACATCCTGCTATGGTATGATTTTTCGTTCAAAGTAATAATTTAACATACAAAATCAACAGAAATGTTTCTCAACGTGTTACTAACTACCACATATAAATTAATTTCCTAATTATAAAAAATGCTGATTTACTCAACCATAACCTTTTGCATGCAGGCTCTCAATAGTTAATTTAACGAAATTACATGAATTCTATACATCCTGCTATGGTATGATTTTCGTCCAAAGTTATAATTTATCTAACAAAATCAACAGAAATGTTTTTCAATGTGATACTAACTACCAAATATAATTTCACTTCCTAAATATAAAAAATGTTGATTTACTCAGCCATAACCGTTTGTATGTAGGCTCTCAATAGTTAATATAGCGAAATTACATGAATTCTATACATCCTGCTATGGCATGAGTTTTCCTCCAAGGTTATAATTTAACTTACAAAATCAACAGAAACTTCTTTCAACGTGTTACTAACTACCACATATAATTTCAATTCTTAATTATAAAAAGTGTTGATTTACTCAGCCATAACAGTTTGCATGCAGGCTCTCAATTGTTAAAAGAGCGAAATTACATGAATTCTATACATCCTGCTATGGTATGATTTTTCGTCCGAAGTTATAATTTAACTTACAAAATCAACAGAAATGTTCTTCAACGTGTTACTAACTACCACATATAATTTCAATTCTTAATTATAAAAAATGTTGATTTACTTAGCCATAACAGTTTGCATGCACGCTCTCAATGGTATAGCGAAATTACATAAATTCTATACCTCCTGCTATGGTATGATTTTTCGTCCAAAGTTATAATTTAACTTACAAAATCAACAGAAATGTTTCTCAACGTGTTACTAACTACCACATATAAATTAATTTCCTAATTATAAAATATGTTGATTATTCAACCATAAACTTTTGCATGCAGGCTCTCAAAAGATAAATTATAGCAAAATTACATGAATTCTATACATCCTGCTGTGGTATGATTTTTCATCCAAAGTTATAATTTATCTAACAAAATCAACAGAAATGTTTTTCAACATGTTACTAACTACCAGATATATTTTCACTTCCTAATTATAAAAAATGTTGATTTACTTAGCCATAACAGTTTGCATGCACGCTCTCAATGGTATAGCGAAATTACATAAATTCTATACCTCCTGCTATGGTATGATTTTTCGTCCAAAGTTATAATTTAACTTACAAAATCAACAGAAATGTTTCTCAACGTGTTACTAACTACCACATATAAATTAATTTCCTAATTATAAAATATGTTGATTATTCAACCATAAACTTTTGCATGCAGGCTATCAAAAGATAAATTATAGCAAAATTACATGAATTCTATACATCCTGCTGTGGTATGATTTTTCATCCAAAGTTATAATTTATCTAACAAAATCAACAGAAATGTTTTTCAACGTGTTACTAACTACCACATATAATTTCAATTCTTAATTATAAAAAGTGTTGATTTACTCAGCCATAACCGTTTGTATGCAGGCTCTCAATGGTTAATATAGCGAAATTACATGAATTCTATACATCCTGCTATGGTATGATATTTCGTCTAATGTTATAATTCAACTTACAAAATCAACAGAAATTTTTTTCAACGTTTTACTAACTACCACATATAATTTCACTTCCTAATTATAAAAAATGTTGATTTACTCAGCCATAACCGTTTGCATGCAGGCTCTCAATTGTTAAAAGAGCGAAATTAAATGAATTCTATACATCCTGCTATGGTATGATTTTTCGTCCGAAGTTATAATTTAACTTACAAAATCAACAGAAATGTTCTTCAACGTGTTACTAACTACCACATATAATTTCAATTCTTAATTATAAAAAATGTTGATTTACTTAGCCATAACAGTTTGCATGCAGGCTCTCAATGGTATTGCGAAATTACATAAATTCTATACCTCCTGCTATGGTATGATTTTTCGTCCAAAGTTATAATTTAACTTACAAAATCAACAGAAATGTTTCTCAACGTGTTACTAACTACCACATATAAATTAATTTCCTAATTATAAAATATGTTGATTATTCAACCATAAACTTTTGCATGCAGGCTCTCAAAAGATAAATTATAGCAAAATTACATGAATTCTATACATCCTGCTGTGGTATGATTTTTCATCCAAAGTTATAATTTATCTAACAAAATCAACAGAAATGTTTTTCAACATGTTACTAACTACCACATATCATTTCACTTCCTAATTCTAAAAAATGTTGATTTACTCAGCCATAATAGTTTGCATGCATGCTCTCAATGGTATAGCGAAATTACATGAATTCTATACATCCTGCTATGGCATAATTTTTTGTCCAAAGTTAAGATTTAACTTAGAAAATCAACAGAAATATTTTTTAACGTGTTACAAACCCCTGCAAAAAGAGGTTCAGGAGTTCATGAAGAGTTCATGAACAGTTCATGAACATTAAATGGCTCCAATTTTCCTGAACTGTTCATGAACTGTTCATGAATTGTTTATGAACAGTTCATCAACCCTCACAGACAGTTCATAAACAGTTCATGAAAATTTGGGGCCATTTAACGTTCATGAACTGTTAATGAACTCTTCATGAACTGTTCATGAACTGCTGAACAATTTTCGCAGGGGAACTGCCACATATAATTTCAATTCCTAATTATAAATAATGTTGATTTACTCAGCCATAACTGTTTGCATGCAGGCTCTCAATAGTTAATATAGTGAAATTATATGAATTCTATACCTCCTGCTATGGTATGATTTTTCGTCCAAAGTTATAATTTAACTTACAAAATCAACAGAAAAGTTTCTCAACGTGTTACTAACTACCACATATAAATTAATTTCCTAATTATAAAATATGTTGATTATTCAACCATAAACTTTTGCATGCAGGCTCTCAAAAGATAAATTATAGCAAAATTACATGAATTCTATACATCCTAATGTGGTATGATTTTTCATCCAAAGTTATAATTTATCTAACAAAATCAACAGAAATGTTTTTCAACTTGTTACTAACTACCTGATATAAATTCATTTCCTAATTATAAAAAATGCTGATTTACTCAACCATAACCTTTTGCATGCAGGCTCTCGATAGTTAATTTAACGAAATTACATGAATTCTATACATCCTGCTATGGTATGATTTTCGTCCAAAGTTATAATGTATCTAACAAAATCAACAGAAATGTTTTTCAACGTGTTACTAACTACCACATATAATTTCAATTCTTAATTATAAAAAGTGTTGATTTACTCAGCCATAACCGTTTGCATGCAGGCTCTCAATGGTTAATATAGCGAAATTACATGAATTCTATACATCCTGCTATGGTTTGAGTTTTCGTCCAAGGTTATAATTTAACTTACAAAATCAACAGAAATTTTTTTTAACGTGCTACTAACTACCACATATAATTTCACTTCCTAATTATAAAAAATGTTGATTTACTCAGCCATAACCGTTTGCATGCAGGCTCTCAATAAGTAATGTAGCGAAATTACATGAATTCTATTCATCCTGCTATGGTATGATATTTCGTCTAATGTTATAATTCAACTTACAAAATCAACAGAAATATTTCTCAATGTGTTACTAACTACCACATATCATTTCAATTCCTATTTATAAAAAGTGTTGATTTACTCAGCCATAATAGTTTGCATGCAGGCTCTCAATGGTATAGCGAAATTACATGAATTCTATACATCCTGCTATGGCATAATTTTTTGTCCAAAGTTAAGATTTAACTTAGAAAACCAACAGAAATATTTTTTAACTTGTTATAAACCCCTGCGAAAACATTTTAGGAGTTCATGAACAGTTCATGAACAGTTCATGAACATTAAATGGCTCCATTTTTCCTGAGCTGTTCATGAACTGTTCATGAATTGTTCATGAACAGTTCATGAACCCTCACAGACAGTTCATAAACAGTTCATGAAAATTTAGGGCCAGTTAATGTTCATGAACTGTTCATGAACTGTTCATGAACTGTTCATGAACTCCTGAACTTTTTTCGCAGGGGAACTACAACATATAATTTCAATTCCTAATTATAAAGAATGTTGATTTACTCAGCAATAACTGTTTGCATGCAGGCTCTCAATAGTTAATATAGTGAAATTATATGAATTCTATACATCCTGCTATGGTATGATTTTTCGTTCAAAGTAATAATTTAACATACAAAATCAACAGAAATGTTTCTCAACGTGTTACTAACTACCACATATAAATTCATGTCCTAATTATAAAAATTGCTGATTTACTCAACCATAACCTTTTGCATGCAGGCTCTCAATAGTTAACTTAACGAAATTACATGAATTCTATACATCCTGCTATGGTATGATTTTCGTCCAAAGTTATAATTTATCTAACAAAATCAACAGAAATGTTTTTCAACGTGTTACTAACTACCACACATAATTTCAATTCTTAATTATAAAAAGTGTTGATTTACTCAGCCATAACCGTTTGTATGCAGGCTCTCAATGGTTAATATAGCGAAATTACATGAATTCTATACATCCTGCTATGGTATGATATTTCGTCTAATGTTATAATTCAACTTACAAAATCAACAGAAATTTTTTTCAACGTGTTACTAACTACCACATATAATTTCACTTCCTAATTATAAAAAATGTTGATTTACTCAGCCATAACCGTTTGCATGCAGGCTCTCAATAGTTAATTTAACGAAATTACATGAATTCTATACATCCTGCTATGGTATGATTTTCGTCCAAAGTTATAATTTATCTAACAAAATCAACAGAAATGTTTTTCAACGTGTTACTAACTACCACATATAATTTCAATTCTTAATTATAAAAAGTGTTGATTTACTCAGCCATAACCGTTTGTATGCAGGCTCTCAATGGTTAATATAGCGAAATTACATGAATTCTATACATCCTGCTATGGTATGATATTTCGTCTAATGTTATAATTCAACTTACAAAATCAACAGAAATTTTTTTCAACGTGTTACTAACTACCACATATAATTTCACTTCCTAATTATAAAAAATGTTGATTTACTCAGCCATAACCGTTTGCATGCAGGCTCTCAATTGTTAAAAGAGCGAAATTTAATTAATTCTATACATCCTGCTGTGGTATGATTTTTCGTCCGAAGTTATAATTTAACTTAGAAAATCAACAGAAATGTTCTTCAACGTGTTACTAACTACCACATATAATTTCAATTCTTAATTATAAAAAATGTTGATTTACTCAGCAATAACCGTTTGCATGCCGGCTCTCAATGGTTAATATAGCGAAATTACATGAATTCTATACATCCTGCTATGGCATGAGTTTTCCTCCAAGGTTATAATTTAACTTACAAAATCAACAGAAACTTTTTTCAACGTGTTACTAACTACCAGATATAATTTCACTTCCTAATTATAAAAAATGTTGATTTACTCAGCCATAACCATTTGCATGCAGGCTCTCAATGGTTAATATAGCGAAATTACATGAATTCTATACATCCTGCTATGGTATGGTATTTCGTCTAATGTTATAATTTATCTAACAAAATCAACAGAAATGTTTTTCAACGTGTTACTAACTACCAGATATAATTTCACTTCCTAATTATAAAAAATGTTGATTTACTCAGCCATAACCGTTTGCATGCAGGCTCTCAATGGTTAATATAGCGAAATTACATGAATTCTATACATCCTGCTATGGTATGATATTTCGTCTAATGTTATAATTCAACTTACAAAATCAACAGAAACTTTTTTCATTGTGTTACTAACTACCACATATAATTTCAATTCTTAATTCTAAAAAATGTTGATTTACTCAGCCATAATAGTTTGCATGCAGGCTCTCAATGGTATAGCGAAATTACATGAATTCTATACATCCTGCTATGGCATAATTTTTTGTCCAAAGTTAAGATTTAACTTAGAAAATCAACAGAAATATTTTTTAACGTGTTACAAACCCCTGCGAAAAGAGGTTCAGGAGTTCATGAAGAGTTCATGAACAGTTCATGAACATTAAATGGCTCCAATTTTCCTGAACTGTTCATGAGCTGTTCATGAATTGTTCATGAACAGTTCATCAACCCTCACAGACAGTTCATAAACAGTTCATGAAAATTTAGGGCCAGCTAACGTGCATGAACTGTTCATGAACTGTTCATGAACTGTTCATGAACTCCTGAACTTTTTTCGCAGGGGAACTACAACATATCATTTCAATTCCTAATTATAAAGAATGTTGATTTACTCAGCCATAACTGTTTGCATGCAGGCTCTCAATAGTTAATATAGTGAAATTATATGAATTCTATACATCCTGCTATGGTATGATTTTTCGTTCAAAGTAATAATTTAACATACAAAATCAACAGAAATGTTTCTCAACGTGTTACTAACTACCACATATAAATTCATTTCCTAATTATAAAAAATGCTGATTTACTCAACCATAACC
The DNA here is from genome assembly GCA_916610825.1 of Haliclystus octoradiatus. Taxonomy (NCBI): domain Eukaryota; kingdom Metazoa; phylum Cnidaria; class Staurozoa; order Stauromedusae; family Haliclystidae; genus Haliclystus; species Haliclystus octoradiatus. The sequence goes on from OU744451.1 coordinate 3,577,744, forward strand.
TTTTGCATGCAGGCTCTCAATAGTTAATTTAACGAAATTACATGAATTTTATACATCCTGCTATGGTATGATTTTCGTCCAAAGTTATAATTTATCTAACAAAATCAACAGAAATGTTTTTCAATGTGATACTAACTACCACATATAATTTCACTTCCTAAATATAAAAAATGTTGATTTACTCAGCCATAACCGTTTGTATGTAGGCTCTCTATGGTTAATATAGCGAAATTACATGAATTCTATACATCCTGCTATGGCATGAGTTTTCCTCCAAGGTTATAATTTAACTTACGAAATCAACAGAAACTTTTTTCAACGTGTTACTAACTACCACATATAATTTCAATTCTTAATTATAAAAAGTGTTGATTTACTCAGCCATAACAGTTTGCATGCAGGCTCTCAATTGTTAAAAGAGCGAAATTACATGAATTCTATACATCCTGCTATGGTATGATTTTTCGTCCGAAGTTATAATTTAACTTACAAAATCAACAGAAATGTTTCTCAACGTGTTACTAACTACCACATATAAATTAATTTCCTAATTATAAAATATGTTGATTATTCAACCATAAACTTTTGCATGCAGGCTCTCAAAAGATAAATTATAGCAAAATTACATGAATTCTATACATCCTGCTGTGGTATGATGTTTCGTCTAATGTTATAATTCAACTTACAAAATCAACAGAAACTTTTTTCAACGTGTTACTAACTACCACATATAATTTCAATTCTTAATTATAAAAAGTGTTGATTTACTCAGCCATAACCGTTTGCATGCAGGCTCTCAATGCTTAATATAGCGAAATTACATGAATTCTATACATTCTGCTGTGGTATGATTTTTCGTCCAAAGTTAATATTTATCTAACAAAATCAACAGAAATGTTTTTCAATGTGTTACTAACTACCACAAATAGTTTCACTTCCTAATTATAAAAAATGTTGATTTGCTCAGCCATAACCGTTTGCATGCAGGCTCTCAATGGTTAATATAGCGAAATTACATGAATTCTATACATCCTGCTATGGTATGATATTTCGTCTAATGTTATAATTCAACTTACAAAATCAACAGAAACTTTTTTCAACGTGTTACTAACTACCACATATAAATTAATTTCCTAATTATAAAATATGTTGATTATTCAACCATAAACTTTTGCATGCAGGCTCTCAAAAGATAAATTATAGCAAAATTACATGAATTCTATACATCCTGCTGTGGTATGATTTTTCATCCAAAGTTACAATTTATCTAACAAAATCAACAGAAATGTTTTTCAAGGTGTTACTAACTACCAGATATAATTTCATTTCCTAATTATAAAAAATGTTGATTTACTCAGCCATAACCGTTTGCATGCAGGCTCTCAATGGTTAATATAGCGAAAATACATGAATTCTATACATCCTGCTATGGTATGATATTTCGTCTAATGTTATAATTCAACTTACAAAATCAACAGAAACTTTTTTCAACGTGTTACTAACTACCACATATAATTTCAATTCTTAATTATAAAAAGTGTTGATTTACTCAGCCATAACCGTTTGCATGCAGGTTCTCAATGGTTAATATAGCGAAATTACATGAATTCTATACATCCTGCTATGGTATGATTTTTCGTCCGAAGTTATAATTTAACTTACAAAATCAACAGAAATGTTTTTCAACGTGTTACTAACTACCACATATAATTTCAATTCTTAATTATAAAAAGTGTTGATTTACTCAGCCATAACCGTTTGCATGCAGGCTCTCAATGGTTAATATAGCGAAATTACATGAATTCTATACATCCTGCTATGGTATGATATTTCGTCTAATGTTATAATTCAACTTACAAAATCAACAGAAACTTTTTTCAACGTGTTACTAACTACCACATATAATTTCAATTCTTAATTATAAAAAGTGTTGATTTACTCAGCCATAACCGTTTGCATGCAGGCTCTCAATGCTTAATATAGCGAAATTACATGAATTCTATACATCCTGCTGTGGTATGATTTTTCGTCCAAAGTTAATATTTATCTAACAAAATCAACAGAAATGTTTTTCAATGTGTTACTAACTACCACAAATAATTTCACTTCCTAATTATAAAAAATGTTGATTTGCTCAGCCATAACCGTTTGCATGCAGGCTCTCAATGGTTAATATAGCGAAATTACATGAATTCTATACATCCTGCTATGGTATGATATTTCGTCTAATATTATAATTCAACTTACAAAATCGACAGAAATATTTTTCAACGTGTTACTAACTACCACATATCATTTCACTTCCTAATTATAAAAAATGTTGATTTACTCAGCCATAATAGTTTGCATGCAGGCTCTCAATGGTATAGCGAAATTACATGAATTCTATACATCCTGCTATGGCATAATTTTTTGTCCAAAGTTAAGATTTAACTTAGAAAATCAACAGTAATATTTTTTAACGTGTTACAAACCCCTGCGAAAAGAGGTTCAGTAGTTCATGAAGAGTTCATGAACAGTTCATGAACATTAAATGGCTCCAATTTTCCTGAACTGTTCATGAACTGTTCATGAATTGTTCATGAACAGTTCATCAACCCTCACAGACAGTTCATAAACAGTTCATGAAAATTTGGGGCCATTTAACGTTCATGAACTGTTCATGAACTGTTCATGAACTGTTCATGAACTGCTGAACATTTTTCGCAGGGGAACTGCCACATATAATTTCAATTCCTAATTATAAAGAATGTTGATTTACTCAGCCATAACTGTTTGCATGCAGGCTCTCAATAGTTAATATAGTGAAATTATATGAATTCTATACATCCTGCTATGGTATGATTTTTCGTCCAAAGTTCAGATTTAACTAAAAAATACACAAAAACATTTTTCAACGTGTTACTAACTACCACATATAAATTCATTTCCTAATTATAAAAAATGTTGATTTACTCAGCCATAACCGTTTGCATGCAGGCTCTCAATGGTTAATATCACCCTATCCGTCTCCAAATCACATTACTGGTAAGGGATATCCTGAATCTTGAATCAAGATATAGAGTAATATGATTTTAGGCTGCTAAATCTCCTGAAATCTCCCTAGTCTTTCAGATTGGAATTAGAACCGCGAAATCAGATGAGACTGCATCAAAAGGTCTGCAAGCTGCCTTTCATTTCTATCGAAACTCACTGATAAATTTTAGAATCAGATCTTAGCAAGATCTAATAAAACTATTGGATTGGATGAATTATATAGCTCGAACTAGTCTAGCCAGCATACATTCAAATATTCAATACCAGCAGTATAACGAAGAATAGTCTTTCCCCTTTGAATTTAGGATGTTAATATTGTATGTTATTAAACTAACACACTTACACAACTCAAGACATCAAATGTAGCGACTGGTAAAAGCAAATTTAGGTGAGTGAAAATGAGATTGCTAGGCTACTTTAGTACTAGGATGTCAGATTTAAGCATTTTCCATAAAGCATACGTCAGAGACCAAATCATTAAGACTTATTTTATTTGAGATTTGTTATCTTTATTGATTTAATGAACTAGAGATCGAATAAAGGCAATTTCGTGTTCTGAAACTATTCATTTTCTTCTGTTCTCCGCATTCTCAATGTTGTGTTTTTGTCAATAGTCTACTGAAGTCTTATATATGTCATTTTATTTTGATCTGGGTTTTCGTCGACAATGACGTCGCCGCGTTTTGAATGTTCGTGTGAGTCGCTAAGAATTTTAACGTCCTGTCTTAGAATTGTCACCTTTATTAATAAGGAACTAGAGGTCGAATAAAGGCAATTTTGCGTTCTGAAACTATTCATTTTGTTCTGTTCTTTGCATTCTCAGTGTTGTGTTTTTATCAATAGTCTACTGAAGTCTTATATATGTCATTTTATTTTGGTCTGGGTTTTCCTCGACAATGACGTCGCCGCGTTTTGAATGTTCAAATGAGTCGCTGTCAACTTAAACACGATCCAACGTCTGGTCTGAGATTTCCAAAGTCTGATATCTACCATTTTGTTTTGGTCTGGGTTTTCATTGACAATGACTTCACCGCGTTTTAAATGTTCGTTTGAGTCGCTAAGAATTTTAACGTCCTGTCTTAGAATTGTCATCTTTATTAATAAGGAACTAGAGGTCGAATAAAGGCAATTTTGCGTTCTGAAACTATTCATTTTGTTCTGTTCTTTGCATTCTCAGTCTTGTGTTTTTATCAATAGTCTACTGAAGTCTTAAATATGTCATTTTATTTTGGTCTGGGTTTTCCTCGACAATGACGTCGCCGCGTTTTGAATGTTCGTATGAGTCGCTGTCAACTTAAACACGATCCAACGTCCGGTCTGAGATTTCCAAAGTCTGATATCTACCATTTTGTTTTGGTCTGGGTTTTCATTGACAATGACGTCACCGCGTTTTAAATGTTCGTTTGAGTCGCTAAGAATTTTAACGTCCTGTCTTAGAATTGTCACCTTTATTAATAAGGAACTAGAGGTCGAATAAAGGCAATTTTGCGTTCTGAAACTATTCATTTTGTTCTGTTCTTTGCATTCTCAGTGTTGTGTTTTTATCAATAGTCTACTGAAGTCTTATATATGTCATTTTATTTTGGTCTGGGTTTTCGTCGACAATGACGTCGCTGCGTTTTGAATGTTTGTGTGAGTCGCTAAGAATTTTAACGTCCTGTCTTAGAATTGTCACCTTTATTAATAAGGAACTAGAGGTTGAATAAAGGCAATTTTGCGTTCTGAAACTATTCATTTTGTTCTGTTCTTTGCATTCTCAGTGTTGTGTTTTTATCAATAGTCTACTGAAGTCTTATATATGTCATTTTATTTTGGTCTGGGTTTTCCTCGACAATGACGTTGCCGCGTTTTGAATTTTCGTATGAGTCGCTGTCAACTTAAACACGATCCAACGTCCGGTCTGAGATTTCCAAAGTCTGATATCTACCATTTTGTTTTTGTCTGGCTTTTCATTGACAATGACGTCACCGCGTTTTAAATGTTCGTTTGAGTCGCTAAGAATTTTAACGTCCTCTCTTAGAATTGTCACCTTTATTAATAAGGAACTAGAGGTCGAATAAAGGCAATTTTGCGTTCTGAAACTATTCATTTTGTTCTGTTCTTTGCATTCTCAGTGTTGTGTTTTTATCAATAGTCTACTGAAGTCTTATATATGTCATTTTATTTTGGTCTGGGTTTTCGTCGACAATGACGTCGCCGCGTTTTGAATGTTCGTGTGAGTCGCTAAGAATTTTAACGTCCTGTCTTAGAATTGTCACCTTTATTAATAAGGAACTAGAGGTCGAATAACGGCAATTTTGCGTTCTGAAACTATTCATTTTGTTCTTTTCTTTGCATTCTCAGTGTTGTGTTTTTATCAATAGTCTACTGAAGTCTTATATATGTCATTTTATTTTGGTCTGGGTTTTCGTCGACAATGACGTCGCCGCGTTTTGAATGTTCGTGTGATTCGCTAAGAATTTTAACGTCCTGTCTTAGAATTGTCACCTTTATTAATAAGGAACTAGAGGTCGAATAAAGGCAATTTTGCGTTCTGAAACTATTCATTTTGTTCTGTTCTTTGCATTCTCAGTGTTGTGTTTTTATCAATAGTCTACTGAAGTCTTATATATGTCATTTTATTTTGGTCTGGGTTTTCCTCGACAATGACGTCGCCGCGTTTTGAATGTTCGTATGAGTCGCTGTCAACTTAAACACGATCCAACGTCCGGTCTGAGATTTCCAAAGTCTGATATCTACCATTTTGTTTTGGTCTGGGTTTTCATTGACAATGACGTCACCGCGTTTTAAATGTTCGTTTGAGTCGCTAAGAATTTTAACGTCCTGTCTTAGAATTGTCACCTTTATTAATAAGGAACTAGAGGTCAAATAAAGGCAATTTTGCGTTCTGAAACTATTCATTTTGTTCTGTTCTTTGCATTCTTAGTGTTGTGTTTTTATTAGTAGTCTACTGAAGTCTTATATATGTCATTTTATTTTGGTCTGGGTTTTCCTCGACAATGACGTCGCCGCGTTTTGAATGTTCGTATGAGTCTCTGTCAACTTAAACCCGATCCAACGTCCGGTCTGAGATTTCCTAAGTCAGATATCTACCATTTTGTTTTGGTCTGGGTTTTCATCGACAATGACGTCATCGCGTTTTGAATGTTCGTGTGAGTCGCTAAGAATTTTAACGTCCTGTCTTAGAATTGTCACCTTTATTAATAAGGAACTAGAGGTCGAATAAAGGCAATTTTGCGTTCTGAAACTATTCATTTTGTTCTGTTCTTTGCATTCTTAGTGTTGTGTTTTTATCAATAGTCTACTGAAGTCTTATATATGTCATTTTATTTTGGTCTGTGCTTTCATCGACAATGACGTCACCGCATTTTAAATGTTCGTTTGAGTCGCTATGAATTTTAACGTCCTGTCTGAGAATTGTTACCTTTATTGATTTAAGGAAATAGAGATCGAATAAAGGCAATTTCATGTTCTGAAACTATTCATTTTGTTCTGTTCCCCGCATTCTCAATGTTGTGTTCTTGCCAATAATGTACGAAAATCTTAAATATGTCGTTTATTTTGGTGTATTTCATATGCACCTCATGTGTTTCTCGGATAAATGAACTCCTATCAAGCAGAAGGTATCCCATAGGTGTAGGCATATCTGACTCGGATGTTAGAAACTTTAATTTGGCGTGAATGAAGATACGATTTTTTAAGTTTTTAATTGCCCTTTTTCCTATAGTAAGCCCCCTTGTCATTCCTACTATCGTTCTAGTGTCATTCCAAACCTTTGGGTGGTGGATTCAATACCGGGTACCGCACCTTGACTTGCCTTCAAATTACGGTTGCAGGTCCGTGTCGGACTCCGGTGAATTCAACAAATTTATTGCTTGACACCGCCCTCTAAGAAACTTTCTCGGGATGGCCCTGTTTCTACTGTTAACGTTAACATAGTACTTTCTTACCATATTATATACTCTTGATGTTTAATTAAAACCTATCGTTTTAGAAATAAACCTCGGGGCTGGTACGCAGGCTAGAGGTTTCCTTGATATTAGCGTCTTTTGGCTTTGGGTACAGTCCTCTCAATCCCACGCTATAGCTCCTCAGTAGTATATTCTTTGAGAATTAGTCAATTCAATAGGCACCAGCCTCGTCAAAAAAATTAAACAATTATTCCCCCATTCAATTTAATCTAGAGAAAGTATTATCAAACAACACAAAAGATCAAAACAAGTTCGTTGTCTTGTATTGAAGAAAAGTGCTTCATATTGTTTAAGGAATAGTTCAGCATCAAATCTTCCCGTGATTACGAGGCTGCAGTAAAGTATGATTGTAAATAAGTAGAAGAAACTATAGTGCAGACGGATCTCTCACAAAATTTAATTTGTACGTAATTTCCAAACTACATTCACCTTCACAAATACCGACTCTTGGAGATACAAATGAGATGAAATGCGTGGATGATATCTCTAAAGCAAACTTGCTGTATAAACATTTTTCCAATGTCTTTACTGCTGACAATGGTATTAATCAGATTTTGAACCACGCTAGCCACACAACAATTGGCATTACTAAGTTCTCTGCTAAAAATGTTCTGAAGCGTTAAATAGGTTGCCTAATATAAACATCGAGAACACCAGACGGGTACCCAACCTTCTTCAGAAAATCGATTGCTGATGCGATTGCCTTTCCTCTCTCAGTAATATTTGGAATATCTATGTTATCTGGCTGATTACCCGATGTATGGAAAATTGTAATTATCATCCCATTGTAGAAGTTAACTATCTCAACTATTACTTTCAATAGATCTATGGAGCACTCCTATTAAAAATTGATACTGTCCTCCCCGCTGTCCTCATAGAACAGTATGGAACAGCCTACCTGAAGATACCATCAGATCCTAGTCCCTATTACAGTTCAAATATGGTTTGAAACGTTTAGAATTAACACCTTTTTGCAAAGCTTTTCAGCTTTCAGCAGATTCGAATTATCCCGCACATTATACAAGTCTTTATTATCACATATGCAAATATATCTTAAATTAGCCTAAACGTTATATGTAAGTGAAATGTAATGTCTCTTTATTTGCCTGCCAATATGAAAACATTTGGCAAAATATATCAAATCAAATCAAATCAAACACTCAATCGATAGCCCGGTCCCCTTCAATTCCTGGGAGTCTCGAGATTTAACAGAAAATCATTACATATTTTGTTGCAAGCATTTTGCTTAACCCTGGCCTCCCGGGGAAGCCTCTGTTACATAACCATGGCTACATCCACAATTGTTTTTGTTGTTTAATTTTTTCAATGAGTCATATTCGAATTAACAATGGCGTAAGTTTTGAAAATCATAATCAAGATATAAAAAATGAAAAAATGGCTCCTCGGCGGATCACGACTGGAAATCTTCGAAATTCACCTTTTTCACGCCTCAGTCACATTCTCGTTTCTTGCAACTATTGTATTGTAAACTCATACTCAGATTAAAATAGTGTAATCAAGAGTTATTTAAATGTTAAATTTCTTTACAAATTTGAAGACTTTCTAATTTCTATTTACAAATTATGTTCTTGTTTGAATTAATAATTTTTTTCTATTTTGTCTATTCTGATGTATGTATAATTGTTCATAGCGTTCTTTGGAAACTTGGATATATTTCCATTTTCTATTGAGTAGTATAAGTGTCTCCTCATAAAGCTGTTCGCATACACCATTTTTTTGTCCAAATCTTTGTTAAAACATACATCTACTGCGAAGGCTATGGCGTAAAGGCCACAGTCCACGCAATTCGGCTGTTGCTCGACATCTGGAATGACTATATCAATTGGCTGCTCCCAGTGCCGATAAATTATTCTCAAAAATTGTTGAAGTAGACGTGTCAAATTTGACTCGATAAACATTCGACATGCATACTGCCGTATCATGCTATCTAATAAATAGATTGTTTTGCTGTTTGGCAAACGAACGAGTGTCACCCAATGATTTCGTCCGTTGAACATAGGCTGGACCCACAGCTTTGTCAGGTCTTTATCCATTGTTAAATTTGTTCCTCGTTGATAAAACTGAATGTTTTCCAGGCCTGAAACATCCGGAAATTGATTCTTTAAAAGCTGCGTAGCAGCAAATATATGATTTTCGGACAGGCATGCTCCTCTACTGATGGCATCCAAATCATCTTCATCTAGATGGAAGGTCGTCATATCTGAGAAAAAAATATTAGAAATGTTGCAGAGACTAGAAGAAGAAGAATTTATAGTTACACTATATATAAAAATATAGTAATGTAGTTCGAATGAACAATTTTTGTCCAACTGATTTACTTCATGTCCACTAAAAACCTCTCTAGCAATTAATATCAAGGAAAATCACCTTGAGTTTACGGCCGCGCTGCGAACGTATGTACGCTAGCAATGCTCAGAATTCTCCATCACAATTAAGCCTGAAAGTGTATCTTATCGAAACAAATGTATCTTCTCATCTTGCCGTCTGTAACGATGGTGGATTGAGATATAGGATAAATCGTTACTACAATTTATTGTTCGCGAGAGATCTCCCAAGGACCTACCAATCTAACTCCGCCCACATTGAGACCAGCAAGGAGCGTAGCTCACCTAATGATATTTATAAAATTATCGAATGATATACCACGCATTGGTACTATAATGTATTGAAATATATAGCCATAGTGTATTTGACTGTTATATGTAAGTATAAGTTTATTTAAAGAAACTTCCCTTTATCAGCCAGACAATTAATATTCTTTGCATATTAAACAGCAACAACATCATGCATAATCGGAGGCTTATATAATGGAGGTTAAAGATTTAACACAAATTCATTATATAAGCGGTATGTAAATATATAAATTAAATAAGTTGTTTTTCATTCTTATTTCTCATTATCTTTGTCATTATCTTCCGTCATTATTAACTTACTTAGCTTAAATATTAATACGTTTATCATTGTATTAACTTGTAGTTTTAAACGCCATTATCATAGCCATTGCAATACTATTACCATTCAAACATTATAAATCATTATCTACTTAATGAACCAAAAAAAGAAGAAAATTGGTGTAACAAATTGTGTCAAATATTTGTCTCTCTTATTTTGTTTAATCCTGTTTCGTGTATCTGCCAAGCAAAGTCTACAACTCCCTGTGTAAATTATAAATCAAATCTTTTGGCGGATATAGTAGCCTTCCCATATATATCAAAACTGACATTTTTACCTGTATAATTATCCACTATTGGTTGAGATTTGTAGACAGTGACATCATAGATCGGATTATCTATTAAATTAAAAAATTAAAAGTTCCATTAAAGGTAAATCGGTAAATTCCTGGCTAAATCAGATCAAATCATTGTGCATATATGCATTGTTATAGAAATAATCGAACCAGCTTCCCAATCGTGTTTGGTTGATTGAGACTTTTGTATTTTCGCAAAAAGAAGAGCAGGTTGGAAAAGTATCTATATACATAATATCTATTGATATTTTATAAATCAAATATAGCATGGCACTTGATCTTTATGGAAGATAATACACGAAGTACGTACTCAGTGAAACAAGAAAATATATCTCATCATGTTTTCGTGTATTACTTTTCATAAAGATCTATAGTGCAATTTATATCTGACAAATATTGCTAAGATACTGATATCATTAGGAAAAGCTATTAGTAACAACCTCCACAAAATACCTAAGGGGTGATTAGCTCAGTTGGCAGAGCAACCGAACTTCACATCGGATCATATCTGATCGACCGTGGTTCAAATCCCCCTAAGGTCAACTCAGCCTTGACTTCATCTGAAACATCAAATGAGTACCATCTGAGGATGGCGGATGGAATGGTCCAGAGGGAATTGCATTGTGAGTAGCTGCGGCGCATCGTTGCGCATTGACAATCGAGACCTATCTGCCATGAAATCTGTTGAAATTGATCTGCAGTGTCGCGGCTGAGATCAACAAAGAGCGTTTAAAATCATTGCTCTCAGCGAAAAAAGCCACTCATCTAGAAATAGAGGAGTGGTACGGGTGCCTTCGGTAGGGCGACACCGTCTACATTACTTATTACAAAATACCTTGACATGATGTGCCATTTTCAGGACGGTCTACGTATCCATAAAGTTACACGAATAAGCAAGAAGTTATATCTTGGTTTACAAATCCCTTTCTAGCAATACGTCGGCATCATTTTTTGTTTGTTAATTTGAAACATAATAGCAAGAATACTTTCGTTTTCCAAGAATTCGATACCTGTTATTATGGAGTTTAAATCGGAAGCTTGAGTGATGCATACTGGCCAGCCACCGCATTATGTGAACGGTATCTGTACTATAAATTTCGACTGGTCAAGAAGTGGTTATACCTTTAATCTTAGGAGTAGAGTTAGGATTAAAAGGATCTTCTTCGTCGGATTCAGAGCTACAATTCTGAGCCACTGCATCTACGTACTTCCTTAAACCTAGAATAGAGAAGAAATTAAGAGAAATTATAACGAGAAAGCATAACAATTTTAACTGGGGATGGGGAGATCATACCCATGTCTATCAGGAATCTATCCGAGCATCGAGTATATAATATTGTGAATTTGTTAAGGAACAGCCAAAGAATGCCATCAATTACAATGAAAGGAAAGACTAACTGTTAATTTTTTTGCTGAATTCAATTCCGTGATCTTTCTTCATTGGCTTTATTCTGACGAATTTGCATTGGAGTTCTAAATACGAAAAAAATGATTGCAATTATTTGAACCTTGTGAAATATATATGTCCATAAAATAATACTGTCTGCATACCATAAGGCAGCAATTGATATTCTTCTTCTTTTTCTATATCGCTTTGGTATACGACTTTAGGCCCTGTTGTGGACGATACATCCCACGGTACTGAAAATGGAAGAGTTAAACCTTAGACTGGAGTTATTCCTTGTGGAAATGAAATATATGCAGCACAGTTTATATTACTATCCAGTGACGGCTTTCTATTTTTGACACCAACAGGACAATACCTCTCCATCAAGATTAGTTTGTCTGTACACTGGCAGATGATCGAATACAAATAGATTAATGAATTCTCTTTAATTAGTACTTACAAGTTAGCGAATGAACAATAGGTTCAGCGTCATCAGTAGCATCGATCATATTATCTCGTTCCTCATCGGAATCATCTAATATTAAATAGTAGATACATATAAAACAACAACGACAATATCTCTCGATCAAAATTAGTCTGTCTGTATACTGGCAGACGATCGAATACAAATAGATTAATGAATTCTCCTTAATTAGTACTTACAAGTTAGCGAATGAACAATAGGTTCAGCGTCATCAGTAGCATCGATCATATTATCTCGTTCCTCATCGGAATCATCTAATATTAAATAGTAGATACATATAAAACAACAACGACAATATCTCTCGATCAAAATTAGTCTGTCTGTATACTCGCAGACGATCGAATACAAATAGATTAATGAATTCTCTTTAATTAGTACTTACAAGTTAGCGAATGAACAATAGGTTCAGCGTCATCAGTAGCATCGATCATATTATCTCGTTCCTCATCGGAATCATCTAATATTAAATAGTAGATACATATAAAACAACAACGACAATATCTCTCGATCAAAATTAGTCTGTCTGTATACTCGCAGACGATCGAATACAAATAGATTAATGAATTCTCCTTAATTAGTACTTACAAGTTAGCGAATGACCAATAAGTTCAGCGTCATCAGTAGCATCGATCATATTATCTCGTTCCTCATCGGAATCATCTAATATTAAATAGTAGATACATATAAAACAACAACGACAATATCTCTCGATCAAAATTAGTCTGTCTGTATACTGGCAGACGATCGAATACAAATAGATTAATGAATTCTCCTTAATTAGTACTTACAAGTTAGCGAATGACCAATAAGTTCAGCGTCATCAGTAGCATCGATCATATTATCTCGTTCCTCATCGGAATCATCTAATATTAAATAGTAGATACATATAAAACAACAACGACAATATCTCTCATTTAAAATTAGTCTGTCTGAATACTGGCAGACGATCGAATACAAATAGATTAATGAATTCTCCTTAATTAGTACTTACAAGTTAGCGAATGACCAATAGGTTCAGCGTCATCAGTAGCATCGATCATATTATCTCGTTCCTCATCAGAATCATCTAATATTAAATAGTAGATACATATAAAACAACAACGACAATATCTCTCGATCAAATTTAGTCTGTCTGAATACTGGCAGACGATCGAATACAAATAAATTAATGAATTCTCTATTCAATTTATAATAATCTATACCCTTATATGGAACGGGTAAGAAGCTCCGATCAAATTCGATATATTGATTAACTTAATCGGAATGCTGTTAATCGAACATTGACCAATGAACAAGGTCCATAATTATTATCAACATGTATTAAATACATGTCGATAATAATGCTTGATTACAGGTCCCTAATCAATGTCTCAGACCATAGGGGATGAAATGAGAAGCACCGGTCAACCATATTGCAAGGTCGAAACAATTAGTATCAGTTAACTGGTTCTTACGTTTTGTCTTCTTCAGTCGAGCATCTGTAAATGTTGGTTTCACCGTTGTTTGCTTATGTTCTCGGTTAAGAGCTTCATCATCATTATCACCATTCAACGCATACAACTTTTCCATGATTTTAGTCTCTTTTTTGTCTTCAGTTTGGAGACATTGCGGAACTACATTGATACTGAAATTACCATGGTTGAATTCTCCACTTATAGTTGCTTCGAATTCTGCGGCATTCTGTGTGATTATAAAGTGATTAGCATCATAAAACTAGCAGAATCTTTTAGGTTCTTTATTGATTTAAATTCAAACTTTTAGGCCTCAACTTATGGATACATGAGCTGTTAATTTCTGCACTACAGTCAATCGAAGGCCCAGCCCCACATCCCGGGATGTGCCGAGTTTTAACGGAAGGGAGTAATTGAATGATTTTTCAAGCTTAACTCCAGCTACCCGATTACACATTGTTATAAATATTATAAATGTGTATAATGTATTACAAAGTGTTAGAAATTGGTTTATTATACAAAAACTGGAAAAGAAAAGCAGTAGGATTGTAGGAAAGAACAAAAATGCAGGTTATTCTTTCAATGGTAGCTGACGCAGTACGTCCGGGCATTCCGTGTGTTACAATTCAAATTGCAAGCGATTTTTGCCACCGATCACGACCGGCTAATCCGGCTACATCCCGGGGGTGGCAGAGCCAGACTACCGATTGAGTAGTGCAATAACTAAACAAGCCAAATAAATAGAGAGCTACAGTACTACAAAAGTACAAACTTGTCATGCTTGTATTAAATGGTTAACACCAGCTGTTCTGGCGAAAACAGCATGATTATAGCGATATGTAGGTCTCGTATAATCTCGTATTTGATTAGCCTCAATTTCGTGTAATTAGATATAATGTAGTTAATAATTAACGTGTATGACGTAATTTAGGCTATGGCTATACGGCGTATTTTGAGCGAAAATAATGCAGGCGTATTTAATGCATTATTTTCGCCTCGAAATACGCCTTCGAGATGTTTGAAAACTTGAAGCGCGCTAAACAGGCGGAAATAAATTAAATTGCGTTTTACATAAACAAACTATTGTTCCCAACGGCATGAGACAAGATATTTGTTTTCGTCAAGAGGCAATATGATATCGTATACGCTGTTCAAGAAATACCCATTGGAAATAAAAATTACAAACTTAGCTTTGCGATAATGTCGAGAAGAGTTTGCATTTAAGTAACTATGAATTTTTATTTAAATACAATCAAAATGTGAATGTTTTGAGATTTGATTACTGTATTGCATTTTTAAGTCCATGTTTCTGATTTCCAATGATATATAAAATAAAATTTATATCAGCCTTGAAGACCATTGAATTATGAAATAAATGATTGATAAAAGAGAATGAACAATTTGTTGTACTTCGATCCCTGCTCATTTGTATTTGTTGTTCATTGAACCATTTCCAAGCTGTTGCTATGCTGTTGCCATGCAACTACGTCTAAACGAGACAAATTAAATGTCTAAACCCCCGTCTTTGTTGAAATAATTTACGAATAATTAAGGATTATTATAGAATTACCAAGGATGGCGTTTTATCCACCTTCATTTTCGTCTGCATAGTTCAAAGGCGTATTTGAGAGGTGTCGAAGGCGTATTTGCATTTAAATACGCCTAGCCAAGGCGTATTTTGGCATTTTAACCGGTTAAAGTGCAACATGCGTATTTAATGCGCGCTATAAGGCGTTCTCCAGGCGTATTTTAGGCGTAAATAATGCTCGAATTAAATACGCCTGCATTATTTCCGCTCAAAATACGCCGTATAGCCATAGCCTTAACTGTGTATATTTAGCCTGCGCGCAGACCTAAATCTTTTTTAATTAGTAGCCTAGGGTCTGCGTAATATCGACAGAAAGCTTGCGCTGGGCTGACGTTGAAGCCTACTAATACAATACTAATACTAATGGAACAGTGTGGCATATTGTGTAGGTTATTTCAACTTTCTTAATTCAAAATTGAGGTAAAACATGTGCGAAATTTTCGGACTTACATCATGTTTTGTTTAGAATTATACAAGTTGATAGATATGCGACATTATGCTAATTAGATATGCCCACGTCATTATTTAGTCTTATATGTATGTATGATGTAAACGTGTAACAACGCCCCTGTCTTCAGTTTATGTATGTGCGACTGGCAGTTATGTCACGATTTTAGATAAGTCATATTTCGAGTATATTTTAGTATTTTAATGCTTATTATTATTATTGTCTGAAATATATATGAAGTATTTATCGTAAAAGCTGATCTGTCAGTCTTGTTTATGTGTCATCGTTCTTAATGAACCATAAAATCTAAAATCTGTGGTTTTAACGTGGTCTCAAAATGAGCGATGAAGAAGACGTTGGTCAACGTAATGAAGTGAAAACGAAGAAGAATGCAAGAAGGAGTGCGAAAGCACAACTAACACGGACAGGCAATCACCTACGAATGATAATGGAAAAGGGTAGGCCTGCAATGGAGGTAAGCGAACAATTATGTAAAGTTGAAAAAGCTTACAATACTGTAACTGAAAAACACGAAGTGTTTGTAAATGATTTAAATGACGACGAATTTGACAATGAAGAACAATGGATGGACGAATGTCACGATATGTATGTGGAATATGAACTGTCGGCAAAAATTTATATTGATAGATATAACGACAATTCCGCAGTGAATGTAAATGTAACTGAACAAGGACATAATGAAAATAGGAATATGAATGATAATGAAAACACTGATACTGATAATAATGAAACGAATGATAATGAAAACACTGGTATTCAAAACACAGTTGAAGTCACAGTTGAACCAGTTATTAATAACACGGCAAATAACGCAAATGTTGAAACACAGAACACCGACGTCACGAACGATAATCAAGAAAATGAACAAGGAACTGAACAAAATGCTATTTCAATGTTAAGTCCAACGCACACAATTGCGAGTTATTCTAGTGACTCACCTTCAGAAACGGAAAATAATAAAAACACAAACGATAACGAAAAGCCAAATTTAATATGCGGATTCAAAATGGAGAAACCTAAAATGCCGAAATTTGCAGGAGATGTACGAGACTATTCTATGTTTAGAGCAGATTTCAAACATTCTGTTGAAACTAGATACAGCAAGCGAGACTGCATAACATTTTTGAGAACAAGTTTAGAAGCAAAACCGCTTGAATTAATAAAAGGGATCGGCACTGATTATGACGCTGCGTGGGAATACCTTGACGCAATTTACGGCGATCCACGTTTTGTGTCGGACAGTGTGACACAAGACATTGTTAATTTTAAAGGACTAAAAAATAACGAAGATGCAAGATTCTGTGACCTAGTGCATCTTGTAAAAAGAAGCTATAATACATTAAAAGGAATAGGATTACCATCGGATATGAACAATAGCCATGTGTTGGCATTGATCGAACAAAAAATGTGTACCGATGACCGAAAAGTATGGTCACGGGACATAGAACGAGGCAATATGAAAGCAACATTAGACAGTCTGATAATTTGGATGACGTCAGAGATGAAGTCTCGAATGAGAGCAACCGCACCCATTAGAACAACTACTGTAGCTACTAGCAACGGTCGTGTAAATGTATTTTCAGCAACGGACTCAACTGATAATTCTAAGAAAAATTATTCATTCAATAAATGTTGGCACTGCAAAAGTTCATCACACTGGCCTGATCAATGTAATAAACTTTCAGCTATGAGTGTTGATGATAGAATCGATGCTTGTAAAAGTAATCATGTCTGTTTTAGTTGTTTGAAAAAAGCGGCTAAAGAGCATAAAGCTTCAAACTGTACCAAAAGAAAACAATGCACTAAAGTAGATAATGGTCAAGTATGTAATAAATATCATCATGAACTTTTACATAAAATTGAAATAAGAGCGAATGCAAATGTAGCTGCAATTAAAATGACTGCTCCTATTTTACCTATTATACCTGCCAAGTTATGTGGCAATGGAAACAATGATGTGACGGCAAACGTGTTAATCGATTCTGGAGCTCAAATAAGTTTGATTAGACACGATTTAGCAAAACAATTGGGATTAAAAGGCCGAAGTAAGTCTATAACAATAACTAAAGTGGGAGGTGTAGAAGAAAAACTGGACACTAAGGAATATAAATTTAAAATACAATCACTGGAAACAGGAACAAAATATGTTACAAAGGCTATCGGAATTTCTCATATAAGTGATGATGTAGGTGGTATTGATATTAAACAATTAGCATTGAAGTTTAATTTAAATGAACAATTAATTAAACAACGAGACGGTACTATTGATATCTTAATTGGCGTAGATCATCCCTGAATGCACACTGGCACTTCCAAACAAGCAGGGAATTTAATTGCCAGACATTCCCCGCTAGGATGGGTTATATTTGGCGAAGAATCGGATAGAACAACAACAACTAAAACTGTTATGCACGTGTCATACACGCGACCGGTAGACTTGACAGACTTTTGGTCTACTGAAACTATGGGAGTAGCTATTGATAACTGTGTAAAGTGTACAAACATTAATAACTTGAGTACACAAGAAAGAGAAGAATTAAATATAATAGAAGACTTATGTGTTAAAACAGATAAACAATGGTTAATTGGTTACCCATGGAAAAGAGATCCTAATGATTTACCAAATAATTACCAACAAGTTAAAAGAAAGTTAGAAAATACTGAACGGCGTTTGTTAAAAACACCAGAGCATGCCCTTACATATGATAAACAAATCCAAGAAATGGTAGATATGGGCTTTGCAAGAAAATTAAGTAAAACTGAAATTGATAATTATGACGGACCTATACATTATATTGCACATCATGCCATTGTAAGATTAGAGAAAACAACACCTGTACGTATTGTATTTAATTCATCAGCTGTATACAAAGGACATTGTTTGAACGATTACTGGTACAAAGGACCAGATTTATTAAATGATATGTTTGCAATTATTTTACGGTTTAGAGAATATGAAACCGCATACGCAGGAGATCTTTCAAAAATGTACCACAGGGTCTTGATCCCAACAAGGGACCAACATGTTCATAGGTTCCTATGGCGGGATTTCGATGAAAGTAAACCACCAGATATTTATGTAAAATCTGTGTTAACTTTTGGGGATAAACCTGCACCTGCTATGGCAGAAATTGCATTAAGAAAAACTGCTATTGAAAATGAACAATTATATCCTGACGCAGCAGAGATATTAATTAAAAATACATATATGGATGATATATTAGATTCTAGAAATTCTATTCAAGAAGTTACGGTATTAACTGATCAAATTGACGAAGTTCTGAAAAGTGGAGGTTTTGCCGTTAAAAAATGGCAATCTAACAAAATTATTGATGCTAACTTAACACAATCTGATGATATTAATAATTTGAAAGTACTTAATGGCCCAACAACAGAGAAGGTATTAGGTATTGTATGGAATAAATCCAATGACGAATTTGCATATACTGTAAACAAAATTACAAATGATTATGAAAAGGAATTTACAAAGCGAAAGATTTTAAGTATGGTATCGAAAATTTATGATCCTATTGGTTTTGCTGCCCCAGTTATTATCAGGGCAAAAATTGGTATTCAGCAATTATGGGAACAAGGTTTATCATGGGACGAAATTATTAACAAAGATTTTAATACAGATTGGATAAAATTATTTAATGAAATTGAACAATTAAACGATGTGTCATTTTCAAGATGTTTAACAACTACGGATATTGTGGGTAAACCAACGCTATGTGTGTTTTCAGACGCGTCTAAAGATGCATTTGGTGCATGTGCCTACATCAGATGGAAAGATCACGAGAAATACAATGTAAAATTTATTGCTGCTAAGTCGAGAGTCGCTCCGCTAAAACGACTCACAATACCAAGACTTGAACTTCAAGCCGCGGTTATTGCAAGTAGACTTGGAAAATATATTCTTGAACAGTCCAGATTAAATTTTGAAGAAGTTATCTACTTTTGTGATAGCACAATCACATTGTCATGGATAACAACGTCAGCTAAAAGGCTCAAGCCATTTGTATCGGCTAGAGTCAGTGAAATCCAAGAGAATTCAAACCCAAGCAACTGGAATTACATACCGACAGCACACAATGTCGCTGATGACTTGTCAAGAGGTTTACATGTTAATGAATTAAAATCGAGATGGAGAAATGGCCCTTCGTTTTTAAAAGATGATAAGGAGAACTGGCCAAGCGGAATATATGCTTCAGAGGAAAGAAACGAATGTTACAAAAACGAATTAATTAATATTAAAGCTGTTAATGTAGCTATTATTAAAACAGATGTTATAAAGTGCGAGAATTACTCAAAGTGGAGCAACTTAATCAGGATTACCGCTTATGTTAAAAGATTTATCAACAACTTTGTACATAAATATTCAAAGACAAGCTTAGTTACAGCTAAAAGGGGAGAATTAAGTACGGAAGAAATTGAACAAGGAAAATTATATTGGATAAAAGTATCACAAATACCAATTATTACAAGAATGAAAGAGAAAGATTTAGCTACACTAAGTCCTTTTATTGATGATAAAGGCGTGGCAAGGGTTGGAGGAAGAATTGATAAAAGTATATCCTCATATGGAGATGTTCAACCCATTCTGTTACCTTATAAGCACCATGTGTCATATTTGATAACACAAGATGCACACAATCGTGGTCATCATGGAGTTGCCGCAACAGCAGCGAAAACTAGACAAGTATATTGGATTATCAAAGTACACAAGATTGCTAAGAGCATATGTTATAAATGTGTATTTTGTAAAAAGTTTACACCAAAGCCTGAGCATCAATTTATGGCAAATTTACCAAACTGTAGACTGCAGCCTTGTACGCCACCCTTTTACAAAACAGCATGTGATTATTTTGGTCCTATCAACGTAAAAATTAGTAGAAATAAGACGCAAAAGCATTATGGAATTATATTTACATGTTTAAATACAAGAGCTGTCCATTTGGAAGTTAGCAGTGATTACTCTACAGAACAGTATTTACAAGCACTGCGGAGATTTTTTGCAACAAGAGGTTATCCAACAATGATGATGAGCGACAATGGCAGTCAGTTAGTAGGAGCAGCAAAAGAATTAAAAAAGATGATCAAAGATTGGAATGTTACTGACATAAAAACTGAATGCGCTAATAAAGGCATGAAATGGCAATTTACTACACCACTTGCTCCACACCACAACGGATGTACAGAGTCTTTAGTAAAAACCTGTAAAAGAGCTTTAAAGAAAGCCACTGGTGAACACTTGTTAAATGTATTAGAGTTGTACACCTATTTTAAAGAAGTTGAAAATTTAGTTAACGAAAGGCCTATTGGTCGTATACCAAACGATCCGAACGACGGAGGCTACCTCTGTCCCAACGACTTACTTCTAGGCAGAGCTTCTTCTAGAGTTCCGCAAGGACCTTTTATTGAAACCAAAAACCCAAGAAAACGCCTTGAATTTGTTCAATCTATTGTTCAGTCATTTTGGAAAAGGTGGAACAGAGATGTGTTACCAGCATTGATACCAAGAAGAAAATGGCACGTTGAACGAAGAGATGTTAAAGTTGGTGATATGGTTGTGGTAACAGATGCGAACCCAATCAGAGGAAAATGGACAGTTGGAAAAATAGAGAAAACGTATGCAGGAAAAGACCAACGGATAAGAAATGTTGACGTAAAAACAGCTACTGGTATTTATAAAAGACCGATTACAAAATTATCAGTAATATTACCTGTTGAAGGCTACAATGAAGATTAAACGGAATAGTAGCAGAAAAATTAGCATATGAATATGCAAATAAAAATTATTATTACCAAGCATATATATAGCACATGTTGCAACCATAAAGTAATTAACGAGTTAAAGTTAATAAAGCTGATTATTGTATGCAAGCATTACATCTTAAAGTTAAATTTTAGTTAAGTTTTAAATTTTATAGTAAATAGATAGTTGTACCAACGGGCCGGAGGATGTTTTGTTTAGAATTATACAAGTTGATAGATATGCGACATTATGCTAATTAGATATGCCCACGTCATTATTTAGTCTTATATGTATGTATGATGTAAACGTGTAACAACGCCCCTGTCTTCAGTTTATGTATGTGCGACTGGCAGTTATGTCACGATTTTAGATAAGTCATATTTCGAGTATATTTTAGTATTTTAATGCTTATTATTATTATTGTCTGAAATATATATGAAGTATTTATCGTAAAAGCTGATCTGTCAGTCTTGTTTATGTGTCATCGTTCTTAATGAACCACATCATCCTGAGGTTCTTTGATAATCACTATATCGTAGGTGATCTTACAGGTTTCTATTTTACATGTGAGTTTAGCTCTGGCGAAGTGATGACAACTTTTGCGGGAGTTTCTTTTATTTGCAGTCAATCCGTGCTTCGATATAAGAGAACACACTGGATTCTCCGTCGCTAAGTAAGGAAGGACTGCAGCAGTCCAATTACGGAATGGTCTTCCGCAAGTACACCATTATTGTTACATTATGATACTACCTTTAATATTGGTGACTATTACCAGAGCCATCTATTTACAAGAGTTGGGACACGCTTTCATGTGCCGCTATCGTCTCCAATTGGACAGATGCCAATCACGTGATTTTTGGATGCCATCTTTGTTCTTTTGAAAACAGGTTCTCAATCATTTCAAGTGAAACGCGCGAAAAAATACAATACAATATGGCT
Organism: Haliclystus octoradiatus; assembly: GCA_916610825.1. NCBI lineage: Eukaryota > Metazoa > Cnidaria > Staurozoa > Stauromedusae > Haliclystidae > Haliclystus > Haliclystus octoradiatus. The sequence continues at coordinate 3,600,092 of OU744451.1, forward strand.
GAAAAAACACACAACATTCTCCTGCACATGCGCACTGTTAAAAACGTGCTCGGGTCCAGGCAAAAAGATACAAAAATGGCAGAAGTGTCCCAACTCTTGTAAATAGATGGCTCTGACTATTACGTATCGTCCTTGGTATTTCGCCATACATCATTTGATGATGAGCCACTCATACCCATTGGTTTTCTGATTCACAATCGTAAATTGCTATGTGATCACAAAGAATTCCTCAGGGATATTTTACACCGTTGCCCAAAGTTGCAATCAAATCGTTCCATTATAGTAACCGATAGAGAATATGATTATGGAACAATCTTACCCAGCAAGATGAAGCATGTCCTCTGCTGGATCCATTTAAAAAAAGATCTCAAGGCATGGATGTTCCAGAAAAGGAGCAATGACACCTTGAAATTCACAAAAGACGATTTCAGAGAAGCTCATGACATGTTGGACAGTCTTCTGAATAGCAACAATGAGAAAGACTTTCTTGGAAGCTGGCAGCGTTGCAGCAAAAGCCAACTTTTTCATACTTACCCACGTCTACAGCAGTATTTTGAGGTAAGTACGAAATGCGATCGAGAAAGAAAAAGATATAAAATGTTATTTATCAACTGTGTATACATAATACAAGCTTTTGAAGCTTATAGATTGAATTATTATACTTTTGAACAATACTTTTTCAGAAAAACATTTTAAATGATGTGAAGTATCAAGCTGGGAAATGGATATTAAAAGAGGCAGGTGTGAAGAATTACGAAAGTGGGATAACAAATAATGCATCGGAAAGCTTCAATGCGATATTAAAACGACTTGGTAGCAAAAAAGATGTACCAGTAGATTTAGTAACTCATGTATTATACAGGGCATGTAATTACTACTGCCGAGAAATCGAAAAGAGTTATTGTCAGCGAGGACAGTTTACGGTAATAATTGTTTTTAATAATCTTCAATGTGTTTCTCTTGCCTCGATAATTGCTATAGCTAAGTATTGGTTACTTTTATTCTCAATTCTATAGGTACGAAGCGAGGAAACAAGATGACAAACGATGTGTCTCAAAAGGTTGTCAAAATAGGCAAGGCCAAGTCAGGTAATCGTGCACTCTGTTTACTGTTGAATTAATAGCATGAACTGCATGATGGTCAACAATATATAATATCAGTGAAACCTGTATATAGCAGCAAGCTATGTGAGTTAGATAAATTGACCACTATATGGAGGTTGCCTTTATATACATGGCTATTTCAATAGAAACAATAGCAAAAAATGACCACTAAAGAGATGTTATATAAACGTTCAATAAATAAACAAGATGTTAACAAACATATAGCCTGAAATAATGAAATAAGTATGGGAAATTAAACAGATCACGCAAGAAAGAACAATTACGTTGCATTTCTTTCATTTGTATAATTGAATATTTCTTTGTCCGCTTCATCACAGGTATTGATAATTCCATTGGAAATATATCGTAACAGGTCGATCATAGCTATTCGTTGATTAGTAAAGGTATGTACCCTGCTGGGATAATCCATGCAAATTACCGGTGTAGATTTATGTGCTACCACTAAGCATCAGAGTTAATGTGATCCTTTTTATATCAGACAAATACAGCAGTTTGACAATCGATGACAATGATAGCGACTCAAGTACATTTCTTGGTAGGTGTATTGTTTGAAACGATGCTAAATATATGTACATAGTTATAATACGTGTGAGTGATTGATCAAAGTTACTAATTAATTGTAATTATTTCAGATCACAACAACGCTAGTGACGTTAAAGATTCACGCGAATTATTCCTGGATGGTCTTGGTAAAAAGAAGACATAATGTAAAGTTCTTTAGTAATATCAAACTATCAATAACATCTTTCTATTTGATATTTTACGTTCTTTCTTATCACAGGTGATGCTGAAAACCTGACATCTTCTCCAGTGAATAAAAAAGCCAATTCTCCATCTCCATCTCAACTAGGTATGAAAAATATAACTGGTAACAAATTACAACCTTTTGAATTATCAAGAACAGTAACTCACCATCATCATCATTGCAGATCACATCAAATCTAATGCTTCAGGCCGGAAAGCTAAACTCCAAAGTAAATCTGGTACTAATATGCCCTGTAAGTATACGTTTTTGTTGCTTTTGTTTGATAATGTGGGTATAGCATTTTTTTTCTCATTCTATATATTGACCGTTTTTCGACCAATCATATCGCTTGATTTTTGAAGGTTGAGAATATAGCAAAACGTTGTTTCCCGTTCTACTTGATTAATATCCCATAAATGTTTGAATTACTGAAAGATACTAGGCATTTCGCAGCATCAATAACGACATTTTTTAAATTTGACGTTCTTGAATTTACAGGGCACCACGGTTTTACTGGTGAATCTGAGCCTCTATCGTAGACATATTTCGCAAAAGATTCCATTGCGGAGCGACAAATTTATTTTCGTGATTACATTTGCTAAAATCACAAGGTCCCTAACTTTTTCTCTGCGGCCCGGAATTCAATCATAGCTTGATTTCTTAAAACCGTAAAATATTAATCATAATTGTAAATATGTAGTTATATATAGGATGAAGTTATGACAATAATTAATTTTACGTTAATTAATTTTAAAATATTAAAATGTTATATTGTTATAGAAACAAGTTGTGACGCCACCGCAGTAATTAAATTGAGCATGAAATTATAACATTCTCTAATATACAGGGATTTATTTACCCTTCTTGTCTTCTTGTTTGAATTTTAGGTTGTTAACTTATTAGAAAAATTATAACTTTTAGTAAAGTTAAATAATCAAATTAACTTGATTTAGCTACCTGCGTGTTCCCCGGGGTCTGAGGCGCTCCTATTTGGAATAGAAATTTTATAATTTATAAATTGATCAATCAATCGGGAAAATTTCTTCATTTACAATAGACGTTGATTTCGAAAATATTCACAGATTAATTAGGTTATATCCCTTTTTATTTATTCATTTTAAATGATTTTTGTTTATTCAACAGCATTGAATACGAAAGATCTTTCTTCAAAAGATAGTCAAAGCAGTGGTAACTCAATTCATTTGACCCAATCATCAAAAGGTAGAAACAATATGGCATAGACACAGAGCTGTAACATTTTTGCCTTATTAGATCGTTAATTAAAGGCTGGTACCATTATCCTGAATAGTAATCCATTATAGTTACAATTACACTTTTCTACGTAAGACCTAGTAGCATTTTGCTGAGCCTAGATTTTTTTTTATTCATAACTGTCGAATTCAATTCATTGTCCGAGATTTTTCCTAAATTTGAGGCTTCTATAGTGTTAGTATAAACTGTATGCTTATAGAAAAATGCACTCTTGCTAGCATATAGGGAGATTTTGGAGTGGTGATACATGGTAAAATACCCAAAATACAATTTTATTACGCTATCTAACTAGTCTATTTTGCCACCTATATACACTAGACATACACATACACCACCATTTAATATTGTACCTAAGTATTCTCTGCGACTTTGCATGAATAGGTTATAAAGATCGTTTTTGTGAACTGAAGTTTTCCACAGTATCTGAACTCTATAGAATAACTATGAGATAATTATCCATTACAAAATCAGATTATGTTTAGTGCAAATAAAAAATTTTCAAATATCGCTTGATGCTGAAACAATAAAATGACGTTCATGAATCGTAATAATATTGCAAACCAATTATTAGCTGCAGAGAGTTTTGCTTGAAAAGTATCCATATAGTATGCATGCTTAGTTCCTCATTATTTCCTATGATAAAAATATATTATTTGAGTAATTTTCTCTTTTTTCCAGCTTATATGGACAAATACAATATCAAAGAGCCATTGCTAGATGATTGGATCATTGAGTTATCACTGAAGAAAATAGACCTGGTTGATTTACAATCAACAACAGCATGGCTGAATGACAGCCACATGTCAAGTGTCATGGCATTGTTAAAACATCAATTCCCTGATGTTGCAGGACTGCAAAATGTCCTCTTGTCACAAAAATTGATGTTTAAAAAAGACAAGGACCATACAAAACTGTATGTCAAGGTGTTGCATGTTCCTGAAAGAGCACACTGGGTGTGTATGGTTCGATACCCTCATAGCAGAGATATCCATATCTATGACTCTCTTGCGTACAATGGTTTGACAAAGAAACAAGAGCTGGATATTTCTGCTATTGAGGGAACCAACAGAAATTATATAAAAGTTATCATTGAAGACTGTCAACAGCAAGCCAACAGCTATGACTGCGGGTCGTATGCAATAGCATTCGCTACTCAGGCATGCTACCAGGCCAACCAGCACATCAGGAACAATTATGAGCCATCGCAGTTGAGAAAGCACATCATCTCCTGCCTGAAAAGTAAAAAGATGGTTCCTTTTCCAGCTTCGCAGCCTTCCCATGTTGGAATAGTTAAAAACCGGCAGCAAATATGCAAGATCCACGTATTCTGCGTATGCCGATTACCCCAACATTATGAAAAAGATGGCAAAATGATATCCTGTGATGGATGTTTGAAATGGTACCATAATACCTGTCAAGAAAAAAATATATATCCAAAAAAGAGCAGATTTATATGTTCTGGCTGCCTGTTGTGATGAGTTTATATAGTAATGGGAAATGGACTAGTGACTAGTGTCCAGATCTCCACATCTCTCTTTCCTCCGAGACATTATTACTTTAACAAATTAATTAATGGCTAAATATGAATACAAGATTATAAGATTATACATTAACTAATTATAAATAAATACAAATCAATTAAATTTATTTAATTATCAAGAATATATTCATCATACCTCTGTGGACGTTTTATTTAGCTTCTGACGATTCTATGCTAGATACACATTCGTGTGGAGTTACAGATTGATAATATTCTCGTTTTACAAATTTATTGAGTTTTGTCAGATCAATACATAAACGAATTTCATCACTATCTTTTTTCGGCTCCACTACGATCGGATGACACCAATCAGTGGGTTCATCAATTTTCTTAATTACACCTAATGCTACCATACGCTCTAGTTCATTTTTAACAGCGTCACGATATGGTAATGGTACACGACGAGGTGCCCGGACAGCAAATGGCACAACGTCGTCCTTCAATTTAATTGTGAAAGGATCGCCCTTCATAGGAGTTAAATCTTCATCAAAAACAATTGGAAATTCAGCATAAACAGATTCTGTCAAACCTTTAAACAAAACGCAAGGGTCCTGAGTCTTAGATTGAGGGTGAGAATTATTACATATTTTACTAACAGCACTGTCTACCTTGACCAAAGAGAGGGCGTTAATCGCTGGACGACCTAATAATAGACCTTTCATGTCTTTCAAAATATAGATCTGTTCGGTACATGTTTTGTCGTTAACAGTCAATGTCGTTTTCAGTCTTCCTAAAACCACTAGACTTGAGCCATCGGCAGGATGTTGTCGCTTGCCCGAGGCAGATAACTTGTCTATTTTAATTTGTAATCTATCTAGCACATCCGTACCAGCGGCGCCAGTATCTATAATTGCTTTAATTATTTTACGTGGGCTATAATCAGGAAACAATAAATTAGCCTTAAATTGATCGTCTTTAATGTCTGTTCGAGTACAATATATATTTAAGACAGATTTGCCTGAACAAATTTGGGAACCTTTAAAATGGTTCGATTTTTTGCATAAATTACATGTCTTACCATACGCGGGACACTTGCCTCGTTCATGATCTTTAGAACAATATCTACAGTTCTTGATATTTTTAGACTTCTGCTTCTGTTCGGCTTTATTATTCTTGTCCTTTTTATACTGTGACACAGCGTTGATATCTTCATCTTTTGATAGATTTTTGAAGTGTTCTTTACTGGCTTCTTGGGCTTGACATATTTCTATTGCTTTCTTTAATGTCAAGTCTTTTTTCTCTAATAATTTTTCTTTTGTACTTTGATCTCTTATACCAAGGACAATTCTATCGCGCAAAATTCTCTCTCTGCAACATTCTGAATAGTTACACGACTTTTGATGTTCACGCAGATCAGTGAGCCATTTATCAAATGTCTCGTTATGTTGCTAATCACGGGTGTGGAAGCGATGCGATTCTACAACTTCATTGAGAATGCCAGCGGCGTATTTCTCGAGGGCGTCGACCAAGGTTTTGATATCATTTTCTTTTCCTTCCTCTATCGGTGTATTTATTAAAATCTTTAGCGTCTCGTCAGCTAGGCTCAAATGCAGCACGCAGACTTGCTCATCAACGGGTAATTTAGATAACTTTGTCAATTTGACGTATCCTTCCCACTTCAATTTCCATAGGCGAAATGTTTCATATTTGTCGACCGATAAGTCCAATTTAGCCGGAGGGCGAGCTTCGATTCTGATGTTGTGACTTCTTGGTAGGACCATTGGTGACTCAGTAGTATCAGGTTGTTGACTACTACCAGCTATAGACATGATTATTCTAGTATAATAATTATCTTTTATAAAGTTTCAGATCAACTGCGCCATGTGATGTTCCCAATTAGGTTCAAGACAATAACTAGGCAATCAGCTTTAGTAACAATGTAAATCATAGGACGTTAGTTCCCACACAAAGATTATATAGTTGTACATGAGTTTATATAGTAATGGGAAATGGACTAGTGACTAGTGTCCAGATCACCACACCTGTCAGAAGATTAATAACCTGTTGAACTGTGTTGCATTGTAATAAAATTTAAAAGTTCTACATTGATATCTCTATATTGAGATAAATTTACTTTATTTGAATGTGAAATGATTATTTCTTAATGTGAATACTTATCGTGTTAAATATTATTTGTAATTACTAATAATCCAGGTTTATATTATTATGTAATCCATTTATAATCAATTACGCTTTACTATTACCAATTACACTCCTTCAAATTTAACTCCAAAATCAGTACTCTTTCAGAAATTCAAACAATTAGCCAGCAGGAGGGAACTACCAGAGCCTTATATTAGGAATAGTTAATAGTCCGTGGTGAAAGTCAACGCATATAGAAGCGTGATCGGTTACCTGTTAAAGTTCCTATTTTGAAACCTGGTATTTAAAGTCAGCGGAGCCATGTAAATCAAGCAAAACTAGATCGTAGATCGTTTATTAAGGCCTGGTTAAACGGGTTTTGATGCAGACTACTGACACGATTTTCAAAGTTAGAAAGGAGAAAATAAAACGAAATCAATAAAGGTAACAAATCTCAGACCGGTCGCTGGATCGGGTTAAAGTTGACAGCGACTCATACGAACATTCAAAACGCGGTGACGTCATTGTTGATGAAAACCCAGACCAAAACAAAATGGTAGATCTCAGACTGTGGAAATCTCAGACCGGACGTTGGATCGGGTTTAAGTTGACAGCGACTCATACGAACATTCAAAACGCGACGACGTCATTGTCAACGAAAACCCAGACCAAGATTAAATGACATATAAAGGACTTCCATAGACTATTGACAAAAACACAACACTGAGAATGTAAAGAACAGAACAAAATGAATAGTTTCAGAACGCAAAATTGCCTTTATTCGACCTCTAGTTCCTTAAATTAATAAAGGTAACAATTCTCAGACAGGACGTTAAAATTCATGGCGACTCATACGAACATTGAAAACGCGGTGACGTCATTGTCGATGAAAACCCAGACCAAAACAAAATGGTAGATATCAGACTATGGAAATCTCAGACCGGACGTTGGATCGGGTTTAAGTTGACAGCGACTCATACGGACATTCAAAACGCGGCGACGTCATTGTTGACGAAAACCCAGACCAAAATAAAATGACATATATAAGACTTCAGTAGACTATTGATAAAAACACAACACTGAGAATGCAAAGAACAGAACAAAATGAATAGTTTCAGAACGCAAAATTGCCTTTATTCGACGTCTAGTTCCTTATTAATAAAGGTGACAATTCTAAGACAGGACGTTAAAATTCTTAGCGACTCAAACGAACATTCAAAACGGGGTGACGTCATTGTCGACGAAAACCCAGACCAAAATAAAATGACATATATAAGACTTCAGTAGACTATTGATAAAAACACAACACTGAGAATGCAAAGAACAGAACAAAATGAATAGTTTCAGAACGCAAAATTGCCTTTATTCGACCTGTAGTTCCTTATTAATAAAGGTGACAATTCTAAGACAGGACGTTAAAATTCTTAGCGACTCACAAGAACATTCAAAACGCGGTGACGTCATTGTCAATAAAAACCCAGACCAAAACAAAATGGTAGATATCAGACTTTGGAAATCTCAGACAGGACGTTGGATCGTGTTTAAGTTGACAGCGACTCATACGAACATTCAAAACGCGGCGACGTCATTGTCGAGGAAAACGCAGAACAAAATAAAATGACATATATAAGACTTCGGTAGACTATTGATAAAAACACAACACTGATAATGCAAAGAACAGAACAAAATGAATAGTTTCAGAACGCAAAATTGCTTTTATTCGACCTCTAGTTCCTTATTAATAAAGGTGACAATTCTAAGACAGGACGTTAAAATTCTTAGCGACTCACACGAACATTCAAAACGCGGCGACGTCATTGTCGACGAAAACCCAGACCAAAATAAAATGACATATATAAGACTTCAGTAGACTATTGATAAAAACACAACACTGAGAATGCAAAGAACAGAACAAAATGAATAGTTTCAGAACGCAAAATTGCCTTTATTCGACCTCTAGTTCCTCATTAATAAAGGTGACAATTCTAAGACAGGACGTTAAAATTCTTAGCGACTCACACGAACATTCAAAACGTGGTGAAGTCATTGTCAATGAAAACCCAGACCAAAACAAAATGGTAGATATCAGACTTTGGAAATCTCAGACCGGACGTTGGATCGTGTTTAAGTTGACAGCGACTCATACGAACATTCAAAACGCGGCGACGTCATTGTCGAGAAAAACCCAGACCAAAATAAAATGACATATTTAAGACTTCAGTAGACTATTGAGAAAAACACAACACTGAGAATGCAAAGAACAGAACAAAATGAATAGTTCTAGAACGCAAAATTGCCTTTATTCGACCTCTAGTTCCTTATTAATAAAGGTGACAATTCTAAGACAGGACGTTAAAATTCTTAGCGACTCACACGAACATTCAAAACGCGGCGACGTCATTGTCGACGAAAACCCAGACCAAAATAAAATGACATATATAAGACTTCAGTAGACTATTGATAAAAACACAACACTGAGAATGCAAAGAACAGAACAAAATGAATAGTTTCAGAACGCAAAATTGCCTTTATTCGACCTTTAGTTCCTTATTAATAAAGGTGACAATTCTAAGACAGGACGTTAAAATTCTTAGCGACTCAAACGAACATTTAAAACGCGGCGACGTCATTTTTGACGAAAACCCAGACCAAAATAAAATGACATATATAAGACTTCAGTAGACTATTGATAAAAACACAACAGTGAGAATGCAAAGAACAGAACAAAATGAATAGTTTCAAAACGCAAAGTTGCCTTTATTCGACCTCTAGTTCCTTATTAATAAAGGTGACAATTCTAAGACAGGACGTTAAAATTCTTAGCGACTCAAACGAACATTCAAAACGGGGTGACGTCATTATCGACGAAAACCCAGACCAAAATAAAATGACATATATAAGACTTCAGTAGACTATTGATAAAAACACAACACTGAGAATGCAAAGAACAGAACAAAATGAATAGTTTCAGAACGCAAAATTGCCTTTATTCGACCTCTAGTTCCTTATTAATAAAGGTGACAATTCTAAGACAAGACGTTAAAATTCTTAGCGACTCACAAGAACATTCAAAACGCGGTGACGTCATTGTCAATAAAAACCCAGACCAAAACAAAATGGTAGATATCAGACTTTGGAAATCTCAGACCGGACGTTGGATCGTGTTTAAGTTGACAGCGACTCATACGAACATTCAAAACGCGGCGACGTCATTGTCGAGGAAAACGCAGACCAAAATAAAATGACATATATAAGACTTCAGTAGACTATTGATAAAAACACAACACTGATAATGCAAAGAACAGAACAAAATGAATAGTTTCAGAACGCAAAATTGCTTTTATTCGACCTCTAGTTCCTTATTAATAAAGGTGACAATTCTAAGACAGGATGTTAAAATTCTTAGCGACTCACACGAACATTCAAAACGCGGCGACGTCATTGTCGACGAAAACCCAGACCAAAATTAAATGACATATATAAGACTTCAGTAGACTATTGATGAAAACACAACACTGAGAATGCAAAGAACAGAACAAAATGAATAGTTTCAGAACGCAAAATTGCCTTTATTCGACCTCTAGTTCCTCATTAATAAAGGTGACAATTCTAAGACAGGACGTTAAAATCCTTAGCGACTCACACGAACATTCAAAACGCGGTGAAGTCATTGTCAATGAAAACCCAGACCAAAACAAAATGGTAGATATCAGACTTTGGAAATCTCAGACCGGACGTTGGATCGTGTTTAAGTTGACAGCGACTCATACGAACATTCAAAACGCGGCGACGTCATTGTCGAGAAAAACCCAGACCAAAATAAAATGACATATTTAAGACTTCAGTAGACTATTGATAAAAACACAACACTGAGAATGCAAAGAACAGAACAAAATGAATAGTTTCAGAACGCAAAATTGCCTTTATTCGACCTCTAGTTCCTTATTAATAAAGGTGACAATTCTAAGACAGGACGTTAAAATTCTTAGCGACTCACACGAACATTCAAAACGCGGCGAAGTCATTGTCGACGAAAACCCAGACCAAAATAAAATGACATATATAAGACTTCAGTAGACTATTGATAAAAACACAACACTGAGAATGCAAAGAACAGAACAAAATGAATAGTTTCAGAACGCAAAATTGCCTTTATTCGACGTCTAGTTCCTTATTAATAAAGGTGACAATTCTAAGACAGGACGTTAAAATTCTTAGCGACTCAAATGAACATTTAAAACGCGGCGACGTCATTTTTGACGAAAACCCAGACCAAAATAAAATGACATATATAAGACTTCAGTAGACTATTGATAAAAACACAACACTGAGAATGCAAAGAACAGAACAAAATGAATAGTTTCAAAACGCAAAGTTGCCTTTATTCGACCTCTAGTTCCTTATTAATAAAGGTGACAATTCTAAGACAGGACGTTAAAATTCTTAGCGACTCAAACGAACATTTAAAACGCGGCTACGTCATTCTTGACGAAAACCCAGACCAAAATAAAATGACATATATAAGACTTCAGTAGACTATTGACAAAAACACAACATTGAGAATGCGGAGAACAGAAGAAAATGAATAGTTTCAGAACACGAAATTGCCTTTATTCGATCTCTAGTTCATTAAATCAATAAAGATAACAAATCTCAGACCGGACGCTGGGTCGGGTTAAAGTTGCAAAAATGGCGACCAAACGAAAACATGAAATGCTATGAGTAAACCCAATCTTTGACTACTTTAAAATACTAGGCAACATCAATTTGAAAATGATAAACTAGAACACACTTTGACAAACTGCTACAACTCATAATACCTGAGTTAAACGAATATATAGGTTCCTTTTTTCCATACGCATATTCACAGCGTTCCAAACACATATTCAAAATCGCGGCAATCGTAGATGATTATGATAGGTGTGTTTTGTAAAAGTCATTCGTATATAATCACAGCCAAGCTTTCATTTTCTTCAGTTCTTCATCATTAATGTTGTTAATTTGCTATAAGTCCAAAAGAAAGTCTGATTCTGGCGTTATTTCATTCCTAATTGGTCTTTTCATCTGAAGTCGAATGTTCGTATGAGACGTTGCGAATGTTCGTATGGACGTTGGGAATGAAGAAATTAGGCTGGTTTGTGTTTAATCCATTTTTATCGACCGAAATCCGAACTGCATTGCTATCAACCTGTTGCGTTAATCACCATAAATTTTACCAACAAATGATAATATAAAGTTTCTCTATCGATTTGAGTCAAATTTAAGAAACGATTCTCCTGTTTACACTACGAAAAGTAGACTTTAAAATCAATCCGGTCTGAGTCTGAGTCTGTAGGAACCTTCCTGCACCATCTAGAACATTCTAGAACATAGGAGAACCTGTACATGACTCCCAGCATGACTCACAATGACCATGCATGATCTAGCAGCTTCTAGCATTTATCTAAACACTATAAATACAGTAAATGAAAACTATGAAAACTATGAGAACTGAATGTACAGTCTACTATCAACATGTCAACTTGGAATTAATATTATTATTCATAAGAAGAAATATACAAATCAATTCAACCTACGTTGTTATTATTATTTCTTCAACATAATTCTACAGTTCTCATCAATTGGTCCGTCGAATTATAAGAACAACTCATCAATTGGTCCGTCGAATTATAAGAACAACTCATCAATTGGTCCGTCGAATTATAAGAACAACTCATCAATTGGTCCGTCGAATTACAAAAACAACTAATTATGAATAATCTTCAAGACTTTACAACACAATTTAAAATCTGAAAGTATTTTATTACAACATGGAATTGAACACAACATTTTATTCACGACCGCGGCATCAAAACAATATAACTAGATTGATTTTCACACTGAAGAACAATGGCATTTTACGTAACTAATCAAAATACGCAGAAAACACAAGAAATCGAACTAAACACAAGAAATGGAACTAAACACAAGAAATGGAACTAAACATAAGAGTGGAACTATGGAACTACACACGAGAAATGGAAATAAACACAAGAAATGGAACTGAACACAAGGAATTGGATTACCCAAAACTGAAGAGACTGAACTAAAAAAGTAAGATTTTAAAATACTGAACATAAACCGTTGAACATTCCAACATTTTGGAACTTTTAAATGTTGAACACTAAACATTGGACATTCCAACATCATAAAACTTTTAAATATTGAAACATTCAACATTCAACTAAGAACATTGAAACACAATGAACACACTAAGAATACTAAATGAACTAGAAACACACAAGAACAAACAACAGAGTTTAAAATTGAACACACAAGAATAAGCAACAACTCATGAAAATACTGAATTAATCAAACACACAAGAATAAGCAACAACTCAAGAAAATACTGAATTAATCAAGCACACAAGAATAAGCAACAACTCAAGAAAATACTGAATTCATCAAACACACAAGAATAAGCAACAACTCAAGAAAATACTGAATTAATCAAGCACACAAGAATAAGCAACAACTCAAGAAAATACTGAATTCATCAAACTCACAAGCAAAAAATATGACTATAAAAGAAACATTGAAGATTACCAAGCTCATAGAAGAAACTGAAATTAAACCAAATATAGCACTTGTATGAAAATTTCTTTTTCTGGAAATCCAAAGCAATTAAACAAATTGGTATGCACCAAAATTGTAATGAATTTTCTCATTAACTGTTATGCAATTAGTCTATAAGCATATCTAAAACCTTCATTAATAGCTTCTACTATACCATAATTACTTACATTTATATTTACATACATTTATTATTTACAATTTAGCATATATTAAAGCATTAATCTTTCTCATTTTTAGCCTATATCATGCATTTTTATTTATGGCTCCGCCATCTGGCGGGGGGAGTTATGTAGGAACCTTCCTGCACCATCTAGAACATTCTAGAACATAGGAGAACCTACATGACTCCCTGCATGACTCACAATGACCATGCATGATCTAGCAGCTTCTAGCATTTATCTAAACACTATAAATACAGTAAATGAAAACTATGAAAACTATGAGAACTGAATGTACAGTCTACTATCAACATGTCAACTTGGAATTAATATTATTATTCATAAGAAGAAATATACAAATCAATTCAACCTACGTTGTTATTATTATTTCTTCAACATAATTCTACAGTTCTCATCAAGTCTGGGTTTCAGGCACTCCCCGAAACTCACTGATAAATTTTAGAATCAGATCTTAGCAAGATCTAATAAAACTATTGGATTGGATGAATTATATAGCTCGAACTAGTCTAACCAGCACACATTCAAATATTCAATACCAGCAGTGTAACGAAGAATAGTCTTTCCCCTTTGAATTTAGGATGTTAATATTGTATGTTATTAAACTAACACACTTATACAACTCAAGACATCAAATGTAGCGACTGGTAAAGGCAAATTTAGGTGAGTGAAAATGAGATTGCTAGGCTACTTTAGTACTAGGATGTCAGATTTAAGCATTGTCCATAAAGCATATGTAGCGGGTGGAATCAGTCGATGACTATTAATTACCACACGCGTACATAGGAGATTCTGATATAGATATATTTGATGTAATAATTGTAGCTGGCCACCAACAGGGAGAGGATGAATAAGGGTTTATATGACCGTTGATAAACAGAGCCTCTATGAAAGTGGACCAGCTTTGCTAATATAGGTGTTGTCGCCACGAAGGGCAGACGAGAAGAGGGTTGATAAATTACATACAGTGATTTACATTATAAGGTATACGTGATTACAAACGGAAGCTTTACAGTTGACAAAGGAAATACATTATGGATAAGACAATAGACATAAAACAATCCACTACATAACTTCCCCCCACGGAGACGGAGTCCCGTCTGTGAGTGAAAGAAATGAAATAATATTTACAGGAATGAATGAAAAAAGTATAGTTATAGGATAAAAGAAATAATAATTGTTTGTTGTGATGAATTAAATAGGTATACTTATATGTAATCGTTCTTGCTTTCTTTGATTCTGCGACTTGATGGTTATTATGCATAGTGACGAATTCTTGTTTATATGTAGTAAATCTTCGTAAATGTCTTCGTGTAGATATGTTTTTTTTTGTTTTGCTTTGGATGTATATAGTATATTGGTATATAACTTGATAATTTTTTATGCTGAGATACTTTGTGCTTAAGTCTGGCAATCTTTAAGTTCTTGTCGGGTTAAGCCCTAATAATTTTTGTGGTTCCTGCCAGAACTTAGCTTGTGACGGCGTGAATGTATTTAATATTTTCTTCTTTGTTTTTTGTGTAATCACACTCACCCATGGGCGAATTTCATCTAAAATCTTACCAGATATAGCCATATACTAGCCAGGGTTTACGACGCGTAATATTCGGCTGCGTTTTTCAGATCACGTCGGTAGTTACCAATATGTAGCGGGTGGAATGAGTCGATGACTATTAATTACCACACGCGTACATAGGAGATTCTGATATAGATATATTTGATGTAATAATTGTAGCTGGCCACCAACAGGGAGAGGATGAATAAGGGTTTATATGACCGTTGATAAACAGAGCCTCTATGAAAGTGGACCAGCTTTGCTAATATAGGTGTTGTCGCCACGAAGGGCAGACGAGAAGAGGGTTGATAAATTACATACAGTGATTTACATTATAAGGTATACGTGATTACAAACGGAAGCTTTACAGTTGACAAAGGAAATACATTATGGATAAGACAATAGACATAAAACAATCCACTACACATACGTCAGAGACCAAATCATTAAGACTTATTTTATTTCGGACTCACTGTAAGTCTGTAATTACAGTAAATTATGCACAGGCCTGCCCTCAACATGATTTTAAGTCTCTAAAGCCGCCAGCAAAAGTTTATTTTACGCAATTTTATCCCAAAAATTGTTTTTCTGCCCATGAAGACGGAAAAATTCTGTTGTAGTGCTTGCGTCTGGGACGATTATTCCTCTGGCGCTCCAAGAGCTCTACCAATGCCCGGTTGAAAAGAATTGTCCCCGTGGGGGAATGTAATCCCCGCGCAATCTTCAGGAATAAATTCTGTTGACAAATAAGTGCTTTCTCCGGGCAAAACCAAGTTTTCTGAATTCTTATTCTTTGCAACTAGGCAACTCAATTTGGGACAATAAACATAGGACATACGTCAGAGACCAATTAATCATTTTCAGTGTATAATGTAACCTCATTAATAATACTGGGCAACAAGAAATGGACTTATTAAGCGGGTTATGATGTTAAATGGAGTGAAATAATTGAGTTTGATATTTACTTTTAAATTGGAAAATTACTCATACGAAGCAGGTTGATATTAACAGTAGCCTAGCGATATTGACCGAGCTACACTGTAACAGCATTGTGAAATGTTTTGTGAAATTACCTAAATATTTTCACAACACTATATAGATGTCAATTTAATAAGCAAGTTTCTTAGAACAATTGTTAGGAACAGTGCAGTACAGCAGCAGCTTCCGATGATAATTTGATGAGGAAATATTACATTCAAGAATACTACTTCAAAGCTGTGTAGTATGCATCATAATTGTCATTTCTTATCCAGAGAACAGTTTACATAAAAAACGTTTTTTCGAAAGGACTGATGCAATATAATTTGTAACTAAGTTGGGTACCATGGATTTTAAAATAAATGTGCAATTAATCCTCAATTGAGGTGCTACAATCCAAGAAGTCCTGATTACAGGGTAAACTTTAGCCTCAAAATACCGATGGTAAACTAAATGAAACTAATTAAATGACGTAATCATCATTGTCTATGATATATCACTTTATTGCTCGATTTACTTGCTTTTGTGAAATATTATGGAAATTTAGAGACAGTTGTTTTTCTGCAACAGCTGCTCGTTGCAGTTTCACGATTTAGAATTTGCTCATGATCAGGATCATTGACAAAAGATTACGGAAGGCTAGAGCAAATTCAGAAGAAAATCGATAACTCCTTGATTTATAGGACAAAGCTCAACAAAAAATTTGTAAGGAAATGCTGAAAATGTTGTAAGATTCCAGAAAGCTAAACCGTATGTCGGACGCAGCTCATGATTAAAAGAAGTATCATACTCCACTCCTTTTTAAACCTATCATACGCATATTGATGCACTAAAAGCCTTTTGCATCTTAATCAGACCCTGGCGATTGCTATGTCCCCCCTGCAAAAATCATTTCAGAAGTTCATGAACTGTTCATAAACTGTTCATGAAACTCTTAACTGTTTTTCGCAGGGTTCCTATCTTCAAAGATATTATTTCTTTTGTTGATATACTTCCATAGAAAATTGATCTTGGATATTCCATTTCCACATTGGACTTTTGTATTAGTAAATGATTTGCATTCTCATTGTGTTTCTATGCTTTGTTTATGTTAGGCTGTGGAAATTACAATCTGCTCCACAAATGTACGAACATAAGTACAAGTGACTTTAAGAATTTCCTTTCTGGATTATGAATGAAAACATGTATTGGAGAGTGCTAAATCAGATTAAATCATGGAGTATAAATCATTGCTCACCTTTGGTATCAAGTTGACAAAAAGCATATGTATTTCAAAAGTTCAAATGCAATCAATCAATTGACCTATATGATTTACCAAGTGTTGCGCTCCGCATTTTCAGCCTCTCTTTAATCTAGCCTCTTTTGTATATATTTAATCAACCAATATTTAGCTCATAACTTTAGTAAACGTCAGAACTCTCGTCGAGAATACACCAAATAGTAGCGAAAGACAAATTGTAAGTTAACACATTATCATATTAATTTCACATTCTTGTACTCATTTAATAACTTAGATTAATAGATTGTCATTTATCATTTACAGTTTCACCTTTATCAAGATATTGTTTTTGAACAAACAGTGTTTAGTTTCTTGGTACATGGTTGACACACATGCGCGTCAGGCCGTCGTTTGAATACACATAGGCGGCGCATGACAGTGAAAAATTTGTCGTACTTTACACAAGACGTGAAAAGACCTTGGTAAGAGATAACCAATTTGAAATACATATTTATACAGTATAGCTCAATGTTTATTTAAAAATCATGGCTGAAAAGTTCTCAAAGGCAATGAGCGAAAAACTGTTCCAACAAATATGAGACCGCCTGCTACAGAGCCACTATCTCAGGCGCGGCGAATGTCCGATCCA
The DNA here is from genome assembly GCA_916610825.1 of Haliclystus octoradiatus. NCBI lineage: Eukaryota > Metazoa > Cnidaria > Staurozoa > Stauromedusae > Haliclystidae > Haliclystus > Haliclystus octoradiatus. Next base: position 3,618,047 of record OU744451.1, read on the forward strand.
ATATGTTCACCATCAGAACAACAGACGATATTGCGACCTGGTGAAAGTTTGACGCAAGTCGTACAAAAACGTCAGAGAAAACTGACAGAAAAGGGCCAATACTACCAAATAGAAAAACTTAGAAAAAGTATTGAATTGAACAAAAGAAAATTGAACAATTTGATTATTAATGTTAGAGCCTGTAATTCTTTGGAACCACAATTTGAACAATTAATAGAAGCATTATCTATGTCTAGAAATGAATTCTCAAGCGATGTTTTAGAAGTCTCAATGCTACAGAATTCAGAAAGCATTGAAGTTCCCGTTGAAATAGATGCCTTGTGGGTGATATTAGAAAGGCAGACGAAGCCATTCACAAGTCCTACGTCCGTTTAAGAGAAAGTAGAGAAGACGCTGCCTCTATTGTGTCTTACAATAGTAGAAAAAATACAAATAGCAATTCTCAATGCTCGAACAAAAGTGAAGCATCACTGCGCATTGCCCATGCGCGTGCAATTGAGGCCAAAATTGAAGCTGCCTACGACGAAAAAATTGCCAAACAAAAGTATGAACTCGATATTTTGGCGAGTAATAAAAAGTACGCATCAGCTAAAGCCAAGTTAGAAATATTAACTGATATTGGTGACAGAGGTTTTGATCTAAACATAGACGAGTTACAAAAAGAGAACACAAAAGAGAGAATCAGTGCGTGGGTCGAACAAAACTCACCCCAAGATAAAACAGATGTGCAAATTGCAGAAAAAATCATCCCAGTTGTCGAACAGTTGGCAGTAATTGCAGCTAGACAAAATTTACCAAAAAACGAACCCCCCATATTTAACGGGGAACCGTCAGCATACAAACCGTGGAAGGATTGTTTCAAAGATATGATTGGAAGAGCCGTAGCTACAAGTAGCGAAGAACTCAATTTTCTACAAAAATACTGCAGCGGAGAGCCTAAACAAATAGTCATTGCCTTTAGCAGATGACTCTATGACCAACCGAAAACGTGCACTAAAGAACTGTGGGAAGAACTTGAAAAACGTTTCGGAAACCCTGCTTTGATCGCTGTAGACCACCTAAAAAGACTGGTCCAGGCCTCGAATTTTGGTAGTGACGCAAAAAAGCTGCAGACCTTTTCAGACATTTGTGCAGACGTGAGCAGTCAAACAGAAAATTTGGCCGGCTTGCAATGCCTCAATTTTCCCACTCAACTACAACCTATTGTTTCTTGCCTGCCAAAATATATCGCCGATAAATGGGAAAAACAAGTTTACAATTACGGTCAAAAACAACCTGGACAATATCCACCATTTAGCAAGTTTGCATCCTTTATAAAAGATGTCTCAGAACTGAAAAATTATGCTTTCAACAAAAACATCATTGGATTCGCTTTCGCCAAACGTTGCAAAACCACTCGAAGCAAAAATTACTGCGCGTGTAAGGAAGACAGCAACTGAGCAACAGACACCTATCACAGACGTATGTCCCTTACACAAGACTGCAAAGGCCTCTCATTCACTTGAGCAGTGCAGGCAATTTAAAGCGCTATCTTGGCAAGAACGAAAACGCGCTATCATGTCAAACGGATTGTGTCTCAAATGCGCCAAACCCGGTCATCTAGTAAAAGACTGCAACAACGACGTTAAGTGTACTGACTGTGAGAGTGCCAACCATTGCACATTGCTACATAGAACTGTAACTGCAAATACACGCACAACTCAAGTAACGGCTAACGATCCAAATAACACAGATGACACCGAGAATAACGAGGCACAAGCCATAGATGTTGTTTCACGAAAAGCTACTTTAGGAAACAGAGCTAATGCTCCTGAATTCAACCACACATGTGGTAAGATAGTTTTGGTGAACGTATTCACAACTCACTCTCAAGATTATGTACAAGTTTATGCCACAATAGATGATCAAAGTAATAGGACATTGGTTCATCCTGATTTAATCGATAAGTTAGGCATTCAAGCAGACTGCGTTAAGTTTGCAGTGACTACGGTTAACGGGAAGCAAGAGCACTATGGAAGGAGGGTTTCTTGGCTCATGGTTGAGTCTGCAGAAACAGGTTACATAGCACCCCTACCCCCGTCCCTAGAGTGCGACGCCCTACCCCAAAATCTTAATGAGGTCCCAAATCCATCGCTGCTTCATGCACACCCTCATCTTGCCCCCCTTGTTTGTAAATTGCCTTCCATTAGTCCAAATGCAAGGATGCTGCTTTTGATAGGAAGAGACGCGCCAGATCTCATGAAAGTTAGGCAATCTCTTAACGGTCCTCCAGGTGTCCCATGGGCGCAACGACTAGACCTAGGTTGGACGGTAAGTGGGAAGATGTGTTTCGCCAGTTCAGATGGACCAATCCACACGAACACGTTTTCAACCATTGTATCGCCTTGTGAGAAAGCTATCCGTGTCAAAGAGAATCTAGTTGACGTGAAGGAGGATATCATCAAAGACGTCTTCCATACCACATCATTCGACAACAGTCTCGCCCAAAGTATCGAAGATGAGAAATTCATGCATCAAATGAACAACACTGTCAAGAAAAACGCTTCTGGGAACTGGGAAATGCCCCTACCATTTCGAACTATCAACACGACGATGCCAAATAATAGACTGCTAGCAGAAAGACGACTGAGATCTCTTCGACAGAAGCTGTTCCGCCAGCCAAAGATGAAGAACGAATATGCTCAGTTCATGACAACCTTGTTACAGAAAGGCCACGCTTCTAAAGTCCCAGAAGACGAAATTAAGGTAAAAGATGGTAACATTTGGTATCTGCCTCATTTTGCAGTGTATCACCCGCAGAAGCCAGATAAGATAAGAGTCGTCTTTGATTCAGCAGCAGAATACCACGGTGTATCGTTGAATAAGCAGTTGCTCACTGGACCAGACCTGATGAACAGACTCTTGGGTGTTTTGACACGCTTCCGGAGGGGGAGAGTTGCTGCAATGTGTGACATTGAACACATGTTTCACTGTTTCCACGTTACTCCAAACGACAGAGACTTCTTACGCTTCCTTTGGTTTGAAGACAATGACCTAGAAGGTCCAGTTTGCGAATACAGAATGAATGTAGACCTCTTCGGTAACAGTCCAAGTCCGGCAGTTGCTAACTTCGGATTAAAGCATACAGTAAAGGCCGCATCCACTAGCAAAGAAGTCCAAGAATTTGTAGATCGCAATTTCTATGTAGATGACGGACTCATATCAGGTGACACCAGCAAGGAAGTTAGTGTAGGAACCTTCCTGAACCATCTAGAACATTCTAGAACATAGGAGAACCTGTACATGACTCCCCGCATGACTCACAATGACCATGCATGATCTAGCAGCTTCTAGCATTTATCTAAACACTATAAATACAGTAAATGAAAACAATGAAAACTATGAGAACTTAATGTACATTCTACTATCAACATGTCAACTTGGAATTAATATTATTATTCATAAGAAGAAATATACCATACAAATCAATTCAACCTACGTTGTTATTATTATTTCTTCAACATAATTCTACAGTTCTCATCAATTGGTCCGTCGAATTATAAGAACAACTCATCAATTGGTCCGTCGAATTACAAAAACAACTAATTATGAATAATCTTCAAGACTTTACAACACAATTTAAAATCTGAAAGTATTTTATTACAACATGGAATTGAACACAACATTTTATTCACGACCGCGGCATCAAAACAATATAACTAGATTGATTTTCACACTGAAGAACAATGGCATTTTACGTAACTAATCAAAATACGCAGAAAACACAAGAAATCGAACTAAACACAAGAAATGGAACTAAACACAAGAAATGGAACTAAACATAAGAGTGGAACTATGGAACTACACACGAGAAATGGAAATAAACACAAGAAATGGAACTGAACACAAGGAATTGGATTACCCAAAACTGAAGAGACTGAATTAAAAAAGTAAGATTTTAAAATACTGAACATAAACCATAGAACATTCCAACATTTTGGAACTTTTAAATATTGAACACTAAACATTGGACATTCCAACATCATAAAACTTTTAAATATTGAAACATTCAACATTCAACTAAGAACATTGAAACACAATGAACACACTAAGAATACTAAACGAACTAAGAAACACACAAGAACACACAACAGAGTTTAAAATTGAACACACAAGAATAAGCAACAACTCATGAAAATACTGAATTCATCAAACACACAAGAATAAGCAACAACTCAAGAAAATACTGAATTAATCAAGCACACAAGAATAAGCAACAACTCAAGAAAATACTGAATTCATCAAACTCACAAGCAAAAAAATATGACTATAAAAGAAACATTGAAGATTACCAAGCTCATAGAAGAAACTGAAATTAAACCAAATATAACACTTGTATGAAAATTTCTTTTTCTGGAAATCCAAAGCAATTAAACAAATTGGTATGCACCAAAATTGTAATGAATTTTCTCATTAACTGTTATGCAATTAGTCTATAAGCATATCTAAAACCTTCATTAATAGCTTCTACTATACCATAATTACTTACATTTATATTTACATACATTTATTATTTACAATTTAGCATATATTAAAGCACTAATCTTTCTCATTTTTAGCCTATATCATGCATTTTTATTTTTGGCTCCGCCATCTGGCGGGGGGAGTTATGTAGGAACCTTCCTGAACCATCTAGAACATTCTAGAACATAGGAGAACCTGTACATGACTCCCCGCATGACTCACAATGACCATGCATGATCTAGCAGCTTCTAGCATTTATCTAAACACTATAAATACAGTAAATGAAAACAATGAAAACTATGAGAACTTAATGTACAGTCTACTATCAACATGTCAACTTGGAATTAATATTATTATTCATAAGAAGAAATATACCATACAAATCAATTCAACCTACGTTGTTATTATTATTTCTTCAACATAATTCTACAGTTCTCATCAATTGGTCCGTCGAATTATAAGAACAACTCATCAATTGGTCCGTCGAATTACAAAAACAACTAATTATGAATAATCTTCAAGACTTTACAACACAATTTAAAATCTGAAAGTATTTTATTACAACATGGAATTGAACACAACATTTTATTCACGACCGCGGCATCAAAACAATATAACTAGATTGATTTTCACACTGAAGAACAATGGCATTTTACGTAACTAATCAAAATACGCAGAAAACACAAGAAATCGAACTAAACACAAGAAATGGAACTAAACACAAGAAATGGAACTAAACATAAGAGTGGAACTATGGAACTACACACGAGAAATGGAAATAAACACAAGAAATGGAACTGAACACAAGGAATTGGATTACCCAAAACTGAAGAGACTGAATTAAAAAAGTAAGATTTTAAAATACTGAACATAAACCATAGAACATTCCAACATTTTGGAACTTTTAAATATTGAACACTAAACATTGGACATTCCAACATCATAAAACTTTTAAATATTGAAACATTCAACATTCAACTAAGAACATTGAAACACAATGAACACACTAAGAATACTAAACGAACTAAGAAACACACAAGAACACACAACAGAGTTTAAAATTGAACACACAAGAATAAGCAACAACTCATGAAAATACTGAATTCATCAAACACACAAGAATAAGCAACAACTCAAGAAAATACTGAATTAATCAAGCACACAAGAATAAGCAACAACTCAAGAAAATACTGAATTCATCAAACTCACAAGCAAAAAAATATGACTATAAAAGAAACATTGAAGATTACCAAGCTCATAGAAGAAACTGAAATTAAACCAAATATAACACTTGTATGAAAATTTCTTTTTCTGGAAATCCAAAGCAATTAAACAAATTGGTATGCACCAAAATTGTAATGAATTTTCTCATTAACTGTTATGCAATTAGTCTATAAGCATATCTAAAACCTTCATTAATAGCTTCTACTATACCATAATTACTTACATTTATATTTACATACATTTATTATTTACAATTTAGCATATATTAAAGCACTAATCTTTCTCATTTTTAGCCTATATCATGCATTTTTATTTTTGGCTCCGCCATCTGGCGGGGGGAGTTATGTAGGAACCTTCCTGAACCATCTAGAACATTCTAGAACATAGGAGAACCTGTACATGACTCCCCGCATGACTCACAATGACCATGCATGATCTAGCAGCTTCTAGCATTTATCTAAACACTATAAATACAGTAAATGAAAACAATGAAAACTATGAGAACTTAATGTACAGTCTACTATCAACATGTCAACTTGGAATTAATATTATTATTCATAAGAAGAAATATACCATACAAATCAATTCAACCTACGTTGTTATTATTATTTCTTCAACATAATTCTACAGTTCTCATCATTAGTGATGTTCTGCTCGACACTAAAGCGGAGCTAGCAAAAGTCAAACTAGGGCTGCATAAAGTTGTATCCAATTCTGTAGAAGTAATGGAAGCTATACCGGAAGAAGACAGGGCCTCGTGTCTCAAAGAAGTAGATATCCACGCAGAAGAATTGCCAAGTCAAAGATCATTGGGAGTGCGCTGGAACCTACAAAACGACACTTTCACCTTTGATGCCAAACCAATGTAACTATAATGTCGAATGGTTTTTTTTGTTTTGTATTTCAAAAAAAAATATTTGTAAAACATGTTCTGAGGTGTTAATGGTAAACATATTCTTGGTTAATGGTAACTTATGTAAATTGACCATCTTCTTATGGTGGTCATTATTTTAGCAATATTCCAACCAGTTCACCGCAAAGTGTTATAATATAGTTATTGGAACTAGTTATGTCCTTCATTCCAATGTGGTGTAAACAATGGTTTCAGCATCAGCTTGCCATACTGCTATTGTTCAACATCATAGAGTAAACAGATACAGATGATAAATCATATGGTCTCAGTTTATGAAATAAGGTGATTTGTGCAATTTGAATATCTGGCAACTTGTTCATGCTGATTGGACATAATAGCTTTGGAATAACCAATCCAGTGGTGCATTACACAGAAACGACCTCTGGCAAAAGCTATTTGTCCTCATATCCTATAAAAGATTGGATAACAAGAAGTTAATATATCGAGTAAGAAGCATGTCATATTTAAAACAAATTCTACATCTTTGTTGTGTTGTTGGAACGTCCAGAATTAACGAGTCAATTGACTAGGGCAGAAGTATTAACTTGACCATGAAAAAGAAATGTCATACAGGATATTAGCAAAAGCATTAATGCAGAACTAATAAAATCATTTAGAAAAAGTATTTCTAAAATCTTCAAAATGTAGATGGGATGACATTGTTTTGACAACTAGTTGGTTAAGTAGTAACACAGTTTTAAATGTTATAGTTTGAATGCAACTACTTTCAGGTTTTTTCCAGCAAGTGTTGAATGGTTTGTTATACAAACATATACAAATACATGTTTGGCAATTAATTGATCAGAAGCTCTACCGGTAGACAACTTGGTATCTGTGTCTACTTGTTAAATACGGTAGTGGTTAAAACTGTGGTGGTTCACTTACTCACATTATTTTTCAACAGTTTAAAAAATCCAGCAAATTTAGCTAGTTGATTTTGTAAACAAGCTGATTAAAAAGTAGGTTCAATGTATGAGAGATAATTTTTCATAACTGTTAAAGTGGCATGAGTCGCATGACCAGTATCTAAGTCTAACTTTATTCGCTTTTTTCTCTATCTACTTGTGTAGAAACAGTATCTTTGAACTTGATATGAAATAAGCAGCCATTCAGACAAAGAAGCAAACCATAACACAATAGTTCTATTTAAAGCAAACCAGCAATCATTGGAAATATCATGAAATGATCCTGATCAGTTGGTCAAGGCTGAAGTAATCTTGTAGTAAAGCATAATACAGTATAGCATATCAGACATTGGAGCTGTTTCTGATCTACATGGCTTCTTTATCATTCTGTTCTAAGTAGCTTTATATATAATAGATCTGATTGCAGAAGTTAAATATTTGCATCAATATACTAATGAAGTCAATACATGGGTAGTCTGTGAACTAAATTTTGAATTATTTTGATTTGTGTAGACAATATAAATAGCCCTACTTATCTTGATCATTTCTTCGTTTCAATGAGCATCTACCTAACATCATTGGTCATGAACCAGTATTTCTGATGTAAAGTTATCATATGTATCTATAGGTGTAAGCAATCTGGCCTATTAATAATAATAATAATAATAATATGCATTTTTATAGCGCCATTTCTTGATGAATCCAATGGCGCTTTACAGGATTATATAGTAATAAAATTAAATAAAAGGTATATACAAAATGAAATACATAAGGTAAGTAAGTATAAGGTAAGATTCATTGTTAAACATCTACAGCATAATAGAATGATAATTATGTTTTAATTTAATTTAAATTAAAATACTCTTTGAACAAATGCGTTTTTACTTCGCTTTTTGAATTGTTCAAGTGATGTACAACAGCGAATTTCAAATGGGAGACCATTCCACAATAATGGCGCTACGTTGGAGAATGATCGACATCAGTAGGTCTTCAAGTGACATTTTGGTTGGACAAGTAGCATTTTATCTTTAGACCTCAAACTTCTAATTGGTATATGAGGAAGCAATAGTTCTGTCAAATAACTAGGTGCCATTCCGTACCATGCTTTATATGTGATGATTAAAATTTTGAATTTAATGCGCTGTTTTACAGGTAGCCAGTGAAGATCTTGTAGAATTGGTGTAATATGATCACATTTTCGTGTGAATGTCAGTACACGTGCAGCAGAATTTTGAACGCATTGTATCTTATGTAAATTTTCTTTTGTAATTCCAGATAGTAATATATTGCAATGATCTATTCTTGATGATATAAATGAGTGAATTAAAATTTCACAATGTTTAAATGAAATATATTTTCTTATCTTGGCTATATTGCGAAGATGATAGAATGCAGTTTTACAGATGGCTTTCACTTGTTTATCCATTGATAGTATATCATCAAACCAAACGCCAATGTTTTTAGCTGATGTTGAATTTGTGATGTCACTGTCTCCAATACTAATAGAGCTTAATGGCGGCAAGGGTCGATGACGAGCATGAAAGAGGAGAAATTCAGTCTTACTGCCATTCAGCAAAAGTTTGTTTGAAGTCATCCAAGAGTCAACATCATTAAGACATGCTTCAATGCGTGATTTAGAAAAAATTGGTTCATTTTCTGCTTTTGGGTTGAAAGTTAGATAAATTTGTGTATCATCAGCATAAAAATGAAAAGACATGCCATGCGATTTGATGATATCCGCAAGTGGTGAAGTGTACATAGAATACAATAATGGGCCTAACACTGACCCTTGAGGAACACCACAACTAAGTTTACGAGATGAGGAGACCTCATTTTCAATTTTAACAAACTGTGTTCTATTTGATAGATATGATGTTATTCATGATAGAGCTTTCCCACTAATTCCAAAACGTTTCTCCAGTCTATTAATTAAAATATTGTGGTCCACAGTATCAAATGCAGCTGACAAATCCAGTAAAACGAGTATGATACATTTATTATCATCGATAGCACAAAGTAGATCATTATGAATTCTAGCGAGAGCAGTTTCAGTGCTATGACCTTTCTTGTATGCAGACTGGAAGGTTTCATGTGACTTCTCGTCATCGAGGTGTTGATTTAATCTTACTGACACCACTTTCTCGATTGCTTTGATATAAACTTCAAATTAGAAATTGGTCTTTAAACACATCTTTGTCAAGGGAATTGTTTTTTATAAGACGATCCAGAACAGCTTCTTTTAAATTTTCAGGAACTATTTCATTATCAAAAGAGAGGTTAATTATCTTCGAAATTACATGTAAAAGAACAGGGAGACAAGTTTTCATCAGAGCACCAGGTATTGGATCCAAAATCGAGGATTTGGCACACATAGTGGTTAGGAGAGATAATAGCTCTTCAGGTGTTGTTGGTAAAAAAGTGTCAAGTTTTGCATGAAAACGAGGCTCTTCATTCGCTGTACATGTGCTAGCCGGTCGTGGCTAGATCAGGGGTAACTCAAGGACATCGTGACGTCAGCAGACAATTATACTATCATTCAGGATTTTTCAGTCTTGTACGATAAAGCTGAAGTCTCGGGCATCGTTTCATAATTTTTAAATATGGCGGAAAGTTTTGGATTGCTGTTTCTACGACTAGAAATTAATATTTGTCAAAGACTAGTTAGATAGACAAGCCTATTGTTACGTTAAACCAAATCATCGATCTATTACGTAAAAATGGAAAGAAGTTGAAAACGATAAGACTGAGATACATTATATTGTCAGTTCAGTTATGGAATCCATCTAATTTTGCAATTATTCAATTAATGGCTGTGCTACTGCTCAATATGACATGGTGAAGGTGGGCAAGGATTAAGGTAAGGTTATAAAACAAATCGTTCAATGAGGAACTATGTATATAATGATTTATGAATATTATACAGGAGGTAATGTTCCAAACTGTATTTTAGTAAAATAATTTTACAGAATTTTTACAGAAGTTAAACGAACGAAGTTATTCGAAGATCAGCTTGTGAGCTTGTTCAGCATCATTTCTAGCTTCTTTACAATCTTTGCACAGCTATATGCTGTCGCTGCTGTCGCTGTGTCATAGTCATGGCATGAAGGGTGAAAGTATACTTTGCAAATCTTACATTCCTCCATTTTTCCCTCACCATTCAATAAAAAAAGCTTGGGCATTCTGCATTTGCAGTAAACAGAAATTGCAAAAAGTCTGTTTATTGCGTGGAGATGCTAGTCCTTTCACTGAACGGGAAGGGCATCATTGCGTCATTCTCAAAGCAGTGTTTGAGATGAATGCGCATCTCTTTTGGCTTAAAGTACATTTGCTTTAACGGCAATTTAAAGCATTCTGCTGTTGCATATGCCAAGGCAAATAGGCCACAGCTATTTGTATCTTTTTGCTGTTGAACATCCATCAAAGCAATAAATAGTTCTGTGCTACTGCAATAACTTAAAGAAGCCAGTAGACTTTGAGTATCTATGTCGAGATTATCGGAGTAATTACTGTCGTACAATTTTAACTTGTGATGCTCTCCCATTGTACTTGCAGTAACCCAATGATTCGAATTTCTGTTAAAAACTTGAACAAAGTTATTGATTGGTCGAGCTGGTAATTGCTCTGGGATCATCAGAATTGGATCCTGCAGTCCTGAAATCTCAGGAAATTGACATTTCAGCAACCAAAGACAGGCGGCTACAATTGTATCATTAAGCTATTCAGATTGTGAAGATAAAATCTGCAAAAGAAATATATTTACTTCATTCGACATGCTTAGCATCAGGAATTTCAGGATTACAGTTTTCAAGGGTGCGTGAGGATAGATCACAATGTTAATTGATTCACATAGGCCTACCATTTTATCTCTGTTTGAAAGGTCAACTCCATTAATTCCTCCAACCTTTAACCATTGATCATTATTTGCAGAAAAGCTGCTTTCTTCTTCATCTGACACATTAATTACAAATATCTAAAAAAAAATACAAAAACATTACTGAAACAGAAAATTTTGAAGGTATTGTGAAATATTACAATTTTTAACCAAATAAATCAGACTAAGCTATCAGACTTTTCTTGAAATAATTTCACTAAGATCTTCTTGTAATAATAATCAGACCTTCTTGGATATGTTCATTTTGTTCTCTTTTTATTTACTGAATGATTTTATATTGATTCTATTTTACCTTATTAAATTGGTATGTGAAAGCGTAGCTTATTAGCGTCTGTGCATCATCATTATATGTTTCCTGTTTTGTTTTCTGTTTTTTCCACCCTATGTACAGTAAAATGATTAAACAAAGTAAATTATCTAACATATGAATTTGTTGAAGTGTTGCATAATAAGCTAATTACTGAATTGTGGCAGTTTACAAAACGGAGTGGATAATGTTCCGGCAGCCGGAATCCTGAGCAGCCGGAAAACGGAGTGCTAGAGATAATGTTCCGTGCATCTCTTGTGCATGTGTAATGCGTTGTTTTCGTTTCTCTCACATTTGTTCAAGCAAGATGCAATGGCAAAGGACGGTCCTGTTCCTCTATCACGTTAATAACAATTCTGTTCATCAATTTAATGATAGAATATAAAATAATTTAACTTAAAGTGCTGGAGGTTGAAAACACTTTATATGAGGGATTCACGACGCTAGATGCAACACCAAACCCGCAAACCGTTCTTCCAAACTTAAAGGAAAAGTGAACGAACTCGGCTATGGTTTTGAGTTTCAGAATTTGGACTTTTGGTATACGACAAAATCAGAATTGGTAGCCCGCATATAGCATCAGTTACAGAAAAAGGAAATGACTAATAAGTAATTATCCCATATTATTAGCCTACAAATTAACAAAGTAAATTGTTTTGAAATATTGTTAGGCTACATAAATATTTTCTGAAATCTTTCAAGAGCGCCAAATAATTATCACAACACTCAAACATTGGAAACGCTGGGTCGCATTGCTGAAAAGCTTCAATAAATCAAACACACAATAAAATGATTGATGCATAGATCTGTTGAATATCGTTTTGTTTTATATTTATTCCAAACAGTCGATCCAATCTACGGTGTAGGTGCTATAAACTTTTTACAAACTATTTAAGATTTAATTTGGATCAATCGACACAGCCATGTTTACTATCTACATACACATGCGCAAAGGACAACATTATCTTTTGAGGACAGCTTTCCGGCAGCCAGAACAATATCCACTGCGTTTACAAAAAATATGCTTTTAGTTATAATGTTTAGACCTACACCTACTTGACAAGCCTTCTGTATGTACTGTTTTTCTCTTGATTGCTGTTGTTTTCTGTCTGACTGTATTTACATGTGACGTTTTCCCACTTCCTAGTAAAACCTCTCCTTCCTCAGATATACCAATGGTTGAGTGGGAACGTTCCATGTCTGCAACAACACCTGAGTAATCAAAATAAAATGTACAGATCATTATGTCTGCATTAATACATACACATATTTAGGTACTACACAATACTGAAACTTGCTATTAATAATGATTCCTTTTATTTAGATGCTCGTACAATTTGTTCATACATCAGATCTCTTGAATATAACCTGTTTAGACTGATGTCAGAAGCATTACCAACAAAGCATTCCTCTACATGATGAGTAAATTTAGTTGAATTACTTCAATGCAAATTAACCCATTGGTTAGGCTACTCACAAGGTTTGCTTGTGACATCACTAATAATAACACTCACATTGGCACGTAATTGGCTCTTGCGGGTTGTGGATTGTGTTTACCAATGATTGTCAATATTCAGGCTAAATGGGCTGTTATTTGCATAGGCCCCTACTGTGTTCATAGTTCAGTCAAACCTGTCTATAACGGTCATTTGGTCACATTGGAAAGGCTATAATAATGGCAGTTCTACAATAGCTGTAAAATTACAAAATATATGAAGAAAAACATTTGGTTGTTGATACAGTGTTATGCACTTTTCATTCATCAAATCCTTGCATGCCTTATACGAAATGTGTACTTTGCATGTCAACAGGTGAAACGACACTTCTTATACACGTAGGTTTGACTTTACTTTACTTTGAATTGCGCAGTTCTAAACATTATTCCATTGAAACACTGAAGAAAGAAAAAAGCATCAATTGAATTACAATTATACACACCATAGCGTTTGGCTTTGTTTTTCTTTCTTGCTTTCAGTTGACGATGTATAGGTGCATTTCTTGATTTCGATTTCTTTGCTTGCTTAGCTTTCTTAGGTGAGCCATCTTTGTCTTTTAATGGCAATTTGTTGTCTGTTGGTTGTTGGAATCTGAATAATTGAAAACAATGCTCAAGTTAATCACATAGAATGAACGTTATTTTTTGTCGATAACATCTCAAATATATTTACTAACCTTTCATACTTCAGTACTTCATTGAGCATGATGTGCAGCCTACCAAAACACTGTGGATCTGTAATCACATATAATGTATCCATCACAGATTTAACTGTTGAAACACATTTATTACGATTAGAAAGCTGAAGTGGTTGTGTAGATGGTTTTTGTTCATAGATGAAGCCCTCCAAATCCAAGATTAGACTGTTGTTGTCTATATCATCAGATAAATCAATTGACAGATCAGTGGATGAATCAGACATACTTGGCACACAGTTTGCTAACTGCCATTGCTCAGCAGATGCACAAGGGGATTGCACAGATGTGGACAGCTGAACAACGGAAGAAGAAAGAGAATTACTTTCCAAGACTTTTCTCTCTTCAGCATTGAATACTAATTCATCAAGCCTGAAATATGGATAATTCAAAAACTTTTCACCCAAAGACTCCCATTTTTTCTGATGAGAACTCGCAACAGCACATAAATGCTTGCACAGGCTTCTATTTCTTGAGAAGTCCACACATTGACATGTTGGGAGTTCATTATCATCTCCTAGCCAGACGTGATATTGCTTCCTTGAATCTTCTTCACTTTGGATTGTAAAATGTCGATCGCCAATACGCGTTATACTTTTTAAATCCAGAGTTTGTGCCCCTTCAAGTCTGATGGTAACGTGTTGTACAAGATCTTGTGGCCGATTGTGAAAAAATGTGGGTACGATTGAAGGGTACTGTCGGTACAATGATGTTGCCTGCATGTTTAATGTCTTGTACCTATATTGCAATGAATACATAATTTGTTAAACAAGTATTAACAATAACCCGCGAAAACAGTTCAAGAGTTCATGAACGTTAGATTGCCTCAAATTTTCATGAACTGTTCATGAACTGTCTGTGAATTCCTGAACTTATTTTCACAGGGGCTATAACAGAAATATTATATTATAATACAAAATCATCCGAAACAAGCTAAACTAAGATTGTATTTAGCAGAACATACTTTTTGTAACTGTTTGGTAGGAAAACGGTGACAATTGCTTCCATCAGCTCTTTCAAGGTTCCACTCTTCTTGTTCTCTAGCGCTTTTGATTTCAATAAACCGTTTTGCCTTTCAATACCATTATTGGTATACACTGATAAAGCAAGCGATTTCTGCCGTTGGAACTTCACCCATTTCTACAGCAGAGAAATGAAATAGCTCAGGCATAATTGATAGTATTGAATGTTACTATGTTAACTTATTCAATCAACTTAATCATCTCTGTCGCTAGTGTGCAATATACATTTGAAAATAAATTGAAATTACCTCTCCTAATATGTTTAGTTTAACTATAGCCTATAGACTAGCCTGAAATATATGTTTACAGTTCAACCTTTGGTTTTACCGGTTTTGCAGAGGATAAGTGCAAATTCTTAGAAATAATTTATTTCAAAATCACCTTAACATGTGGTTCCCAGTAGTTTGTAAAGTAATTTTGCAGCTTCTCTGACTGCTTCCATATGGCACTTTCTTTAAATATTGCCAAATTGTGTATATATTGCTCTTCATCTAAACTATCAGCAATACTATTAAGATAGGTTAGTATTGTATCAGAATCAGCAACCACTCCATGTTCATGCTTGGATAACCATTCACTCCAGGCCTTTTTACGGTGGAAATCACACAGGTGAATGTATAAGCCTTGAAATTAATAATGCAAACCAATATTAATGTCACACATGAACACGTACTGATGATATCAGAATAGTTAGTGTACAGTTATTAAAATACTTACCAGGAAAACAACGCTCGAGTGCATTTATTTCAGCCAATGAAAAGTCAACAATAAAATTTGTTGGTTTCCAATTTGGATTTTTCTCGCTAATAAGCTTCAGACCTTCTGCAATTGATTCTTCATCTTCGTTCTCCAGAATTAAAACTGCAACTACTGCATAACAGACATTTGTTTTTACGCAAACAAAAAAAAGAGGGACAGCATACCTGAAAAATAAATGAGAAATTGATTTCATTGAGTGGTGTTCCAAGGAATGCACTCTAATCATATTATGTGAAAATTGGATATTCATTATTGCATGAATATTGGACAGAGAGCGTCAACTTCTATTTCTTAAATTTACGCATCTCAATGTGTTTATTTAGGAAATTTTGTTTGAAGATATCTTTAGATAGCTTGATATGCATGCATTTTCACAATTTGCAATTTTAAGCAAACCAAAACTTTATCAATATACATACCGGTATCAAAATTTGTTTGCTTTTTACTATCATGCCATCAAGCTTATAAAGGTTGAATAGCACATTTTCACAAATATTTTACAAAAACTTAATGAATAATGATTTCATTCAATTTTCATACAAGCATGTAAAGCATGTAACTTTCTAATAGATGCCTGGTCATATTCACATTTAGTTATGTTACATCTCTGATGCTATTTTCACATTACCTTCAAACCCTGTATGTTGCATCAAGAAGACATAAATCTTGGCCATAACGAAGCATCAAACGACGCATCCATTGTGATTGGTATAGCAGTAAAAATCTCTCTTCATCTGATGAAGCCTGAAGTAGAATGTTAAATATTTGTTCAGTATTTGACATCTTCTAATTTCCCCTGTGAATACCAATTCATGGACTTTGTTAACCATCAGTTCATTAACCTTGTAAATATCAGTTTATGATCATTGTAGACAGATCATGGCATTAACTTAACCGCTAATGAAATTTTGCTTGAAAGTATATCATTTTTGATTGGCAAGTTTTTATTAAATTTTGGTTGACGGTTAATGGAAATAGGCCATTTAAGACTTATTGACTTCATGAACAATTCATGACTTCATGACAATTTTGCTAGGAAAAAATAGCCTATTGGCTATATTTCTATTTTTACCCGACAGTGTGCAACCACATTTTCTTCTCTGTCCCACTCGTTGCAAAGCTTTACCACATTTTCTTGATCATCATGAGAATCCAATCCATCAAAGCGCAATCTGTTCAAGATATTTTGAATATCTTTGGGCCGGGGATAGTAGCGTCGACGCATCTCAGAAGGTTGGTCCTGCCCGTGGAAGAGCACATTATTTACATACTCTTTTAAACTTTTTTTTCATTTTGACCAAGTGAGCGGATATTGCTTTTATAAAGCTGCTCTATCTTCTCCACAATTTCAGGACAGATTGCCTCTCGTAGTTCAGCAACCTGCAATATTTATTGAATTTAGAACTTAAACAGATATATATATATATGTGTACACTGCATGAAAATAATTTTGGTTTACGTAGCATACTATACCTCTCCAGTTGTTAAATGGTATTTGTGAGTAGAAGAACCTGGAAACAAAATATAATAACGATCATCTACTGCCACTTCTTGGTTATTATTAATTTTTTCTTTTAACTTTTTAGCTGATTCCTTCATTCTCCTTTCACTGCAATTGCCATCTGCGTTTATTTCAACCTTGAAGAAAAGAAGAAATCTCAATAAGAAATTGCATCAAAATTTCTGGAATCTCATTATTATTTACAGTATCATTATTTGATCAAACTACCTTGTACTCTGGAAATGCAACAATCCTTGACATGAATATTTTACTGGGGCATCCAAGTTTTTTGGTTGATTGAACAAACCCTCTTCTCTTGATAAAGCCATGATCTCCATCCTACATATGATAAATTTTTCAAGTTAATATAAGTTAATCAGTAATTCATCATCATCATCATTATTATTTGACAGACAAAGCAATTTGTAACAATATAATTTATTATTTTATTAAGATCAACGTTTCGATCACCTCTAGTGATCATTTTCAAGATAACTAAACAAATTTTCACAAGTACTTATATTTATAACAATATAAAAACAATTACATTAGAAATATTAACAATGGAAACATTTAAAACAATATTTTAATAACTTATCCAACTCCTTTTGTGTGTTTAGTGTTGTTTCGATTTTCTTATAAATAGTTTTTACAATGCTTTAAAACACTGAACCATTTAGAGCAGTCGCAAGTTTTGAGGTTGTGTTGTTTAAGAAGGTGCTGTCCAATTGCCTGTGTTTGGTGTTCAAGAATGCATTTTTGAAAGGGACAGCAAGTAAATCGAGATAGTCTGCATTATTATTATTATTATTATTATTATTATTATTATTATTATTATTACTATTATTATTATTATTATTATTATTATTATTATTATTATTATTATTATTATTATTATTATTATTATTATTATTATTATTATTATTATTATTATTATTATTATTATTATTATTATTATTATTATTATTATTATTATTATTATTATTATTATTATAATTATTATTATTATTATTATTATTATTATTATTATTATTATTATTATTATTATTATTATTATTATTATTATTATTATTATTATTATTATTATTATTATTATTATTATTATTATTATTATTATTATTATTATTATTATTATTATTATTATTATTATTATTATTATTATTATTATTATTATTATTATTATTATTATTATTATTATTATTATTATTATTATTATTATTATTATTATTATTATTATTATTATTATTATTATTATTATTATTATTATTATTATTATTATTATTATTATTATTATTATTATTATTATTATTATTATTATTATTATTATTATTATTATTATTATTATTATTATTATTATTATTATTATTATTATTATTATTATTATTATTATTATTATTATTATTATTATTATTGTTTATTATTATTATTATTATTGTTTATTATTATTATTATTATTGTTTATTATTATTATTATTATTATTATTATTATTATTATTATTATTATTATTATTATTATTATTATTATTATTATTATTATTATTATTATTATTATTATTATTATTATTATTATTATTATTATTATTATTATTATTAAGATTATTATTATTTATTATTATTATTATTACTAGCAATGAGTGTAGTCCATAATGGACCTTCTATGATAAAACTTTCAGATCACTTATAATTAAACAATTGACTAAGCTGACTATCGCTTCATAATACGGAGTATGAACTCTGGGGGAGAACATGAGACACAATACGCATTGAAACGATGTAGCATTAATCAATACATCTTAATCATTCCTTTAATAAAAATTTAATTTATTTCACATCAATTGAGTCGATTGAAATGTATAATTTAACGTAGCTTTGTCTACAAAAACTTTATTTTATGTGTTGAAAGGAAGCCAGAACACATTAATTATTATAAATTACAAATACTCAGTCAAATTTCGAAATCTGAAACTATCCATAAAAAATCACTTCAAATCCGATCCGATCCGAAGACCTAAAATATTAACCCGAATCTGACCTGATACGATCGGATCGCGTTCGGTTCGAATTCATAAATCTTTATTGCAATATATACAACACTAATGTGGTGTTCACAAAATAACGCCGTCAAAGTGTGGCCGGTCAAACTCGTGGCATTGCATGCAATATATTCAGTATTAAATTAATTTAGCTTCGACAAGACACATGGTCCACTGATTTCTGTTATTAACATGATCAAACGATATCTTTTGTTAATTAAAAATGATTTACTGCTTCATATTAAAAAGAAAAGAAAAATCGTTGATAAAAGGTTTCCGAATGGCTGATTTGAACTGACGACCCTGAAATTATTATACCAGAGCATTAACCAATTAGCCACTGCGTTACTTACTGATATCAGCGCTTTGACTGACCTTATCAACAAACCTACTGCTTCGACAACGTATTATTGAACAAGGCCGACCCACGCGCGTGTATTGAATTTCAAATTATATATATAATCTGAAAATATTATGATATGATACTATATGAGCCTATATATTTTTGATCTTTGCAATCTCAGCAAGTATGCCTGTGATTTTCATGGCAGTCTATCAAAATACTAAGAGTTCGTTGAAAATAAAATTTTATAAGTAAAAAAAAGATCTGAAAAATTGGTCTGATAGTGGTTCTTGTTATCAAATTTTCCAGACTAATAGCATCAACATTCTTTTAAAAGGAAATAAAATTCTATAATAAATCGCTATACTAATTCGATATTGATATTATGTTACATCTTGTTGTCAATATTTCTACGCGCTATTTATAATACATTACAGAGTCGAATAAAAGGAAAGATGATTATGAATAAATTAATTATTTTGATAGAAAAACGAAAACAACTCATTTTGCCAGATTCGTGATATGCATATTTATTCAGAATTTATTGAAACGGACGCGATGGTTTAAAGAGTTGAAATGTTTAGTGCAGCTTCAAAGATATAAAATACCACAGCCGATGGTAATAATTAAATGCTCATGTTATGATGTCTGACGAAAAGGATAATTTACTATGTAGAAAATGAATCTACTTTACCATGCATTTGATCACGATATGAAATGATCATTTTTGTCAGAATTATTTCGAATAAAAGACAATCTTTATTTTATTCTTATCGGGCGTACATTCTCCTTCGATAAAATATGGTTGTTAACTTATTATTGATTGGTGTATTAACTCAGAGAACCCGCTATTATGTATTTAAATGTTGTTCGGAGATTATGCCGCTCGTATAGTTTTCATTTGGATCTCATTTGGAAAATGGTAAGTTGTATTTTAATAAATATTGTTTGCTATGATCGATTATTTCATGCAACCTTTTCGCTTTTTATTTTTGTAACACAAGGTTTGTTACACTCATCCACACTGTATTAACTATTTAAAAATGTTTTTAAATTATGTTTTTGTGCTTTTAAATCCAAAGCAAAATTTTTGAACGCTGAAAATATTATAATTATTATTATTTATCACAAATCATACGCTCAATTCAATTTAACTTTGTTAAACTTGATATACCTGAAATTTACTTTATTAAATGTTGATCAACGATAATAACAAGACACCGCTATTTTTATTCTCGAAACTGTAGTAACATACTGTGTCTTATTCGTATAGCAAGTCAACAAAATGAAATTTTAATTTTAATCGATGCCTATAATTCCTTCGTTAATTATGGAAGCAAAATCTGAAAATAAAAGCCTGCCTGCTCAAAACCAAATGATTCATGTTTTTATATTAAATAATAAATTATAGAAATACTTTTGTGCAATGCCTTGATTAATTCTAAACTCTATAATTTTATACTGTAGACAGATAATCTATTCGAACTTTGAATATTTTTCGAATTGGTCGAACGCCAACGTTATTTTGAAAATTCTTGCAAGTTAATTTGTTTTTATGCCCCGCGATAGATTATTCATTTCAAAACAGATTGTTTGCTCAGTGTTCTCACAAATTATATATCAAAATAGCCTTTTTAAAAGTGGAATGTTTTGTATCTCGATTTTGGTAAAAGTAATGAACGGCATTTTAAAGTAGATTAATAAATTAAATTAAGACCTAAAGTCTCTTTAATTTCATAGCGTTTGTGCCGCGCTGTATGTATTGCTGATATCAACACTACATGAAATAGGTCTACGTTTCTTTGATTTCAAAACATATTTTGTCTGGCCTAGTTATACTGGTAATTCAATGTAACTCATTATTTCGTATTGTTTTAATTATCATAAAACTGATTCAGTTTTAAGTTTCACTTATTCAAACAATTTACACGCAGCTTTTAAATTCAAAGCAAAATATTTTTGTTCTGGGGATTTCAATTTGAATTCGATTTGGCTGCCCGCTAGATTATCGACCTATGAAATTTTTCAAAATCTCTGAATTTTTTAATGCAAGGATATCAAATAAAATATCAGATGAAGTATATTATTTTAAAACAGCGTCATAGACCCATACTTTTCATACAACAAATTTGTTACTGTACGCGGTTATCTCGACACAAATGTTTGCATAATTTCCCGACAACGGATTATCCGTATTATTTCGCCAGTAAGACGTACATAAGTCGCGGACAGACACAGAAATATCGAAATATCGAAATATCGAAATATAGAAATATTGTGATATATAAACAGACAGTATTATGTATATAAGTGATATAAGTGATAAGTGATTATTATTATTATTATTATTATTATTATTATTATTATCATTATTATTATTATTATTATTATTATTATTATTATTATTATTATTATTATTATTATTATTATTATTATTATTATTATTATTATTATTGTTTATTATTGTTTATTGTTGTTTATTATTATTATTATTATTATTATTATTTATATTATTATCATCATTATTATTATTACGGTAACTGTATATTTGTAGAAGTCAGATTGTCACATGTCACAGTATTAAGAGATTACTAACTTGAACTTTTTCTTGAGACTTTTTACGTCTCTCTTTTGCATTTGCATCTATGTCATTCCCTTGATGGCAATGGTAACAGGCGGTCCCAATAGATAGAAATGGCACCCCATCAAAAGCATGCGATATGCCAACTCCTGCTTTGTGCGACCAGTATATTCTGTGCTTCGGGTTTTTTAAGAGAGAAGCAACACTCAATTCTAAGAGCAAAGCATATGAAACAAATGATAATTAATGGGCTTTCTATGGTTAATACCGTAGCCTGATTATAGAACAGAGCATCATATTTTTATATATGATTAAAAGGTTGCATGACATCAAAACTGTAATGCTTGAAGCAAAATAAAGCATGGATTTGATCGAAACTCACATTTGTATATTCCTATCATAAATCTCACATAAGTATAACGAGCTATTTGACAAAAATTCATGTTTAATAGTTGACCTACCAAAGTTAGAATGCTTATGTGATCGCCGCCAGTCTGTTCTACTATTTTCTTTAAATTTTTCAAATGCTAACTTCTGTTCTGTTAATGAACAG
This sequence comes from Haliclystus octoradiatus, assembly GCA_916610825.1. Classification (NCBI taxonomy): domain Eukaryota; kingdom Metazoa; phylum Cnidaria; class Staurozoa; order Stauromedusae; family Haliclystidae; genus Haliclystus; species Haliclystus octoradiatus. The sequence continues at coordinate 3,640,773 of OU744451.1, forward strand.
CAACAAATGAGATTTGTGTCGTTGTTAGCCGTCATGTTCAACCATGCTGAAGCGATTGTTATGTCAAAATGTCAATTTCAATTTCGCGCGTTTTTTGGTTTCCTAACATTGGACTGTGGACCCAGCGGCTTTCATTCCGCCCGAGACTTTAGCTTTATCGTACAAGCCTGTGAAAAATCCTAAACAATAGTATAATTATCGGCTGACGTCACGATGTCCTTGAGTTACCCCTGATCTAGCCACGACCATGCTAGCCTCTAATGAAAAGTTATTTCGTATGATACTTATTTTGTTATCAAAAAAGTCAACAAATTGTTCTGCAAGATTGACTGCACTTGTGTAATGAGGTAGTTTTTTATCTGATTTCAGATTTAGCATTTTAGATACGGTAGAAAACAGCACACGTTGATTATTTTTGTGCTCGTCAATTATGTCAGTATAAAATGTCATTCTTGATTCATGTATTACTTTGTTAACGATATTACATTGGTCAACATACATAGTTCTGTCTATGACTAGTCTGCTTTTTCTCCATCTGCTATTAAGGTTGATATGTGTGTGGAGTAAATATGGTTTGAGCTGTGTTGTCCATGTAACTGTTGGCTCAAATTATAGTGATTTCAATATTGGAAAGAATGCTGTTTGCGGTAAGCAGAATATTCAACAGGCTGCAGGGCGTCATGCGCAGTAGAACCCTGTCCCGTCTGATAATTTTGGCCACATCTGAAAACATCTCGCACTTTATTTCGTTTTGATTTGAATTTCAAATTTTGACTTGACTTTGAGATTTCTTATGGCCAGAAAAAATGGCGGTCTTGTCGGAAATTGATGAGATTGAAGATTCAACATAAAGACTTTCGACAATCGTCATATAATATATTTTGTGTAGAAATGAAGTTCTTATCCTGCTCATCGTAGAATTCCAGTATAATTGATGTTTTCTTTGCTCGTCAACGCTGTTGATATATAGATCTATAGCCCAATAATGAGCTGAAAATGTAGACTAACTTAATCATTATCAAGAGACGTTGGCTCCTTTTTATGTAGCCTGAAATTCGGACAGGGTAAGAGAAGATGTTTGAAAAATTAACATACAATAAGGTGTAACCTAACTCAGCTTTTAATGGTTAGATTTCAATATCACAAGGTTTTGATTCAAAACACAATTAGACAAATAGCCTGACATTAAAAAGTAAGTTCTAAGGAATTCTCAATCAACTAGGCCCAATAATGATAGCTCGCCTAGTGAGTCACTGTCTATATTATAATGTGATATATTTTGTCAACTTAAGTTAACATTGAAAGGTGAATAAAATAAATTTCCTGGCCTCCACTTACATATAGCTTTGTACTAAGTGTATAAATAGTTGTAGTGCATGATTAACTAACCTGTAGAGCCATATAGATGTATGTGCCTAGTCTGGCTGCCTAGTGTGTGTAGACTGATAAAGAGCTAAATCAAATCAAATGTCTTCTGATAAAGTGTTCCACCATAGTATAGCTTAACATGTTTAACAGCTATTGCGAACGTGGTAACTGCGAATTTCTGATTTATGGTCCACCGTGGTTTTATGATAGAATAGTAGCATGATAGTTTCAAACAGAAAAACGAGGGAGCAGTAATATTAACCCCATTCCATAATGGCCCTCAACTCCACACAGTAATATCAGACCACTAGAAGTCATTGTTCAAAGTATGACCCTCTATATTAACATTTTCCAGGTAGATGTCTAATTTTTGTGTATATCCGTTGATGAGCCCTGACATAGATGCTTTGTTGGTTGGATATCTATCTCTATACAGTAGTAGCCTATATTATGCTTTTGTAAATTTTATTCTTGTAACATGAACTAATTGACCTTACTTATTGACATTGATTGAAGGATTCAACATAAAGATTCATGGTCAACCATTTGGTGCATTTAGGGAAATTTAAGTTGCGGGAGGCAAGGAAGAAACTACTTAAGCGAGACAAAGAGTCGAGATGAAGCATAGAATAATAAACAATGCATAAAATTACGAACTTTGAATTTTAGCAGAAATGTAAATAACAACGCCACAAGTGATTTAGCAAGATCTTCAAAGACTTTGGACAATCATCATATAATATATTTTGTGTGCGTGACTGTGTTAAGTTCTTATCCTGATATTTGTAGAATTTTAGTTAGCTGATCAATGTTATATTTTCTCAATTCGAGAAAAGACGATTGGACGATTGCTCCTTTTCATATAACCTAAATACGGATTAGAGTAAAGGGGATCTTCGACAAACTAGAATACAGTCAAAAACATGCGATGCATGTTGTAGAGCCGTCATGCCTATTCATTATCATCAATTGGTAGTCTTGCATGGGAAAATGTGTCAACCAATATAATATTTAATTAATGATTACGTTGTTAACCCTATATACAAACACACTAATGAGGCTACAGCATTCTCCATAAGTAACACAAATATCAAAATTCTAATTCATCAAAGATAATATAAGATACTTACACATTTAGATATGATTTACATATTTAATTAAGTACAGTAGCTAAATTATTTCCTTGTACACAATAGTTCAGTTATTGAGGGTCGATGATGGCATTATTTAGATGTGTAGAAACAGAATATCAAAATATCTTTGACAGGTTATGCTTTCAATTTCTTATTTTCATTATCATCGCTAAATAATTTCATAGTTCGAATCCAAAATTGAGCACAGATCGAGCCTAGTACATTTATTCTGAGTTCATGATCACTGGATAGGATTCAGCAAACATGAATCGGATAATGATATTCGCATCGGATTCAGCCAATCACATTCTGTGTAGGTATTTAATTTATAATAACATCAAATTTGTAGAATCATCATCGTCAATAATCATCATTTATTCAGAGCATTAAGTTTTTACAGTAGCACAGGTTTTTTCTAATTTGTAGAAGAAGAAACATACGTTTCCTAAATATGCTTACATGCACTGTATAATTATTCTGGATTTAAAAAAGGCAAAAGAAGGAAGGTTTTTAATTTTATAGCCCTACTCTTTCACAAATTTAATCAGATCAGATTTATCAGAAACAGTCAAGAGTAAAGGTGTGCATCCGATCGGAGTTTCTACATATTGACGACGGGAACTAACAGTCTGTAATCTGCATCCAATCTAAAGATATATTTAGTTGAAACTTGAATGATAAAGTATATCATGATTTCATTCTGAGTTTTACTTTACAGTTTCTCACTTTGTTCCAGCTATACCTATAAATTCTAGCAATTCATAATTCTAAAGGCAAGTAAGTACACTGGGAATTCTCATTTACTTCTGTTTACTACAACTCTCGTAAATTGACGAAACTCGATAAATTTCAAAATGAACTAAGAACTAAATACTATCTCAGGAATGTTTGACTACACAGTGAAACCTGTATATGACAGCCATCTATGATAGGTAGATAAATTGACAAAGCTATATGCAGGTGGCCTTTATAAGCAGGGTCGTTTCAATAGAAAATACTATTTAGACAAACCAAGAATGACCACTGTGGGCAGGTGGCTGCTTTATAGTGATAACCATTAACCTTTATAGCAGGTTATCGGACTTGATATCTTTGTCAAGCTGTTACTGTCTCCTTACGAGTTACTAAGTTAGCACGAACAATTAAATCCAATCACGCAACTCAAACTAGCAACTGATTGACCTTTCGCTATTTGGGAATATGGTACACTTTTTTGTAAGAAGTTTCTCTTGCCTGTGTACTGCAACTCTCAGTTCCATGGAGTAGACTCAGTAGAGGCTACTACCTCTAAGTCTTCTTATTAAATAACGCTGATTAAAATAGCTGTCTATGGACCTCATGGGAGCAGGGATTGCCATTACCGCTCCTCACAATATTACAATGCTGATGCGTCGCCAAAGCAGTTTTCCCATTCATAAACTCTAATGTTATCTCTCCACAACAAAACGTGAGAATGAGGTTGGTTTGATTTTCAGCACAAGAAATTTCTCAGATCGTAGACTCAATTAATGTCTATATTCATTCATTGAGGTATTCATCTCACCAGCGGTCCCACATTATATACTGTGCAATGTCATATAGTTGTCACAATGTCCCTTTACTTTTGAAGTCTGGTGTATAGGATACTTAAACCCTAGATATGTTATACAGCTATCTCATAATGGTTGCTTTGTTATCATTTGGTTACGGGTACCTAGTTGATAATTAAATGTTTATCTCAGACGGCCACTTTCCTCAGGTAATCTATAGAAGTGTCGATATGCAGGCCTATAGTCAGATATACCTGGCGCCTTATTAGGAATAGTTACTTGATATTTCATCTGGTGTATGTATGGCTTACCAGTAAATGTAGAAGTAACACATTGATCCAATATTGTTGTCTCGCTGATATTGATTATAGGTGGTCGCTTTCCTGAGGTAACTAATATTAGTGTTACATAAGACTGAGCCTGTCCTGCCTGTACATCTGAACCTGTAGGCACAGGTTATAGAAATAAGTGCTACAATTTGAAGGTATATTGGTCCTTCATTTCCGATGGTCACAACGCTCAGGCAATCAGTAGTTCACATTATGCCTGTACGGTCGGGTTTACATTGACAACCTAGTCCTTATGGTTTAAATTCTTCCTATTATTGATTTTCTAAGGATTCTCAGCAAATTAAAAATATTATTTCGAAATAATGATTTGACATCCATTTGCATTGTATGAAAATGTCATATTTTGGTATTTTCTGTGGTACCCCATATTAATAATCACTTGAAAAAAACTTGTATCATGATTGGTGGATTTGTACCACGTGTTTAGCAGTTATGTCAAGACAACCCACGAAATTCCATGGCAAACCCCTAAAAGCGTGCAGGTATAGGGCACGTGTGCGGTTATAGACCTATACCTGCACGGTTTTAGCCAAAAAACTAGAACATATGTTTTAAAAATGGCGATGAGCTGCGACAGATTGAATATTTTTTCATAAAATCAACTTAAATGTATACTCTGTAATTGAAACTTCAGTTGAGAAATTAAAAAAAGTAACAGCTTGGGATTTGCTATAATTAGATGTAACTTTTACTATATATTTCTAATATTGAAAACATGTTGAATTCTTAGGCTGCGTTTACACGACAAGTGGATTTACGAAACCCGGGTGAATTTTAGTCTGGATCGCCCTCGCGTCTAGACATAAACAGGAAACCCGAGAGAAAATTAGTCCGATTAGCGAGTCTATCAGGACTTTTGAAAGTAAGGATAGGAAACCCAGGTTTCTCAAGCCAAGCTTTTGCAAAACCCGGGTCTTTCTGTCGTCTAAACAGATATTTATGTAAAACCCAGGTTTACAAAAGTCCACTTTCATTTTGCGGCAATACGGCATGTAAATATTGGCAACCACTTGGCTCTGTTTTAGGATAAAATACTATAGTTTAGGTAAACTATTCAATGAATCTGTTTATATAAGGTAAAATCGTGAATAACATGTATTTAAAATGTATTATGTACAAAAGCGGTGTCAATTCCAATGGAATTTAATTAGATATGAATAACAAAACTTATTTTGAATGGTTTAAATAAAAAAAAAACATCGATCTGAAGCTACAGAATCGAAGAATTATAAAAATCCAATTTTAACGAAAAACCAATAAGAAATGATGAAGTAACAGCGCTTTATTTAGACAAAATAGATGAATCTAGTCTTGTGTAAACTGATACCCTATCTGAACTTTCTGAAAGTGGACTTTTGAAAGACTTTTGAAAACCGGGGTTTTTGCTCTCATGTAAACATAGCCTTAGCGTTATACTTTTAAATGATATTCGTAACAAATTTCATTAAAATTCTATTTACTGAAAAAGCAATGACCCATTGAGTTAGAAAACAAATCATTGTTGTTTTGAAATTGATGAGAGATAATTGATGTTCCAGGCAAAGGTTATGTTACATGATTTTAAAATGATTAGCCTACATCACTCTTTAATCCCTTACGTAACATTAATCCATTACGTAAAATTGCTCAATTTTGCCAAATAGGCAAATTGCTCTTTATCTGTCACATAGATTAATGTTAATATTTAGGCAAAATTTGTTTTTCCAAATTTATTGTATAGCCTATATTCGGTGTCTGTAACTTGCGTGCGTTTACAGGAAATACGCCTTAATCTGTAACCTTTTTGACTACGACCTTCGCTTACAAATTTTAGCGTCTCGATGTTATGAAAAAGTTCTGGCTTGGCTAAATTTGGCAGTTGCTGTCATGTCTTAATTGACAAGGACTTTATTCGAGACCAAGTTCCAGACTTGAATAATTTATCAACAGATTAAAAAGTAGAGCCGTATAGCTAAGAATTTTCCATAAATTGTTGAACTTGATTTGGCAGGAAATCCATCACATGAAAACACAATTACTTGCAGGGGTTAGAAAGTCCTGAAATGTTTATCCAAGTCTGTATCAATATCATCAATGTGACACATACATTGCCTTGAAATTAGTAAAAATAAAGTAAAAATAAGTTTTAAATTTTTAATTTGAAACTGGTATATATGTTTAATACTGTATATAACACAGTAATGTCATAAAACGTTATAGTTGTCATTAATATCATTATTTAGCGGTCAAATGATGAATGTTTAATAATCAAAATATTAGTATATTTATCAAATATTATATTAAGCCCTGAGTATAAAGTCCCTAACAATCTGCCAAGTTTAGCCAAGCAAGAACTTTTTTTATAACATTGAGACGCTAAAGTTCGTAAGCGAAGGTCGTAGTCAAAAAGGTGATAGATTATGAAGTACTTCCTGTAAACGCACGCAGCACCCAGATTGGAAAGAATGCATTGTGCGCGGCCAAAATCGTATTTTTCTCGGAAAATGTGCGGCTGAAAGCCAAATTCTGGTGTAATTTTGCGCAGGTGGATGATATATGTAGGCACATTTTAGATATAACTTCTAAATTTTCATGGAAAATATTTCATTTTCTTTCAAAATACGGATACAATTATGAAATGCGCAGCTGGAATTTCAGCCGCGGCCAAGATGTTACCCGCAAACAGCAAACTTTCCAATCTGGCGCAGCACACCTGTAGACAAGTTACAGACACCAGCCTGTGTTGGAGAATTGAACATGAACACACTAGGCAAGAGGCATACAGATACATGTTAGTTAATCATGCACTACAGTAGTCTACAATATTTATAGGCTTAGGCTACAACCTTACACTTACAAGTTACAACTTACAAGTCTATAATGTAAGTGGAGGCCAAGAACTTTCCTTTATTCACCCTTCAATGTCAACTTTAGTTGACAAAATATATCACATTATAATATAAACAGTGACTCATTAGGCGAACTATCATTATTGTGCCTAGTTGATTGAGAATTCCTAACTTACTTTTTAATGTCAGGCTATTTGTCTAATCGTGTTTTGAATCAAAAACTTTTGATATTGGAATCTAACCATTAAAAGAGGAGTTAGGTTACACCTTATTGTAGGTTAATTCTTCAAACATCTTACCCTGTCCGAATTTCAAGCTACATAAAAAGAAGCCAACGTCTCTTAATGATTAAGTTAGTCTACATTTTCAGCTCATTATATTGGGCTATAGATCTATATATCAACAGCGTTGACGAGCAAAGAAAACATCAATTATACTGGAATTCTACGATGAGCAGGATAAGAACTTCATTTCTACACAAAATATAATATATGAAGATTGTCGAAAGTCTTTATGTTGAATCTTCAATCTCATCAATTTCCGACAAGACCGCCATTTTTTCTGGCCATAAGAAATCTCAAAGTCAAGTCAAAATTTGAAATTCAAATCAAGACGAAATAAAGTGCGAGATGTTTTCAGATGTGGCCAAAATTATCAGACGGGACAGGGTTCTACTGCGCATGACGCCCTGCAGCCTGTTGAATATTCTCCTTACCGCTGTTTGCAGGCAAAATATTATCATATCAAATTTACATTGACTCGAATCTCTTCAGCATACTTGTTGAGATATCCATGCCAAAAGAGGTTGCATGTCTGTTTTGGCTGCACACACAAATGCTCCAAAATTTAGTTTTTTGAGAGAAACACAAAAATGTAGGCCTTAAGGTGTAGTCAATAGTCATTGACTCATTATCATATCTGTTTTAATTTATTGCGCAATAATTTTCGCGGCTGAAATTCAAACCATGCATTTCATAATTCTATCGTTATTTTATAAGAAAATGACATATCCCATGATTATTCAGATGTTATATCCAAAATTTACCAACATGTGGGCAATTCCATTGTGACTGACCTACGCAACGTAGCATGTTTTGGTCAAGGGCATTGACTTAAAGGCAAACTTTGATAAATGTTTGTCTCCTAGAGACTAAAAACAACAAAAGGACTCTGTCTGACTAAACAAATAGAAAACTTCTGCAAAATCATATAAATTAGAAGAAGATTTAGGGTTGTGACTGACCCACACGAACACTCGCCATTTTATCAATCAGACACAAACATTTGCAAAATTCTGTGTAGTCTTATCACATATTAAAACAAAATCATTGTTTTCCAATTCTTTAAGGATGTAAATGTTAGTATATAATCAAGTTGACTTGAAATTCTCAAAGAATTCACGGCAATAAACCAATATGTTTTGTGACTGACCCTTCAACAATTTATGACTCTCCCACGAGTCCCGATACCATTTGTGACTGACCTATACCTTTTCTTCAAAATCACCAATAATACGCTGTTGGGCGATTCCATCGTGTCTGACTGACACATCGGAAGATACTTTCGAATAGGACGTGGATAGAGTCCCGGTAACGGGGTCTTTGGTTGAAAAAAGCAAGAGTCCCGGTATTCAAATACGCATGCGCAGAACGCTTTCCTGTCTTCGAAATATGTAAATAAAACTTTCAATTTTCTTAAACTTCAAAGGTATATCTAATTTATAAGTTATTAAAAGATATCCCATTTATTTGATAGTGAAACCAAAAATTTTACAAGCGTCAAAAATAAAGCAAGGAATTCAGACAAAAATCAATTGTTTTCTCCAAAATAGATACTTTTACCATCATTATATATATATGTTTGATTGAGATTATAGACTTCGATGTGGATTAAATTAATGTTTTAGAGAGAGTGTCGAGTTGGCCGCTCGTGAATTTATGAGAACAACGACAAACTAAAACATGAAATTTTGCGTTTTTCTGTTCATGCTTTTCTAACAAAAATTACATCAATCAATATGAATTCACTTGTTTTGTATTATTAAGAAGTAAAAATAAAGAATAATGAGTGTATTTTACCTTGAAATTATATAAATGTTTCGATCACTTCAAGCCGCTGTCAGTCAGACACGAAAAAGTCCTAAATGTTTTGTTTACTCCACAGCGTGACACTTGATCGCTAAATCCTTTCGTATGCAAAGTAGAAAATAGCTCATTTGCATATTGGGCGGGAATTATTGCTCTTTTCTTCAACGTCATCCTTTAAATCAGTGTGTCTGACTGACAGAAAATATTCATACGGACAGTTTCGACCTAAGCGCAACAGTCGGCATCTCAAAGCTAATGCCGTAATGATCATATAATCAAAGAAGCCGTGTGACCGCCTACTCGTTGTTTTGGGCACTTCACACCACGTGGAAATTTGAGGTCGCTGTCGTCAATATTTAGTCATGCGTGTTGACTGTTTTATCGCATGCGAAATGGAAATGGCAGTTCACTTGGCCTTGTTGTTTAGAATATTATCTGTATGTGTGCTACATTTTGAACAAAAAGAACAACCAATTTACATTACATGATGATTATAGATTTGGAAGGAATATATAAAAGTTTTAATAAAAGAGTATTACTTGTGTTTTATGTCAAGTTATGTCAGTCAGACACAAACTGCTTCGGAGAGGTTAGTCAGACACGAAATCTTGTCAGTCAGACACGAGAAACATTTGTTTATTGCCGTATATATTTTGAAGAACATGATGAGAGTGATTTTATTCTTCTTTATGCCAACACTTCGCAGAAATCTACAAATGTTCATCTCCAATTGGCAAAATGGCGAGCGTCCTTGTCAGTCAGACACGGACTTTAAACTTGCTGTAGTTTATTTATATTTTGAGTTATTGTGAATATTTTTACTTTGTGGGAATGTTTTTGCCACTCAATATTTGTAAGAAATAATAATTGATCAAACTTTGCGTGGATGTTGATGCCCTATTTGAAAATATCTTCCGATATGACAGTCAGACACGATGGAACCGCCCATATCTAATGAAATTAGGTTCATCTTCTAGTACATAAAATAGTCAAGTAAAAATTGAAGTAAGGGATTTATAATGTATATTTTTTATTAATAAAAGAAACTGTTTGAGTGATGCTCGTAATACGCGTGAAACTACGTTAGTAACTGAGAAATATGTATTCTTTGGGTTGAGTCAAGCGCCATTAATTATATTATTTATAGGCCTATGTATATATTACAAATATAATTTAATATAAACAATAAACAGCTAAACATTGCTCATAGGGATTCGTATTAAGCACATTAAGACTCAACAAAGCAATTCGTAAGATAAATTACAGTACTGTACCATTCGAATTGTTGTGATTGGAAGTATATTTATCGGTCATCGTGAAACCACGAAATTGCAATGGTATCGAAGGAGGGTGTGACTAGCGACATGTAAATTGTTCATGATAGATAAAAGCACGATGTGAGACACAAATAATTCATGTATTGCATTTACACGTATTTTCCTGTAGGCTACTAATGTAGTTTCAGACGCATAGCGGTCCTCAGACAGTTGATTTCATTAATGAAAAATATACATTATAAATCCCTCATTTCAATTTTTACTTAACTATTTTATGTACTACAAGATGAACCTAATTTCATTAGATATGTTATTTGAGATACATTGATTATAAACGTGTGAGACAATGATACGAGGAGAAACTCAGAGAAGACAACAGAATTCAAGACCGAGTGGCGTGACAACGGCCGCGAGAAACAGATTTCAAAAGAGGCTGAATTACGTAAAGATTCTAAAAAAAAAACAATGGGGCACGCAAGCACGCAGGCACGCATGTTGACGACACCGGCCCATATGTGATCCGTTTGTGCAAAACTACACCAGAATTTGGCTTTCAGAAGCACATTTTCCAAGCAAAAATACCACTTTGGCCACGCACAATGCAATCTTTCCAATCTGGAACACTGCGATTGGGACATGGAGCACAGCAACGAACACTGCGACCAGATTGGAAGAATGCTGTTTGCAGGCAAGATCTTGGCTGCGCAATCACTTCTGCTGCAGGCATTTCGTAATTTTATCCATGTTTTACAAGAAAATGTCAACATTTCCATTATTATTTACATTTTATATCAAAACTTTTCTTAAATGTATAATCCACCCACGCAAAATTGCACCAGAATTTGGCTATGCTGTCTGAATGGCAAGTAATCGTGCAGTGTATGAGGAAATTACTGAGACAGACCCCCGACAGACCATATAGCAAAATGAAAAGCTAGGCTTAATAATTTAATTGATAGCTCATGGTCAATTGGTCATGACATATTTAGATTATTATCGGGCATATATTATTCAAAATAGCTGTGTTTATCCTCATAATAGAGCGTTCAATTACAATAACCCGAATAAAAGAGGACTTACCTTTGGATGGATAGAGTGTATTATTCCGATCCAATAGTTTTTTTAGATCTTGCTAAGATCTGATTCTAAAATTTATCAGTGAGTTTCGATAGAAATGAAAGGCAGCTTGCTGACCTTTTGATGCAGTCTCACCTGATTTCGCGGTTCTAATTCCAATCTGAAGGACTGGGGAGATTTCAAGACATTTAGTAGCCTACAATCACCTTACTCGACATATTGATTCAAAATTCAGAATCATCCTTACCAGAATACCAGTAATGTGATTTAGAGACGGATAGGGTGGCTATGTTACGGAAACGAATTCTTGATTCTTGTCCATTTAACGTTGAAAACAAGATGTCCATTTAGTTTCAAGGTAAGGTTGGTTAAAGGTTATGTTATTTACAATAGTAGGTTATATGCGTTATCAGATCAGAGACCTCAGCCTCAACCTTGTTGGACAAAATATAGGGAGTAAGGGAGATTTCCATGAAGTCACCCCGAAGGGTGCCTTCTTCTAGGAAGTCTGGGGGCATGCTACCCTCGAAATTTTTTCGCAATTGTAATGTGCCTGAAGACCTCTCCTGACAACTTGAAAGTATATTTTGATAAAGGAGATTGGAAAATAGACATTCTGCATACAGTCTGTTAACATGAAGTCTCATTTCCATGGGTAAAATATGACTATTTTAAAATAGCCTCCTTAACAATATCAAAGCCAAAGTCACGTTTGTTCGTCATTTCAGAGCCAAAAAGCTTAATGTTATTGAACAAGATCTGTTATAATTTGTAAATTAATTGATTATTTAGAATAATGAACATAATATCAAATTAGCGGGAGGATTTTGCCGAAATCGGGAGAGCAGCCATTTTGCAAATAATGGCAATCTCGACGAGATCTCGGGGGCGGCAGCGCTAAAAAAAGTTAAGAGCGGGGGCGGAAACTGATCAAATTTGACGTCAGGGGTGCCAAAATCCATCTTTTCAGCAAAAATTATGAGGAAAATGACAAAAAGTTAATTTTCAACTGCCAATTCTCGCGGTGGGTGTAAAATACCGACCTGCCGACCACACAGACCAGCTTGATTTAATCTAGAATTTCCAGGTTGACATGAAGAATACTTCACGGCGTTGTACAGAATGTTTTGTAAGTGCTTCCTGCTGACTGAAGATTTATAAATTTTCTTCAACAGGTATGTGGGTGTAAAATACCGACCCGCCGACTCGCCGACCACACAGACCAGATTGATTTAATCTAGAATTTCCGGGTTGACATGACAAATACTTCACGGCGTTGTACAGAATCTTTTGTATGAACTTTTGATTCATATTAGACGATGTTTATTATTTCTCCAATAAATTAGGGATGCACCGAAATTCCGTTTCGGCATAAAATTCCGGCATACCAACCGTTTTGCCGGCATTTCGGTTTGGCCGAAATTTGACCTTCAGTTTCGGCCGTTTCGGTTATTTCGGCCATATTTTATAAACACATAAAATGTAACATTTAATCATATTTGATAACATAAATCAAAATAATAATTGATTCCATTGAGTTTTCAATGCATCATAAAGCCTTTACTGTCTTTCATAAGTCTTGAAATGGAATCGTACAAAGTTTTCCACCGATCGCAGCCATTTTATTGTTTTGCCTCATTTTCAAAAAAACCTCGCTTTCAAATAAATCATCAGACCATGTGCTCAACTAAATTGGACGGACATGTTTGTTGCGTGAAAGTAATGTTTCCTTCATCAAAACATGTACTTTAAACAATGTTAATATACAACTATGGAGGTTTACAATAAAATTGCATTAAATGATCCTAATAAACAATGTTGGATTAATTTAATCGTTTATTTTATCCTAAATGAACAAAAATATTGTTCTTTTCAACCTTAGATTTATTTTACGAAGTAGTACTACTGGAGTGGAGAAGAGATAAATTGATTGCCTTGTATGATTAAACAAGAAATCAAATGGTAGCAATCACTTGTATTGATGGTCAATTTGTTTTAAAAAAGTTTCTATATTCCAAAGTAAACAATTTCAACTCGGTTTTAGCGATCAAATGTCGTATAAGAACTTCAAACAAAAGAAAAAATTTGCCGAAACAAAACCGAAATTCGGCCGAATTCCGGCCGATCATACCGGCATTTTCGGTATTTCGGCCACAGCCGGAATAGCGTTCCGGTGCATCCCTACAATAAATATGACCGATAAATGTGATAAGCTTCATATTTAATTAATATCCACATTGTTTTTGTTTCGTAGTAATAGGCCTACATATTTACGAGATGTGGATTGTTATTATTATGTGGATGTTATTTTATCGTTCTCAATCATTCTACCCTCATATGTTATATATATCATATCGCAATATATATATACAGTCGAACTCGGTTAATATCCCCCCCCCTTCCGTGCAAGCTAAAAACGGGACATTAACCGAGGTGGGATATTATCCGATTTGAGAAAAAACAAATGAAATTTGTCAAAACAAAAGAATTCTGTTCATTGTTAACAAATGCTATTCAATCAAAATAAGTAAAATGGTAAATACTATAGGGATAACCAAAGAATGAGTTCAAAATAAGTCCAATTAACACAGAAAGATTAAAAGTTTCGTACAGTTTCTTCTTCTTGATCATGAAATTCTTCCTGTGTCATTCTACGAAGCTTGCAATGAAATATAGTACGCATGCGTTGATAACACCCGTACAAGTGACCTACATCACAACCACGTGAACTCAGTTCGTTTTCGTTTGATAGAAGCCATTTTAAAAGTTTGTCATTGAGGAATAAGGAAGCTAGAGTAAAGTAATGTTCAAAGCTGTTTTATTCGAGTCACAAACAAAGAAAGATGTTTCTTCAAATTGTTAAAATGTTTATTCTTATTTAAAACAATCAATGTTGTCAATGTCATGTCCGATATCAGGTCCAAATGATGATAATTTTCACAACAAAGGTAAACGCTAACAATGAAACGGCTATCATTTGTTTTAAATTCAAAGAAACGGGACATTAAACGAGTTTCATAACAAAACGGTTTGAAAAAGCGGGATATTAAGCGAGATGGGATATTAACCGAGGGGATATTAAGCGATTTAAATTAGTTGAGTTTGTATAGAAAACAGAAAGTGATTTTTGAAATATGGGGATATTAAGCGAGGTGGAATATTAACCGGGTTCGACTGTATATAAAAATACTGCTAGGCTATATCCAATGGCTATATGCAAATCAAAATCCAAACGTATATTTTCTGAATAAAAGTGTATTATAATGACGATTCATTCAATTCTAAAATTTCGGAAAATAAAATTTGATAAAAAAATTATGATGGGCAACGATGGGCCACTTGGTAAAATAGTTTTAATATGGCAACGATGGGCCATGGTGTAAAAACTTTTCAAAAGAAAATCGCTATGGCAACGTTGGGCCACCATAGAGCTCGATCTGGATATGATCGGGATCGCAGGAGTTCGGCCTCAAGTAAACTCCCGATTGAAACTTAATTGAATTGAATGTTAATTGTGATTTAAAAGTATTAAAAAGAAATGAGGAAAAGCACCTTTTCCTTCCGTAACTCAGAGTTTCACGAGTTAATTTACGATCTTCAATAATATAATAATAAAAGGAATTGATATAGCTTTAAAATGCCGATCATGATGCCTATATAAAAACTGTCCTTCACACGTAAACAGATTTTTGCTAGTAAAGTTCCTAGATGTGTTCTTTCTTTACTGCTTTACATTATTTACTTTACTTCACTACTTTATTGTTACTATTTATGTATCTGCTACCCTCCCTGTACTGAATCTAGCTTATGTGGAGTTGGTTGTAAAGCTTCAATTCTTTTTTTATTAAATGGTAAAACGAAATCCTGCCTCGCAATCTGTATCGCCATCTGTTAGATGCCTCGGTTTCAAGCAGATGCCTCGCAAAATGGGTTTACCCCCTATAGATAGGCCACTGTCTTACATGTTGGAATAATTTATAGCTAAGCATATACATTTAAACCATTGCGGCACAGCCTATTGTAAAGTTAGTTACAGAATTTCATTTGGCAGTTCTGCACATAATTCACACTTCCAGGCATGTCTTCAAGTGGAGGCGCAGGAGATGGCAATTGAAGTTGCAATACTTTACATTCTGCTTAAATCATTCTGTAGGTTCAAATGCTATTGAAAATAAACCACAGCTGCTGTTATCATGTTGCTGTTGGATATCAGGTACAGCAACTAAAATAGACGAATTCCGACAGTTGATCAAACGGGCAATAGTGTGCTTGAGATTTTTATCTAATATTTCGTGTTCCAGCTGTACCACGGAACAAATGGAAATGTCAAGCTGGTAGCTTTTCAACAACGAAAAGTGGTCGTCTGCGAGATTCGTAATGGCTGCTGGGGGGCAAAAAACGTAAACAACATACAAATCAAACGGCAAATCGCTTCAACCTTGCCATCATAGAGGATGTACCAAGGCTATAATTGTGTCGCTATAGTTTACTAGCCCAGTAAAATGAATTATTTGTAGCCTTTGTGGTCATTTGGTGGTGGCTATGGATTATAAATTGATCTATTAGCTGTGAAATTGGATCTTAAATAACCAGGTTTCATTGCTTCAAAAAAATGAAATACAAAACAAGTTGTATCAAAATACGGCTCCGTCAGTGGCAATAAAAAGACACGTTATCTAATTAAATCATTTAGATCTTATATAATGAGACATCAATCACATTCCTTTACAAAGAGCAAAATAAATCCAAATAGAATTGATTTCAAAAAATTAACAGTATAACTGCAATTTAACCTTAACGTTGCAATGAAAATATCAACATGTACTAAATTACTAATAATGCACTAGTCCGTGGAATTTAATTACAAAATGAATATACGTAGCATATCAATGCTGTAATACTTTCAAAATAGTTATTTTTGGGCTACATGAATCTCATAATATTTACGAATTCCAATTCCAAGAACTACTGTGTTTGGTTAAAGAACAAATAGTATTAATACCTTGGATTTGAAACATGAGTGAGTAAGTATAAATGAAACTATTTCGCTAGATTACGTATCAACCATAGCATCATTTAATTTGATTTGAATGTTACTTGACATGACAATGTTATTATATCAATGAAGTGACACCACTGCTGCAATCTTGTATGCTCTTTTTCTCTTTGATATCTCATGAATTATGGAAATCAGAAGCAAGCAGATTGTCTTCATTTGTCCTTCACAGAAAGTCCAAAAAGAGTCCTATATTGAAGAATTAAATTATACAGTATTAGTACCATATGTAAGCAGTATATGCTACAAAATAGATAACAGAATTAACGATAAAATTAAGTTAGTTACAGATCAAAATATAGTAGTAGTATAGGCAGTCACATTATAGGAATGTGCCGTCCCTCTTACGCCTTACATATTTGCTACACAAAGAACGCCACAAATCACGGTCAGACATAGCTGACAAAGAAACTTGTAAATAACGCAATTCACGATACAAAACATTATGAAAAGATACTACTCTCCCATAGCCTTGTCGAAGCATCTCCTTCGGTTGCCAGTGAAGGATGTCATGCAGCGGTTGAGGGGCATACGTCTTTGATCTTTCGATGTGACCTAAAAAAGACATCTGACGTTGGTGAGCAATATCAGAGAAAGAAGGGGAAAGTTTTCTAAGTTTAGCAGTAGACAATAAGTTGGTCCAATGTATTCCTAAAGCATGCCGAAGCATGGCGTCATAAGCTGAGTCAAGTCGGGTCAATAGTGAGGTTGATAGAACCCACGTTTCAGATGCATATAATAGAACAGGTTCTATCGTGTGTCTGAACAGTCTTAACTTAACGTCAGTGTTGACATCGGACGCCCAGAATTTATTTAGACCTCTAATGGCTGCTCAAGCCTGGCCTCTACGTTGGGTAAAATCATCTGAAGAAGATGGAAGTACAGAACCTAGGTACTTGAGCGAATCTACACGTTCCATGTCACCATTTGAGGTAGCAAGGTGTGCCTGTTTTATGCCTAAAGCAATAAATTTCGTCTTAGTCGTGTTAATTATCAAGCCTACCGTTTTACCAACCCGTTCAACTTCATTCAACTTCATCAAGAAGTTGTTGTGCATCAGATATGCTATTTGTTAAGATAGCAATATCATCAACGAATGAGAGGCCCGATACGCTGCGCTCTGGATGACGTGAAGACCTACGACGATCAAGGATAAAACCGGAAGAGTCAGGGCATGAAATACGAAAAACATAATCAATAAATAGAGTAAATAAAAAAGGGGACAATGTGTCACCCTGTAGTACGCCACAAGCTGTCGGGAAATCGTCAGTATCACCATAGTGAGTTCTAACAATAGCCGAAGTAGAAGAATAAAAGGACATAATAGCATCGATAAGAACAATAGGTACATTATAGAAATCTAATATTTCTGGGATTCTGCATCTTAAGACAGAGTCAAAGGCCTTTTTGAAGTCAATAAAAATTGCAACAATGTCTTTTTGATGTGCCCTACAGCCTTCTAACAACATCCTAGCTGATAGAATTTGGCCTAAGGTTGACCGGCTATTCCTGCCACCATTTTGATTGTATCTTTAATATGGGTCAATTACTGACGCCAGCCTTTTATGTAGAATCTTACTATTAGCTTTCCCTGCAGTACAACTTAAAGTGATATCCCTCTGTTGGTCTAGGTCTCTAGACAAGTTCTTGTTTACGGTGATGACAGCAGATCTTCGCCACTGACCTGGTACTTGTTGTTCCCCTGACAGAAACGGCATTACAGAGCTTGGCTGCAGTTTTCGTGAATTATTCTTTTTCTAGTTCTTGGTTTGTCTGAGCAGATAAAGGAAACTGGTATAAAGCAAATAATTTGTGCCACGTTTGAAATTTGCAAAATTCTCCATTCATTTTAATCAATAATGGTTAACATATTTTCGAAACTTCGAATACAAGTGAGAAAAACTGTAGGGTTCACAATATGTGTTTGGCAGCTCTTCATAATATCCCTGCGAAAACAGTTCAGGAGTTAATGAACAGTCCATGAACAGTTCATGAACGTTAAATGGCCCAAAGTTTTCATGGATTGTTTATGAACTGTCCGTGAAGGTTCATGAGCTGGTTTTGAATAGTTCATGAATTGTTCTGAACTTCTGAACTCCTGAACATTTTGCAGGGGATGTATCAAATCTGTTATATAAAAATCTTCCGTGGAAGAATAGTTCATAAATGTTAAATGGCAAAGTTTCATGAACAATTTATAAGCAGTTCATGAACTGCTGAATTAATTATAAATTCTATAATTTATAATAAATGAAAATTCGGGAGCATTCAATAACAATGTTCATGAACTGTTCATGGACTATTCATACTAGTTCATTGACTATGGACCATTTTCTCCATACGAGCTTCCTTTGTCTGCTCAGAGAAACCAAGGACTGAAAAAGAGGAAATCAGTAAAACTACAGCCAAGCTCATCAATCTTTGATTTAATAGAAAATACTATTTCAAGACATTGCAAGAGTGACCACTTTAGACAGGTGGTCGCTGTATAGAGATGGCTGTTATAGCAGGTTTGATTGTATATGTGTATAGGATATAGTCAACATTTACGGCAGAACCTTTGGGTGAAGTTCCATGTTCAATTTTCATTCCATGGCTAAATTAGTAACATAAACGACAGGATAACTGTAGTCTATATACAAAGTTAATTGATTTCCTGTCAAGAAGTAAAAGGTATTAGTTCGTTAGTTTAATTTAATTTAACATTTCTATTGGATATCATTTTCTGCTGTTTTTCTTCAGGCCTATCATCAAATCGTAATGGTCAATTTCTGTCAAAAATAATTGCAACTATGATATCCCCATGCATTTGCCTAAAATTGTTCATTGTGAACAATGTATATTACCTAATTGTATTTTCTAAATAAGATAAATTAAGTATTTACGTGATCTATACTGCTAGTGGGATGTTAAAATATAATGAATAACATTTTTCACTTACTGTATATATCTTTTTCTAGTTTTTCTATGTCGATTTGTTTAATCTTCATACATAGCCTCGTTTTAGTAATTTGATACATAGTGACAGTAAAGAAATTTTTAGCACATTATATATGTACTAAATGATGCAAGGCTACTATTCCTGATATTTTCCTCTCAAATTAAATCACATGATTACACTAAAAAGGACAGCCTTGCTTTCATGTTTGTACTGGGAATGCCATAAATCAAATTGCGAAATTAAGGCATTTTGCCTACTCCGATTTCAGAAAATTTTGGATATGTTATTAAGCATAAAATTTGACCCTAGAATTGATGAAAAATGCTTCTGTTGCAATTTGTGTGAGGTCATTTTTTATAATGACTGTACTATATTTAGGTTCTGCTCTTTTGAAAAAACTTGGCAAAGTAATCAAGTCACTTAGTACAACAACTTCTGATGTGAAAATTTTGAATTTTCGATTTTTTATGCATTGACCCTATAATTGTACCCCATCAAATATATATGTATATACATATATAGCATATTTAGAACATTTTGTTACACCAGTTTTAATTCAAATGAATTGTTCAATAGAAATCTAATCTATTGTATTTCTCACTATGTAACTATTTAAGAAAACAATGGATTTGAAGTTAAGAATGCAATAGAAATAACCATTGATCGCCACTGTTACCATATATAGGTATATTTGCATAAGAATAATACTGCTTTGTGATTAACTATCCACAAATGTTCAAGCCTCAAAAGGCCAATTATCAATCACAATGGGAAATATAGCAACAAATGGAAATGTCTTGATAAATCTAGGAATAGATTTTCTGTAATATCCTAACTGGGTTTTGATAGATCAAGAATAACGAATGACGTGTTGACAAAAAAATGACTCAAGCTTTACAGCAGCTACAGCATAATTTATGTGTATAACTTTTCATTTAATTTAAAATTTCGTTTCAGTATCCATTAACTGTGTTGACATTTAGTTTACCTGTCTTAAATGCATCTATGTAAATATGTGTTTTGTGTATTATTGACCCAATGAAAATTATCAATTAAATTGATTGCCTCGTGAATATTTAAATTTAAAAGAAGCAATTTCGTCTGTTTCTGTGCATGGCTATAAGCTAAAAGCTTTTAATAAATGTTTTTATAATAATATTTGTGTTATGTTCAGCGTAGTATGAATCAATAGTGTAGTGTAATAATGTCAATTAAATATATTGCTTGATTATATTTAAGGCATTATTAACTGTGAGTAAATAATTAATTTGGTATATACATAATGATTTTAGGTTTTGTTAAAAGTTCTTGTTATACATTTTATGCACAGATGATATATCTGTCAGAATTCTTATCGCTGCAGTCATAGTTTGCATGTCCATTTTCAGTTTCGTATCTAGGATGATATGAAGATGAACAGTCACAACGAGAGTCCTGGATAAGTAAAACACAAGAGAACAATTAGAGAATCTCCCTATAACTAATATTGACTGGTATTACAATTCCCCTGTCTTTTATTCAACGATTTCAACGGTGTTTAGGAAATATTTAATCAATTAGACATTGTTTAGCAGTAAAACCATTGTATATTTCGTGGGGCTAGTTAGTAAATTATTGAATATTTGTTAGTTATGAAGATTATACTTATTTGTACAGATTAAATGTTCTGGGAAAGTCCCCAAGACACACAATGCATTGACCACTGATAAATAAAGGGTTTGTACAGCGACGTCGACCAACGGAGCATCCCAAGACTTTTGGGTGTTTGTTGATGGTGGTGTTGCGTTGTTCGATTTTGACTTCCATATGTCTAAAGCCTTGCTCTCATGTGATATGTTTGTTGTGATATTCGATGCTAGCAAGATATCTTGGACGAGTGGTCCAGTCTGCTTGCAGGAGGCAATAAATGCAGGCAAGACTATTTCACTGGGCTTTCTTGTGCCTAGTCCACCAGATGAAACTGGAAGTGATGTTTGTTCCCATTGTTGATCTTCCAGGACAACGTTTAATATTTTCTCCAGGCATCTCTTGAGTTCTTCGTCATAGGTCTCCAATATACTACTCGAGTAACAAGGGGACGATCTAAGAAAGTAATTAAGCCTAGGAATAATGATAAAATTTTTAAGTAAAAATAAGGAATAATGAGAATTTATAAAGTTCAAACATTCGAATAGAAGTTTAAAGTCTGAAAGTTTGTTATATAAAATAGCTGATTGTCGCGTTTCATACAACCCTGAATCAAGTAGAGTTAAGTCATCTTCATTTATATTTTAACTTCAGATAAGACCAATGGAACAGCTTCTGTTATGTCTCCAAACTGATATAATTTGCATTTGGCTTCATTCAGTCTTAATCCCATTTTTCTTCCTTCTGCTTGTATATGATAGCAAAATCTTTGGCAACGGTTTCCACGGGACCAATTAGAGTTCCATCATCAAGATACCATATTTTGAATTGTGATGATAGCGACAATACGATATCATGAATTACTGTAGCGAATAGAAGTGGATCAATAGGATCACCCTGTTGTACACCTTCTTCAAAGTTCAAAGTAAATTCACCAAGGATTAGAGTAGATTTGGATCCATAGCTTGATTGTACATACATAAAAAGATCCGGGTATCTTTCAGCTACAATTTCAAGCAGTTTATTTGATGGATTGAATTGAATGCATTACTGAAGTCCACTTTTAGAACACTGAATCTCTCTCCTATACATCTCTTTGCTTCGATTAATGTTCTAGTAGCATGAACTGCTGCCTCTGCACCTCCAGATATGGCATAGCCAAGTTGATGCGGTCGTAAATAGTCAACAGCTCTCTCTTTTACTGCGAATGATGCTAGCTTTAAGCACAGATGCCTGTATATGAGACCTACTGCTATGGGACGTGCGATTCCGTCATACTTTGACAATGCACATAGAGACGCTCCAAAGAATAGCATTCTAATTTTCTGGGGAAGTTTTCCATTTAGAGCCAAATTCACAAGACTGGTTAAGCTTTTCAGTAAACTTTTAGCTGGAGCTCCGATGTTGTCACTGGTTAATTCAAGAAGATGTTGTGGGCGTAAACCATCTGACCCCGCTGCTGAACCTTTAAAAAATGACTTGATGGCTGCTCTCGCTTGATCTTCAGATACTTCCAATTGTGGAGGAACATTTGTGGGGGAATAACCTTCTGTAGTTCTTGATGGATGTTTCTCTCGTAATAATTCCAATAAATCTTCAGTTGGCTGCATAAGTTTAGCATCTGACGAGGCCAAACGGATTGCTCCCTTCGGATATCACCATCCAAAAGTTTATTGGTAATTGCTCTTCCCAAGATACACAAATTAGTATTCAAGCAGAATGATCCTACCATCTCTATTTGGGGTCTGTCCTTCTGCAATCGGTGCTCTGAGAGGAAACGCCCGTAGTAAGGCATTGACTCTTGAAATTAATAAAGATTCCTTGCCGTGGGACCTATGTTTTCTACCTCCTCTTTGATTAATGGATAGACAAGAAGAAGCAAAAGAAAACAGCTTGATCCAGTTTTCTTCAGAGTTGATGTTTTCTAACACTTTATTGATGTTTTCTGTCATAACGGTGGACGCCAATGACCTTGAAGCCTTTGGAATCCTTTTCAAATTCTTTCCCCCAGTTGATTAGTTCTGATCAAAAACGATTCGACTTGCATTGTGGCAAATGCAATGTAAATACAGTAAATGCAATGCAAACAAATTATTCCCCTTCAGAAGTCCAAACACTACCAGCCACGTTACCAGCAGTAGAAGATAGAAATAATATCCGAACACCACCTGCATCCTCTCTCTCATCACATCAACCACAAGAACCTGCGGTCTGGGGTGCACTTTTACACAAAGATGTAAAGCAAGCAATTTCTTGTGTATATGAGGAGATAGTGCACTGGAGAAGAAACCTTTTCATGCTTCCAACGGGAGGTGCAGGAAAAGATTTCATAAGAGAAATGACACGTTTAATCGATCTATGGAATAATAGCTCCTTCCCTTCTATGGACTTTACCATAAAAGCGACAATGATAATGCCATCCTTGCTCCTCCAGAAACCTAGTTTCAAATCAAAAGCAAAAGATCATAATGAGTGCCTGAGAAGGAGATTAATACTATGGAATGATGGGGATTTTGATGCATTGTCACGAGAATCGAGAGCGATTCAAAAGAAATTACCAATTACAACAAAGCAGCTAGATCTGCCACACCTGTCAAAAACTTTTGCAAAATTAATGTTTCAAGGAAAAATTACATCTGCAATGAAGCTATTAGACAGTTCATCCTCCTCTGGCGTTCTTCCGTTATCAATCGACACAATGAATGAACTCAAATTAAAGCACCCAGAAGCCTCCCCTGCTGACAAATCAGTTCTGATCAATGGCCCTCTTCCATATGTAGATCCAGCAATGTTCAACAATATTGATGACATGGTTATCTCCAAAGCTACCCTTCGTACTAGAGGTGCATGCGGACCCTCTGGTTTAGATGCTGATGGATGGAGACATATACTCGTATCCAAGAACTTTGGCCAAGCTGGTTTGGATTTACGTACATCTATAGCCAGATTTGCACGCTTACTTTGCACCAAAGAGATTTTACCTCAGTACTCACAGGGACAGACGTTTACAAATATAGAAGCATACACGCCATGTCGTCTCATACCTTTGGACAAGAACCCGGGTGTAAGACCAATAGGTGTTGGAGAAGTTCTCAGACGTATAATCGGCAAAGCAATCGTATCAGTAATCAAGCCTGATATAGTTCAAAGCGCCGGGAGCCTACAACTTTGTGCAGGTCAACCAGCGGGGTGTGAAGCAGCAATACATGCTATGGTTGACCTGTTCGCTGAAGAAGAGACAGATGGTATCCTGCTTGTAGATGCATCAAATGCTTTTAACAGTTTAAATAGAAATGTGCTTTTACACAACATTGGCTATATATGTCCTGCAATGTCAGTCTATGTGATAAATTGTTACATCTGCTCCTCCAGACTATTTGTAACAGGTTGCTCTGAAATTCCATCTGCCGAAGGTACTACGCAAGGAGATCCTTTAGCGATAGCTGTATATGCAATTGGAATAACGCCAATGCGTGGATCAATCCACCCAGATCTGGATGATGAATTAAAGCATGTGGCATTTGCTGATGATTTAGCTGCATCAGGAAAATTCCAGATGTTGAGAAAATGGTGGGAGAATATAGTTAACCATGGGCCAAAGGTTGGCTATTACCCAAATGCAAGCAAATCCTGGCTTATAACTAAATCAAAAAACATCGCAGAACAAGCAAAAGCATTTTTCGAGGGAACAGGTGTGAATATTTCATCGACTGGCAGAAAATACTTGGGAAGTTTCATAGGTTTTGAGGGGTATGAACAATACTCAAGAAATCTAATACGATCTTGGTGTAATCAAGTCATTCTACTAGCTGCAATTGCAAAAAGTGAGCCCCATGCAGCATATACCGCATTTGTCGGAGGTTTTAAAAACAAAATTACTTACGCAATCAGAACAATGCCAGGTATCAATGATATCTTGAAGGAGCTTGATAACATCATAGATTCAATATTCATTCCTGCAATCACAGATGGGCATGTTTGTTCAAAGGAAGAACGATTACTTTTATCATTACCATCAAAAATGGGCGGTTTGGCATTACCAATAATTTCAGCAATTTCTACAGAAGAATATCAAAATTCCCAACTCGTAACTAACCAGCTACAACATAATATCAAAGTTCAAATGGTGGAATGGAAATTAGACACCGAAAAATATTATGCAGACATAAAAACAGTGGGAAAAAAAAGGACGCTAAGATGCAAAGATACTCTTACGAACTTAAGAAATTGTATGGACATTGAAAGCCTGCGAGCTAACGATTTAGCCACAATGAAAGGAGCATCTTCTTGGCTAAACACAGCTCCCCTTGCATCAGAAAATTATATACTCAACAAAAGAGAGTTTTTTGATGCCATAAATCTTAGATACCGCTGGCAACTAAAATATCTCCCATCAATTTGCCCATGCGGAAAAAGGTATACGATTGATCATGCCTTGTCATGTCCTAAGGGTGGTTTTATGCATGCAAGACATGATGAAATGAGAGATGTGATTGGGCATCTTCTTTCCAAAGTGTGCAATGATGTTTCTATTGAGCCACATTTATTACCACTGACAGGTGAGCCAATACCAGCCAGTGCAATCTGCGGTGATGAAGCAAGGCTAGATGTGTGCGCAAGGGGATTTTGGCAAAGGGGGCAAAGAGCATTTGTTGACGTAAGGGTTTTCAACCCGTTCGCTCCGAGCCATCTTAAGCAAAGTCTTCCTACTTCATTCAAAAGCCAAGAGAATGAAAATAAACGGAAATACAATCGGCGGGTTGTGGAGGTCGAACACTGATCATTTACACCCATCATCTTCTCCATCAATGGCGGTTGCAGCCCAGAAACTGAAAGATTCATTCTACAATTGGCAACAAAACTGGCTTCAAAAAGCAAAACAAACATTAGTACTGTCACAAATTGGCTTAGAACAAAGCTATCGTTTGTGACTTTGCGATCAGCTATCTTATGCATAAGAGGCTCAAGGACAACCTCATCACACGCCTTTGCACCAACAAATGTTAATGACATTGAACTAAGCCGAGCTGTTGGATCCCTTACCTAGAGTTCAACATGATTTAATAATATAAACTGTATAAAGTAAAAATTAGAAAACAGATTCACTGTACAATATGTTAAAAATTTCCTATATATATTTTATGATTATAAATATTTTATCAAATAAAAAAAAAAAAAACTTTCCGCCATACTGAAAAAAGAAAAAAAAAAAAAAAAACTTGCATTGTGGCATTGGATTGTTCTATTGACTGTGAATCAAGAACGTCTGTTGAGCCAGACAATACAGTGCAAATTCGGCATTTCCAAGAGGTTATTTTCTCTGCTTGATGCTTTGTGATTTTAAGCAGCTCAGATGAAAGGGTTGCTTGCAACTGTGGCAACACACAAACTTCTTCCTGTAGTTGAACCGTTGGCAGATTTTACAAATCTTGGGTAAAATCTCAGAAATGGTTGATGAGTCCAAGATATTATCCTCCGGTTCCCAAGAGCTGTAGCTGTTGTTCAACCCTGTCCATTTGAAAGGCAACTCTGTTTTTCCATTACCAAATCTCGATTCCAAAATCCTGTCGATGTTGAACGCTCTGGTCTCCGTGTTATTAATATACTGCTTCCATTTCTTCAAAAATGATTTTTTTCGCTCTTGATAACTGAATGACTTGTCAATTGGTCAAGTTAAAACAAAACTATAATATTCAAATGCTAATAATAATAATAATAATTTTGGTCAATTAAGTAAGTCTTTGTTTTATTATCAATTAAACGAGTATTCTAATTTTTGGACCTCCAAAACAAAAACACGTCTTCACTCTCTTGTTCCCTAGCGCATAGTTGGAATCAAATAGATGATGATTGAGACCTTTTTTGGGCGGAATCAACATATATTATTAGTTACGGATCCAATTTAAAAAGATAAAGCATTCCTTTATATTCCTCTTTATCACTCCACAGAGTATATCAGTAAACGATACAATTCTGCGTTTATAAATGTATTCTTTTTCATTCGATCAATTTCACAATACATTATTCTATATTATAAAAGAGAAACCAGTATATAGCGGTATCCAAGGTTTCTTGTTTCGTGGTATAAATATGCCTTCAGGCTAGGTTATGCACCATATTTTACGAAAAGTATCAACACATTCTGATACGCCATACCAATTTGACACAACATGAAATAATACAAATTTGTTTTTGGGATTTTATTTTGGACAAGGCAAAATTGGCGTAACTGTTTGTTTGAACTTCGACTGCTCTTGTGAAAAGAGAATGTAGGCTCTGGGCATGGGTAAACAGAATATTCAACAGGCTGCATGGAGTCATGCGCAGTAGCACCCTGTCCCGTCTGATATTTTGGCCACATCTGAATTAAATCTGAATCTCGCACGATTGACTGTACTTCGGTTTGATTTGTATTTCAAACTCAACTTGACTTTGAGATTTCTGATGGCGGCCAGAAAATGGCGGTCTTGTCCGAACGTAATGAGATTAAAGTTTCAAAATAACAGCTTTCGACAATAGTCATCGTCATATGATATAATTTGTGTGGATACAAAGTTCTTATCCTGGTCATCGTAAAATTCCAGTACAGTTGATGTAACATTTATCAATTATTTGCATGTCTAGCCTACGTTGTTACTTATCAACGAACAGTCTAACAGAGACAGAGTACACGGTGTATTTTTAAATAGCTAATATTGAATATTGGACAGGGTAAGGGAAGATATTTGAAAAATTAACATGAAGTATAGTGTAATCTAATTCAGCTTTGAATAGTAAGATATGATAATATCAATATAACATCAAAACATGAATAAATTGTACACATAGAATAGGCTAGTCTATATTTTCTAAAGTCATTGCTCGTAGACTAGCCTACCTTCAAATCATAGTCTATAACCTACATTAATCAGGAAAGTAAGGGAAGGAGCTCACTCAATCAACTGCGGTAATAATTGATGATAGTGAGGCTTAGTGATCCACTGTCTATGATATGATTATCATATATATATTTATTTATCAGCTTTAATTTTAATCAATTCGTTGAATAAGAAATTGATTTTTTAAATCTTAATAATTCTCAAATATTCAATATATTTCAAAATGTTAGTTATGATATGATATGTTAATATAGTACTTCTTATCGATAAAATCTCTACCAAGCCACAGAGTTTTGACTGAAACAAGTCAGTTGCAGTGTATTGCGCTGAAAGTCTTCATACCATTAACAATTATATTGAAGCTTCAAAACTAACAGCGTGCAGTATTAATCAATTCAGAAAATATCAATTATCTGAATTCCATAAAACAATGTAAATATTTAAAAATGCATGAATGAACGATAGGCTTTTAATCAATTTATTTCAATTTTAAAAGCTACAAGTAGGCGTAACTGTAGTATAGTTCAATGATAGCAAGAGCCAGTATATATGTTCATGTCATCTTGAAGCAAGACCATACGCATTGTGCATCAGATCGAATTTACACAAAATTGATTACGGGTATGAATGTTGTAATGATCCGATTCCAATCCGATTTGAAGCAATATGCCAATTATAAATATAATCCGATTCGAAGCAAATAATTTGTAATTAATGTAAACTAATCCTAGTTTTTAATGAATAAATTTATGGGTGATTGCTTGATACAGTCTCAGGCGCTTTAATCAGATATCTTTTAACTTGATGCTGGATATTCTGCGTTAGACACTTAGTTACTACTACTGTGATAAAATAGAAAACTACCACACAGCAATAATAAATACCAGCATGAATAAATGTGACGTACTATCACTGTATGTCGTATAGCTGGCTTTGCTATAACAACAACTAATTGGTATTCAAGACCCAATGGATAGTGAGCACAATGAAGGCTAAACTGTATCTAATTTATTATTCAATCTACACATAGACAACATAGATAGATTACAGGAATCATATAGGGTGTTGACATGAGACAGTCACATACAGCACATCAAAATGATAATACAATACGTACAATGAATCAATAATCTTGATCATTTCCTTGAAGAAATTGTATAATTCATTTCACATCAAACGTGTAATTGATGTACTAGAGAGTGGAATACTAGACAGTGGAACATGAATGTCGCTATATGTACAAGAAGCGGTCAGTTGAGAGGAAACTAGAACACATTGATTAATCACTACAAAGTACAAATACTCTTCCAAGTTTCAAAATCCAAAATCATCTGGAATCAATAAATACAAATTTTACCCAGTCCAAAGACCTAAAATATCACTACCTGGATGCGATCCAATCTGATTGGATTCGCACATCTTTAATACGCAGGTGCAAAATAAATGAGGCTCAAAACTTTCAGAGGTTAAATTTGTTATTCACAACTAACATGTATATGTACTTTTGGAATGGTCAAATTCTTTAATTATTATATTTTCTTATTCGTAATTGACAATATTGTCACTTTAGTTTAACTTTCGTTGTGAGTTTGATTTTAAACACAGCCAAAAAGGTTGAAGGTTGTTCACTTAAATTATACCTGTCAGATATGACTCTGTGATAGTATGATTAATGTAGGTTCTATTACAAAGTTTATATTATAGAGGGTATGATTTCTTCATTACTCAGAAATTTGGTCCTGATGCTTTTAAGAAAGTTTCTTTTAAATTTTATTTCATTTTATTATTACAAAATATTTCATTAATTATTATCATATGATTTTCACATAGATATATCTTTGGTTGGTGCTACGCAAATAAGTAGGCCTATTCCCCTACGAAAAATTTGTTGAGTTCATGAACTATTCATGAACCTTAAATACAAGCCTGTTTTACACATTCTGGGCAGTAGTCAGTTTTCTGAGAAGTTATTTTAAATGTAGTTTTTCAATTTGAATAGGCCTTTCAAGAAACATTAGAATAACTGTTGCGTTGAGTCGTTTCAACTTTTCAAAGTGCAGTACTATACATACTGATCTTCATACTATACACTTATTTTTGTGCTGCTTTCAATTCTTCTTACTGACAATTTTTACAGCCTTGATAGTTTGGGCTGAACGTAGCTATAGCTGGTTAAATGGCCTGTTTTTCATGAACAATTCATGAATATTTGTTGGTCCATTTAAAGTTCAAGAACTGTTATCACAGCCTGCATTTTGCGTATACTTTTACGGATTAACCAAAGAGCAGCAGACTAGGTGGCAGCCATGGGCCTTGTGAGAGGATCAAAACAGACGGGAAATCTTGCACTAGAGCAAGTTAAATAGGCACGTTCTTTAAACATTCTTGAGCACGGGCTTTACTTAGCGTATACTTTATTTCTAATCATCGATAATATAAATGACACCAATGCCATGTATCCTTGTTCAGTAGATTATGTAGGCAATCAAGGTGTTTTTGCATACTATTGGTTCTCCCAGACGTCAGCACAGTTTCGAAATGATGGAAAACAAAGGCATCAAACAAAATCTTTCTTGTTTCTAGATGTAAACATCAAGTGAAACTTACTACTGTTGTGCAGGAACGTTTTCTAATTCATGATTGGTAAATTGATAGTTGTTAAATGAATTCAATTAATTTCGACAATACAGGCAAAGAGAAATTGCTCCATAATTATTGTTATCCTGTTTATGAATATATTTGTGAATAGGGCTAATTTGACTACATTGAACAACGCACACTGAAAATACCCATGTGACAAGAGAGAGATTCAAAACTCAGAGGGGGTGTAAGAGGAGAGTTTCAGACAAAATTGGTACAAAATTAGAAATGCATTTGATTGATTCTGAAGTGACTTAAAAGAAGGTAGCAGTGGAGACAGATTATCTACAAGACTCGAGTAACAATGGCTTCAAAGGTTTTGGTACAGCATTGTGCTGCCCAGGGTTGCACCCATGTAGCTTTTTCTGCTACAGTATTCCAGGACCACGCCAAACGCCTAGTCTTATTAAAATTAATTTGAAAACAATGGCCACATGCTCCTTTGCCAGAATTCATATTGGTCACCTCTATGCAGCAGCCAACCGTCTACAGTGGTCACTCTTGGTATGCCTGAAATAGTATTTTCTATCTAATCAACCCTGCATATAAAGGCCACCTGCATATAATGGTGTGATGGGATCAACTAATTGAAATTACAATGAGCTCTATTACATGAAAGTTACTGGTACATATAGATAAAATACATTGTGTGAGGCGATGAGGTATCAAACCCCGGTCTCCCACAGGAACTTCATGCACTCTACTATTGAGCTACCAGTCTACATTGATCAATTTATCTACCTCTCATAGCTGGCTGCTATACACAGATTTCAACTGTAAACTTTCTAAACTCATTATTTTGATGTTTGCTTGAAGAACATCAATTTTCATAAATGTATGATGATATTTTTAGTAAAAGAGTACACACACAGAAGTAGGCCCTACACGAAATATAAACCATCCCTCTATTGTTTCATGATTTCTGCCAAGGCATGTTAGGGGCATATTTGCTATTGAAAAGTTAACATTTCTCTTTGCTGATTACTAGGCTTAATCTACAAAACAGTGTACAGTCGAGCTCTCAGCCTCCCGTATGTTTAACATAATTTTCTAGGAGGTAGTTTAATATCACAAGACATCCTGATGAAGGTTACCGATGTTGCTTAAATTTTAATTATCTTGACTGATCACCTCAGAATGCTGTCTCTTTCAACTTTGTAGGGGCCTACCCTTTATAAATCAAAAATTAGCTTAGCCCATAATCTTGTAGATTGTCCATTAGTTATTTGTTGTGTAAGTATCTCATATTGATGCATATACACACATGTTGATACATATTAATTAATAATTATTATAGGCAAGGTGTAAAGGATTATGACAAAGTAATCGTCCCAAATGCCACAATTGTTCTGTTTCTGCAAGTGATTAAGAGTCCATTTATTAGCTGTGCTATATCCACGGTGGAACACTTTATCAGAGGATTTTGTTCTGCAAGTAGCCTACATTTCTATGATTTTAAACAATATTACAAACATTTACTCTGGCTCAGTGTTGCAAAGTCTACAATACAAATAGATAAGTTTGTTTACTATTTCAGATAAGTTGTTTTTAAAAACAATAACTATTAGTTTTCAACTGAATTGAGATACTGTGTGTAGTGGAGACCAAAAGCTCTTCCATAATAGTCGCTCATTAATGTTAGCTTTTTTGTAATTTAATAAATACTATATCAGATCAAAGACAGTGGATCACTAAGCCTATCTATCATCAGTTAGTACCTTGGCCCTTACTTGATTGAGTAAGCTCCTTCCTTCCCCTACTTTTCTGATTAATGTAGGTTATAGACTATGATTTGAAGGTAGGCTAGTCTACGAGCAATGACTTTAGAAAATATAGACTAGCCTATTCTATGTGTACAATTTATTCATGTTTTGATGTTATATTGATATTATCATATCTTATTATTCAAAGCTGACTTATTACACCATATTTAATGTTAATTTTTCAAATATCTTCCCTTACCCTGTCCAATATTCAATATTAGCTATTTAAAAATACACCGTGTACTCTGTCTCTGTTAGACTGTTCGTTGATAAGTAACAACGTAGGCTAGACATGCAAATAATTGATAAATGTTACATCAACTGTACTGGAATTTTACGATGACCAGGATAAGAACTTTGTATCCACACAAATTATATTATATGACGATGACTATTGTCGAAAGCTGTTATTTTGAAACTTTAATCTCATTACATTCGGACAAGACCGCCATTTTCTGGCCGCCATCAGAAATCTCAAAGTCAAGTTGAGTTTGAAATACAAATCAAACCGAAGTACAGTCAATCGTGCGAGATTCAGATTTATTTC
This sequence comes from Haliclystus octoradiatus, assembly GCA_916610825.1. Taxonomy (NCBI): domain Eukaryota; kingdom Metazoa; phylum Cnidaria; class Staurozoa; order Stauromedusae; family Haliclystidae; genus Haliclystus; species Haliclystus octoradiatus. The sequence continues at coordinate 3,673,873 of OU744451.1, forward strand.
AGATGTGGCCAAAATATCAGACGGGACAGGGTGCTACTGCGCATGACTCCATGCAGCCTGTTGAATATTCTGTTTACCCTGGGCATGTAGGCTCTGAGTAACCGAATTCAAGAGACTTTTTCAGTCCTATATTCATACAAAATGATTCGAAATTTTTGATAAAAATTAGTATAAATCAACGAACGGTGCCAATTGAAAATTACACGAACATTGGCAGGGACGTAAACACATGTCTAACCAGCCTCATCAATTATACAAATATTGCCGTGACAAATATTTTGTTAAAACTTTTGAATTTCTTATAGTAACCCATATAATCTTCTTGCACAAGAAAGCGTTCAATTCTGCTAATACTAATATTGTCCAAATATCATATAGTAATCAAAACAAATTATTACTTACGTAGCTTGATGGGCAGTCTATCCAATATCTCGCTGCACCACCTGTTTGCCCCGCTGTTTGCATCACTAATTCTTCTGTCGCGGAACTTGCAGTAGCCAATGTACAGTAATCGATAGCACTCTGGTAAACCACTATAAAGCATGGAAAAAGTTAAAAGATGAATTTAACAACACGTAGCGAGAACATTCATCAATGTTTTTTGCCAGGATTTTGTTAATTGTGATCTTAATAGTGTTGTACATATACTCGTCAAGATTTTAAATCTATGTTTGTAAATGCAATGAAAGGTAAGAAGAACGGGTTGTTCAATTGAGCAACATTGATTATTAATTGAACAACATCGTCTACAAATTTAGACAATAAATATATATACTGTATGATATCGGGATGATATCAAATCTAAGGTTAATTGTGAGGAGTATATAGAAATGTTGTTTCTCTGTCGCTATCTTCACACTGTAGCTGATAGTTTGGATGGATAATGGATTATCCAGAAGATTCCTCAAAACTGAAATCAATAACTGTTTTAATGTTTTTTTTTCTTTTAACCTAATTTCTAAATTATTAAAGCAGCTCCTAAGAAAGGTAACAGGTCTCGTAGTAAGTCTCCGATAAGAACATTCTCATAGAATAATCTGAATGACTTGAAAACTATTATAAATTGGAAATAAAATACAACGTACAAAGACCATATTTTCTCGTAAACTTTCGTCAATGTTATGTTGGAGTTTCGATGTGTATGTTTTTTATTTTTGGGAAAGAGTATTAGCCATTTTAGAAATAACAATATAGCTTTGCCAAAACGTGATAAGTATGTTCTTTCGTTTCAGATCAATCAACAACATTATTTTGGCTCTTATAGCTTTGAAGGTGTAATGAAAGCTTCTGTAATTTACAATTCAGCATTTCACAATATAAACAATAAAAATCAGCCATAAAAATCAACCACATTAATTTGGAAAACATTGAGCATATCCTCAATTGATAAATGGGTAATTTACATATAGTTTTGTAGATTTCAGCAGATATAGTTTGGCAGACACTCCTGTGGGACTTTAGCTTATTTTCGGTCAGTTTTAGAATCAGACTTATGATATTCTTCGCTGCTGATAATAATAATAATGAGTCAAAAAGGTTTCTCAAAAGCTCAATTGTAAGGATCCTAGTATTAATTTACCAAATCAAAACAAAATTGCCTAAAAATGCATGTTGATACATAGCATTCAACACACATACAATGAGATATTTAATGTGGTATTTAACCGGTTAATAATTCATCTGCTTTATATGATGCATGGGGCTCAAATTATATACACTTGTTCTATTTAACAATTCATCGGTTTCGCATATTTAGGAAATAAACACTCAAAGTCATCACATATTAATATAAAAGATTTAATGAGTTATCTGTGTGTTTTTATTAAAACCGTACTTACACTCTAAACGGTTTCCATTTCCATCAACAGCAATGTATGGGTCGGTAACTGTGAAATGTAATGAGGAATGAAAATTGATATTGCAATGTAGCTATTTATGATTTAATTAGCACATTATTTTGAGGATTGATTGTACTCTGTCAATGAAATTGGTTAGCAATTTGCGAAATAAAAACATTATGAAAATATCGATAAAATATACAAATGACCATACACCAGGAACTATATCAAATATGAAATACAACAATAATCACATTCATCTATGAATATATAAGAATTCTTTTCTATCGATTTATTGACCAATAAGTATAGTGTTAGCCTATTTTTGTTATAAATATCATTTTCTTTATAACTTAATTGGGAGTGTTTTCAGAGCCATTATACGAGTCTATAGCATTATAAGAATTAATATTGGTATTTATTATACTTAATCTGTTGACATATTAATATAAAAGATTTAATGAGTTATTTGTGTGTCTTTATTAAAACCGTATTTACTCTCTAAAGGGTTTCCATTTCCACAAAAGCACACAATTTCTACTGTACCTGGAATTGAAAATTGATGATGATCCTGGAAAAGAGAAATCAAAAAGAAAAATTGATCTACTAATTATAAGTTCTCAATCTTAGCCTGTTTACAACTTTAAAACTGATACATCTCTCAGAATGAAATCTTAGGCAAGATCTTGTACCCATTTTCTACATTGAGAGTGAGATTTGTGTAACACAGGCTAGAGAAACATTTCAATGAGCTGTTGTGCTGAATTTCTTGATGATGAAACAGGTGTTACAACGAGTCAACTGATATGATGTTGTGGTTGTAGTAACAGCATAGGGATAATGATCAAGTGTCGTGCCCAGCATTAGGTAAAATACACATATAACTAAATAGACGCCTGTTTTTAGCACAATGTAATATAGTATACCTAGTATATACACCTTGAAACATTATTTAAAGAGACATTTGCTTCTTACTGTGAATATTTTGTTGTTGTCAATGTAAATTGCAATTTGTTTCTCCTCCTTGTTGATCTGATTAAGAAAAATTTGACATCTGTTTCCATCAAAATTTTGTAACTGATTCCATTCGATTGTAACACACTCATCTTTTAATAAAGAGCATTTCAGTCCGCATTGTACTTGGGAGACGGCAGTAACATATATTGATGATGTGTAGATCAGAACTTCACGATTTGGCAGTGGCTTTGTTAGTAAAGATAGTGTATCGCCATATGCAATACTCAAGAATAAGATCACGTAAGGCAGATATCTTGCCATTTTCTGTATATTCATTCTTTTGAACTTGGGTTTGTGTTGAACAACTGGAATTAAACATTGAAGACAAAATATAGTTTACCTGGTATAGGCTGTTTTATAATGTATGTTATTAGTTATATTGCATACATTTGATGTAACTGTGTAATTAAGGAATGTAACAGCTAACAGTGTTGTGAATATATTGCTAATGTTATATGTGATATGTGATCACGGATGTAGCCACATGAGTCTGACCGGGGGTTTTGTCGATTTTGCCCGACGAATTTAGCATTTTGTGCGATGGAAAGAATTGGCATTAGGATATTCGGGAGCTAAAAGTATTGTACCTCCGGAATTGCATGATTTTGCAATTTGTCGTCTCGAAATTGTCCGAAATATAAGTCATAAATTTTATTGGAGGGTGTCGAAGGATTTACGGCAGTGTATGTGATTGGTTATGTTTTGTCATGTGTAAGCTGTTTTTGATAATTTTCTACGCACTATACTACTACTAACACATACAAATCTGTATACTATATAATTGTACGAATAACGAAGTTCTTATATGTCCGTAGGTACCAATAACAATAATTGTAATCATGGCTGTACTCAGAACTCATCTTGTATGAAGAATTATAAACAAACTTGAGCCGATTTGTATTCGTATTGAAAATTGAAAGGTAATCTGATGGTGTAATATATTTGCACTGGTAAACTTCATTTGTTATCTCTTATTTTGAGTGTTTCATCCGAGAGCACTAATTTGAAAAAATAACTAACCAAACCTATAGCTTGCATTCGTCGAATTATAAAAATGCGTGATGTTCGTCCGTAGAAAATGTCCTTCTAGTGATTGTCACCGGAAATAAGGTCAGTGATAATGTTGAATTTTAAAACTGCCAAACCTCTAGAATAAACGGACAATTAGAGAGAATATGTAACTGTCTCATACTATTTATAACTTAAACTTCAAAAATTCACTTCGAAGATTTGAACATGCTCCAAACCTCAATTAAATAATAAATACCTAATGTATGACGCCGAGGAAAATAGTGAGTTTTATTTCCCCAATGACCCCCCAATGGTAGGAAGTCTTCCGAGGAACCAGAGCGGAGAGGAAATAAAACTCACAATTTCCAGAGGCAGTCATACATCAAGTGCTTTAGTATTTTCATGGTTTCAACTAAACAATAAAGACACAGCCAATAGTAATACTGTAATTGAATTATCCATTTTACAGTACTGCAAAATGCAACAATAACAATGAAGCGAAGAGAATTAGTAGTAGTAGTAGTAGTAGTAGTAGTAGTAGTAGTAGTAGTAGTAGTAGTAGTAGTAGTAGTAGTAGTAGTAGTAGTAGTAGTAGTAGTAGTAGTAGTAGTAGTAGTAGTAGTAGTAGTAGTAGTAGTAGTAGTAGTAGTAGTAGTAGTAGTAGTAGTAGTAGTAGTAGTAGTAGTAGTAGTAGTAGTAGTAGTAGTAGTAGTAGTAGTAGTAGTAGTAGTAGTAGTAGTAGTAGTAGTAGTAGTAGTAGTAGTTAAGCAATTTATTCACCCATAACAGGGTAGAAGATCTCCTTTACAAGTTTAGTGCTAAAATAATTAAAGTTAAATTTATAAATTCGGATACATAATACTTTGGTAGATACATAGTCGAATTCTAACGTAAAATAAATGATTTGTAGCTATAAGGGTTTGTACGGAAACAATTATTATTATTATTATTATTATTATTATTATTATTATTATTATTATTATTATTATTATCTGTCTGTATATTAATTTATTTATTTTTTTGTTTCGTTTGTTTTTCAACTAAAAGTGATATTATATTAATTTATGCAATGCCATTGTTACACTCGATCTTCTTGACATAGTCCTTGTATGATGGTATACTAGTGCATACTGTGATGTGCTGAAAGTCAGAGGCATCAGATTTGCATTCTTTGCATATGCAGCCAAGACATGGTTTATGGTATGATTTATTCTTGCATATGTAATGATGGAAGCCATGTACAGAAAGTCTTGCTATCATATAACGGTTTGGTTGCTCAGGCAGTTTCCACCACGTACAGTTAACCATTGGTGCATTTAAATAGCCTTCACCTATGAGAGTCTGAATTTTTATCGACAAACTGTTCTTAACAGTTGCCACTACATTGCTTTCGAATTGATATACTAAGGCTAGTTCTGATGATAATGTTGATGATTGAGTGAGGAAGTATAACAAAGAATTTGATGTAAACTTCGATACTTTCAATAGTCGTTTGATAAATCTAGCTTTGGTTGCATCTAGGCTAATAAGGTGTGACTTTCGAAGAAATGGTGCAATAATAGTGAATGCATACGTGAGCATTGGAATGATTTTCATAGAGAATATTTGCATGGCAATATCATATGAAATACGGTCAAGGTGTTGAAGAGATGCGATAGCAATTGAAGCTTTAATTATTTTGGCTTGAATATGTTCAGTGAAGCAGAGCGAAGGTTGAAGAGTAATTCCAAGATACTCAAAACTTGAAACGTATTCAAGATCTCTATTTTCAAGCATTAGTTTGTCTGGTTTACCAATATAGCCACCTTTTCTGAACTTCATTGCCTTGGTTTTGTCAACATTTACAGCCAAAGAGTTTTGCAAACTCCAACAAGATAGCACGTGGAGACCACTCTGGACAGTTTTTGGGTCAGTAGCATAAATTACTAGATCATCAGCATAGAACAAGTAGTGTATATCATCAACGCAAGATAATTGAGATGCTAAATCAGCAATATATAGAATAAATAAAGTAGGGGATAAACTATCACCCTGGGCAACGCCATGATGTTGTGTAATAATGTCAGAAAGAGATATACCGTCATCTATTTGAATTAGATTATACTGCAGCATGCTTTTAATGACTTTCAATAGTTGACCTTTTATATTAAATTGACTGTAGAGCTTTTCTATCAATTTTGCCCTTGGCACATTGTCAAAAGCTTTTTTGAAATCTACAAATACGGCGGATACTGTGCCTCGTTTCTTTGCAAACTGTGTCTCTATAAATTTTATAAGATTTGATAGTGGCATAAGCGTATTCTTTCCTTTCCGGAACCCAAATTGACATGATGGAATAGAATGGCAAACATTTATGATGATTCTTTTATTAATTAATGAAGTAAACACTTTCAATGGACAGCATAAAAGAGCTATACCTCGATAATTACCTGGCAAGTGTATATCACCTTTTCCTTTGTATAAGATTTTGATAATGCTGTATTTCCATCTGGACGGCATCTTCCCAAGATTGAGACACAGATTATAAAATTTTGTCCATAGAGGTAATAGATAATCTAATGAGTAAACAAGGTGTTCATTTGTAACTTGGTCGATACCTGGTGCTT